>OW240916.1:65900582-66027521 GCA_933207985.1 Pelobates cultripes
GAGAGATGGGGAGGAAGGGGTGAGACACAGGGAAAGGAGGGGGAGATAGATGGGGAGGAGGGGGGAAAGACACAGGGAAAGGGGGGGGGAGAGAGATGGGGAGAGACACAGGGAAAGGGGGGAGGGAGAGAGATGGGGAGGAGGGGGAGAGACACAGGGAAAGGAGGGGGAGATATAAAATAAATCTGCACTTTTGTTTATTTTGAAGCCTATGGCTTTTTACGTTGAAGTACTTTTTAATTTTAAGTTATCTGTTCTAACTCTATCTGCACACTATGCTGGCGTGATGCATTATGGGGCTGGTAAATATTTTTTTTTCCAGGGCTGCTTTTAATTCCCAGTCCGGCCCTGCATGCACAGGCATAACTTCAGAGAATGACAGTGTGGAAGCAACCTGCCATATATTATTGGAAAAAAACACAAAAAAACTTCCTTTACCTCCGAAACCTCATTGCAAGCTAAGTCATTTGTCCCTAGATGGACTAGTACATCCAATTCCTTTTCCTGCTTTGCTCGCTTAACAATATTCTTATACGTGTCCTGAGCACTAGCTCCGGGAAGACTTCTCACAAGACCACTATTGTCCAGCTCCACACCTCTTAAAATAGAACAACTGCTTTCTATTAGGCTTCGCCATAGTCTCCAAGCCTGTCTCCATAATACCACTACATTCAGTGTCTGAGCCTGTCTCCACAACACCACTACATTCAGTGCCTGATCCTGTCTCAACAACACCACTACATTCAGTGCCTGATCCTGTCTCAACAACACCACTACCCTCAGTGCCTGAGCCTGTCTCAACAACACCACTACCCTCAGTGCCTGAGCCTGTCTCAACAACACCACTACCCTCAGTGCCTGAGCCTGTCTCAACAACACCACTACCCTCAGTGCCTGAGCCTGTCTCAACAACACCACTACCCTCAGTGCCTGAGCCTGCCTCCATAACATTACTACACTTGGTGCCTGAGCCTGTCTCAACACCACCACTACCCTCAGTGCCTGAGCCTGTCTCCATAACATTACTACACTTGGTGCCTGAGCCTGTCTCCATAACACCACTACACTTGGTGCCTGAGCCTGTCTCCATAACACCATTACACTTTGAAAGTGCTGAAAATGGATGTAGAGCAACAGACTGTGCAATATGCCTTTTATCCACAACTTTAAGTCTACCATATCCTACAGTAATCTATTTGCCATTCCTAGTACGTCTCTACTATTCTTCATACCCATAATCGTACAAATAATCCATATAGTATTCTTGCTCGTAAGCTCACGGATAACCCAAAACCCCAGTCCATATTCACATACTCCTATGTAGAGTATCACAGCAACCCCTTCTGTTTTACTCACCATATTCTTTTTCAATTCCTTTAAACTATTGGCTGTTTGACAGGTCATGGTTTCTTTGTGCACTCTGGTGGGGTATTCTGTGTTTTTAGGTTTTTAGCTTTTCTTTATTTTTCTCTGAGCAGTATTAGCATGTCGTTTGTGCTTCTGCACTTTACATTTATTGTGTGGTATAGTTAATATTGCAGGAACTCCTCTAATTTATCAATTAATCTTGTTCCATTTTTTTTCTTTGCACCACGTCATTTTCCCATGTAAGGAGCCTCTTTTTCATAGTCACCCTCGTTTTAGGCTCTTGTGGAGAGTTTTTAAACTGTGTTGTGTTTTTTACATGTGCATTGAGAAAGGTGTCTTACTGAAACATTGATAAATGACAATTATGCAATCTAAAGTCGAATCTTTATTTTACAAATCTTTAGAGTGGGCTTCTCCTTGCTGGATGAATTATAAGATCCAGCGCACTCGCTCATTCACTAAACAGCAATTTCAAGGCTCACAGAATGAAAGTTTTGTTTTAAAAAAACCCTCACCTAGGCAAAAATAATGGGGGGTTAATTACAGTATATGATCATACATTGCATAAGCCTGACACAACAGCCAACATACTCCATTAATTGCCAGATTCTACTCTAGCAACCTAATGCCTGCTCTGCATGGAGGCACTAATCATTCCAGAGATTAATTTATTCAATGCTTCAGTATGAGGAGATGTTGATTGGCACAGCGCTGGGTTTTGCTGTACATACGCAATAGCCAGGGCCAGATTAATAGCCCAGTGGGCCTGGTCCTGACAATTATGATGGGGCCCTAATTACAGAATTTATTGACCAAAAACTAAAACAGTCATACCTCTCAAGCGTCATGTATCTGATGGAGTTGGTGTTGGAGGGAAACTCAAAGGATGCAGCTATAACAAAACACATACTCTGTGCTAATCTATCTCTCATTTATGCTTTCATCTTTCTAATAAATCCATACCCCCCTAACAGCAGTGTCTAGTGACACTGTCCCCATGTCGCCCAGTTCCCTAGTCTCTCAGTGTCTGTGTCCCCATTTCTCCCAATGTCCCTATCTCTGTGTGTCCTGTGTCACTAGGATACTAGGGGACACTGAGAGACATGGGGACACAGTGGGACATGCGGACACAAACATTTGGGGAAACTAAGACACTAGGGACACTGAGAGACATGGGAACACAGACACTAGGAGACTAGGAGAAACAGTGAGACACTAGGGACACTGGCTGGGAGGCATGGGGACACAGACACTTGGGGACATTGGGAGAAATGGGGTCACTTGTGGACATAGACATGGGGACACTGAGAGATATGGGGACACCAGGAACACAGAGACATGGTGACGGGGACACTGGGAGACTTGGGGACACTAAGACACTATGGACATGGAGATACTGTGTCTCCGTGTCCCTATGTGTCTCCCTATGTCTCACAGCGTCCCCATGTCTCACAGTGTCCCCTAGTATCCCCATGTTTCCCAGTGTCCCCAAATGTCTGTGTCCCCACGTCTCCCGGTGTCCCCTAGTGTCTCAGTATCCCCATGTCTCCCTGCTGCCTTTCATCCTTCACTTACCTGAGCTGTAGTCTGTCTCTGCAGGCCGGGAGCTGCTGTGTGAACTCTCTGTGCTGTGAAGCTGCTCCCCCGCCGATATACACAGTGACCCCTACTGGCCGGTGCTGGTATTGCAGAGTAATCTGTTTATTCAAACAATAGTGGTTACTGTGTCCAGTGCACTTATAGGTATAATAAAGTGATATGGAAGCAGCTACACACTCTAGTGGGTGCTCTCTATCCACCACTAAATATAGAGATAAACCAGAGTGAGTCTAGTATAGACTGGATAAAAATCCAGACCGTGCTAGTCAAATGAGTGGAGCGCTGTATGTTCACACTTACCCTCAATTAGGGTTAAATCACAGGTATATGTTTATACATGTAAATAAAACAAAGATACAATACAATATAGTGTAAGTCTGTAGAGGAAGAGGATATTATAATAATTTATCAATAGTCAAACTCATATCGGAGTTGGCACGGTGTCATAATCCGCGTCACTTCCGGCTTCCTACCCAGGATGCTTACCCATAAGTAAAATGGCCACGGCGAACACGGAAGTGACACGGATTATGACACCGCGCCAACTCCGATCACCCAAATGGACCACAGGTGAGGTGCTTCACCTCACTATGAACAAGCTATCTGATTGGACTATGTAAACGGAGGACCGCCCACCGGAAGAAAAAGACCGGCAGATTTAAACAGCAAGTCAGTGGACACAGTAAACCCGATTGAAAAAGCCCACATGGCGTGGGTGAAACGCGTCTCGGAGCTGAAGCCATCAACTGGGACTTTATATTTATCTTTTTATAAGATTACTTTTATTCTTTGATTTTATTTTATAATAAATTTACTTTTTATTACATCCCATTGGCTTTTTGTCCCATCTTGCTGTGAAAGAAGGGTAGGTGCCCCCCTTTAAAGGCACCCAAGTCTACCATCTAGAGCCAGGTTCTCATTGGCTCAGAACAAGGTGAGCACTACTATAACTACTGTCTGTGCAATTAAAAGTTATATACATAGTACACTAGGGGGTCTCTCCCCTTTTTTTCCTTCCCTTTTTCCCTAAGGAAACCTATTCCAGTTAAAGGGTGCAGTGTCTCCATACGACACTACTGTTGAAGAGATTTGAGCCTGTCCTTCTCTGAGGCTCCAATCCATGTGAGTTTGACTATTGATAAATTATTATAATATCCTCTTCATCTACAGACTTACACTATATTGTGTTGTATCTTTGTTTTATTTACATGTATAAACATATACCTGTGATTTAACCCTAATTGAGGGTAAGTGTGAACAAACAGCGCTCCACTCATTTGACTAGCACGGTCTGGATTTTTATCCAGTCTATACTAGACTCACTCTGGTTTAATCTCAGTTTATACTGAGGAAAATATTTGCATGTGTATTGCCAGTATTACTGCAATACCCTCACGGCCAGGCAGCCTCAAATATTGGCTGTGCCTTAAAATACCAGTCAGGTGGCAAACCTAAGAGTTGTAAATGGGCCTATTCCATGGGCCTTGAGCTGCAGCTTCATCAGCCCCTATGTTAATCCGACCCTGCCAATAGCTTCCCAATTCTTTCCTGTGAAAAAGCATTAGGTTGGCTGAAAGAAACAAACTTCATTGAAGGTGATCCAAAAGCATGGAACTAAACACTCTTAAAAGGAATACTATAGTGTTAGGAATACACATGTGTATTAATGACACTGCAGGTGTGGAAAAAAACATTGAGCTGGGTGGGCTTGTGAGCAAGAATAGTATTTGGAATATTTATTGGATTATGGGTCTGATGAGGAGTTGTATTATGAGTGATATTAGAGGCTAGAATTATTTGTAGGATAAGAGGTTAAATTGTGTGTAGGATTATCGGTGGGGTTAAGAGCAGATATATTGTTTGGATTTAGTTGGACATCTAAATGGTGGTTTCATACCTATATAGCTCCAAGAATACATATGTGTATTCCTAACACTATGGTGTTCTATTAAGAGTGTTAATTTCTATATTTTTCGGTTAGGATTTTGTCTTTTCTCCCACAACATTCTTTTCTTCTTTCCCTTATTTTAACTTGTCTTCATGACTATTTGTTATGCTTAGTACTTTTACCAGAAGTGATAGCACGGTGAGTCCTATCTGCCCAGTACCAGGTCTGTACATGACTTTCCCCAAATCTTATACCTTTTTATACATATACATTTGTGCCATCTGATGTTGATCTTACCATCAAGTGGCTGGTGTAGCTCAGTGCATGTACATATATAATATTTGCATATGATATGTGATCTTGAATATGATCACTTAATCATGCTAAAGTTCTTAAAGTCATTGTAAGAACAAAAAATTTGGTTTGGTTCAGCACTTCCGAAATTCTGGACTTCGGGATTTCGTCGATTTGGCATATCGATTCAGTTCGGCAATCTGAAATTCTGGACTTCAACAATTCTGGACTTAGGCAATTCCCCAACTCTACACCTAACCCAACCCCTAACCCCATCCCCAGTAGGGGTAGGGTTGGAGGTAGATCCTTGTCATCATTCCCTTAATTTTCCCTCCCTCTCCTGTTTTGCCACTTTTCAGATATCCAAAGCACTTCGGTCATTAGGAAGCATCTGAATGTCCGATTTGCCAAAATTCGTTTAAATTTCGACCAAAACAAATTGCACATGTCTAATACAGCACAAGCAAGAAAAACACAGCTACTATTAAACACCTATTAATATCTTCCTTCTGAGGGAATCTAACCAGCCCACCTATTCCCAAAATCCAATCAAATCCATCAAAAAGATGCAATCGAGGCTGTATATTAAATGTTTTCTTTCTACACTCAGCATCAAAATACACATTCAGCATCCATCCCTGGGTCTGCTAACAGTTCCTCTCTCTGACTAACTCTAAAAAAAAAAAAATAAAATAAAAAAGTTGCATAGTTCAGAAAAAGGGAAAAAAAAGACTTTTCAGAAAAATATCAAATAAATAAGTAAAATCAGTTTGTACATCATAGGTTGTTTTCCATAAAATGGCTGATCATAGCAAGACAGCTGACAAGACGACATTACTGTCAGGTTTCACATAGTTATTAGTGCTTTCATTTGTTGCTGGATTTTAACCACAATGCTCTCGCACCACCTCGGTTGTCGAGAGGGTTGTTTCAAAACTTGCTGCATTAGACAGTAATTCACTATCAGGACTTTCCAGATACTTGTGTGCAAAGTGTATGTCCTAGACATCTCAGTTTCTTCGGCCTGCATGTGTTTTGGTCAAACAGACACCATTGTGGTCTCTACAATCATAAAAAGTGGTCTCTACAATCATAAAAACATGCATCAATTCAACAAGAACATAACAAAAATCTAAATATACAAATATTAAGACTCTCTCTACACTATTAAACCGTATGAAAATTCACAAAAAAAATAACCAGATCAGTACTTAATTACTCTAAATCCTCAGTACTGAGTTCTACAATTAATAAATAACCTCTTACTACAAAAACATCACTTCTGGCCTTAGCTCGCAGTGATAAACATTGCTGGGGGAAATTATCTAAACAACATACTCCCTCCTTTGTTAAATTAGTATATTATTTATTTATTACTATCCTCTTTTGAGTCATTTTGCTGAAACATCTTCTAATAAGATCTTCCAGCAAAATGTTTCAGTTTACCAATATAAACATTAGTTTCACAGATTAAATGTTGCCCTTTGATCAATGAGGTATGCTTGACGAACCTTACTTTTAAATAAACACATCATACTACCCCCTTTTTTATTTTTTTCAATAGCCTGTGTCAATGTGACTCCAGCTACAGTCACCCCACCCTTGGAGCAATACAGATGGAAAGGTGTGATACATTGGTAGCCATCCACCTATTGAAAAGAGGTGGAGCTGAACAGGGGAGCCCATGACTCCAGTGTACTATAATCGGGCTATTAGTTATGGCTGATTAATAAAATCATTATCTATCATCTAAGAGGACAGGGCTAGTAATCTTCTCTTGACACCTGTGTGCCAAGGAGTATGAAGGTGTTTTGGATAAATTAAACAAACTGACAAACTTTTGGGACAATTAATATGGTTATCATGATAGTTTGCTATAAAAAATTCAGCACTGATAATTAAATACAATAAGAAGTATCGTACAAAATAATACTCCTGTAATCTAGCACAAGGGTCAGACAAGACAGGAATCAGGATGTGATTAGTATCATTTTGTGGGGGCCTCCCTTCATGTAAGATGTAACAAGCACTTTTTTTGCATAGTCTCATATTATCAAATAATCTCCAGGAGTGATTGAATTAAAGATTCTACTTTTGCTGGCTGTACTGCATTTGACCTGCTTTAAAAACACTAAATGCTTGTGTTAATAACATGTAAATATTCTTTACTTTACTATTTAAATTTATTGACAATGGACGTTAACACATAACACACCAATTCATTACACAATATAGAATTCATACTCGACAAACATTGCAATATAACAATTTTTCTTCAGAATATATTAATGAGGATCCCATGGCAAGAGATATGCAAATGATTGCTGCAAAAAACTTGTGATTGGACGACAAGGTGCTTCAGCAGTTAAAGAAAATTAATGCAAATAAAGCTCCTGGGCATGATGGTATTCACCCACGAGTACTTAAGGAGCTAAGTGGGGAAATAAGTGAACCTCTGTATTTAATCTTTCAAGATTCTTTTATTTCAGGTATTGTACCAGAGGATTGTAGGAAGGCATATGGCGTTCCTATATTTAAAAAGGGTTCAAAACCTGGAAAATTATAGACTTGTGAGCTTAACTTTTGTGACTGGGAAAATATTTGAAGGGCTATTAAGAGATAATATTCAGGAATTCATTGGAAAGTACTTTGTTATTGGCAATAATCAGCATGGTTTTATGAAACATGTGTCATGTCAAACTAACCTAATTGCATTCTACAAAGAAGTAAGTAGAAGTATAGATCAGGGTGTTGCAGTGGATGTGATCTACTTGGATTTAACCAAAGCATTTGATACGGTTCCTCACAATATGTTAGTCTTCAAACCAAAAGAAATTGGTCTAGGTGAATATTCTTGTTCTTGGGTAGAACATTGGCTTAAAGATAGAGTACAACGCGTTTTCATTAATGGTACATTTTCAAGCTGGACACAAGTGGTAAGTGGTGTCCCTCAGGGTTCTGTTTTGGGACCGCTTCTACTTAACATATTTATAAATGATGCAATAGGCATTGAAATCCATGTTTTAGTGATTGCAGATGACACAAAACTTTGTAAAGTAATAAAATGTGAGCAGGATATTGCTTTGCTGCAGAGGGATTTAGATAGATTGGGAGACTGGGCACTAAAATGGCAGATATTTAATGTAGAGAAATGCAAAGTTATGCACTTCTGGGTCAGGAATTCACAAGCAACTTACACCCTAAATGGTAGTGAATTAGGACTAACCACACAAGAGAAGGATTTGGGAATTGTTATAGACAACAATGTCAATCTGCAGTTGCTAAGGCCAGTAAGGTTTTGTCATGCATAAATTGGGGCATAAATTCTATGGATGAAAATAGAAGTTTGCCTCTTTATAAATTGCTGGTTAGATCACACCTTGAATATGCTGTGCAATTTTGGGCACCTGTTCTAAAGAAGGATATCATGGCACTAGAAAAAGTGCAGAGACGAGCTACAAAATTGATAAAAGGAATGGAGCACTTTAGTTACAAAGAAAGGTTAAAAAAAAATTAATCTCTTTAGTTTGGAAAAACGATGCCTCAAAGGGGATATGATAACATTATACAAATATATTCGGGGCCAGTACAAACCATTATGTGGAAATCTATTTATAAACAGGGCTATACATGCATTTAGGCTGGAAGAAAGGAGATTTAATCTAAGGCAAAGGAAAGGTTTTTTGTTTTGTTTTTTACAGTAAGAACTATAAGGATATGGAATTATCGGACTCTGCCTTATCAGAGCCCATACAGATGTTTAAACAGCAATTGGATAAATACTTCCAAAAACATAACATACAAGGATATAATTTCTAATTAGTGGGGTAATAGCTGCTTGATCCAAGAAGACAGCCATTTTGGGGTCAAGAAGGATTTTTTTTCCTAGTTTGTTCCAAATTGGAAGCATTTGGGTCTAGGTTTTTTTGCCTTGTTTTGGATCATCAGCAAAACCATATGTGAAGAAGGCTGAACTTGATGGACGCAAGTCTCTTTTCTGCTATGTAACTATGTAACTCTTGTTGTCATCCCACGAAACAAAACAGACAACAAAAGATTGTTGTTCTAGATACATAGAATTAATACCCATCAGAGGTGGCAAAACACCACGTTTAGGGATGTACAAATAAACCACAACTAATCCAAACTTTTTTAAATGAAATAAGCAAATAAATTTCACACTCTGTCATTTGCAGGAAAAATGGAGCAATAAGACAACATTTTGGTTTCTTTGCTTAGGGCATATGGATTAATCACACTGCAGATGAACAAGAAATTAAAAAAAATATAAATTAAATCTGATATTGCAACCACAGTATCTTCTGCATTCTGTAGATTATTCCACAGAGCTGTTAGAATGACTTAAACTCCAATTGCTCTGAGCAACAGTTATTTAATAGGTTATCAGGCTGGGATTTTTATCTATAGATCTATTTGCAAGTTAAAATGCACACTTCATAATGGGTATTCAAACCACACACATTAACACAGTCACCGTTACACACAGAAAATATGCGTAGCCACTTATGGTACACTTAAAGGTGTACCATTTCATGTGATGCCTAATTTTTTATATATGCTGGCCATGCAAAATTTGTCAAAAAGGATATATTTTTTTTCTTACAAGAGTCAAGCTTGAGACGTTAAAAGGATCCCTATTCTTGGCAATATATTTAGATTGTTGCAATTATGTTATAATTAGCAAATTGATGTTCATTCCTCTCATGTCATCATAAACTGGGAGGAAACATCCCTCTCTAAAAAGCACTTCCGAAACCTTCTGGCAAAAGTGCCATGCTTTGCTTATCACCCTTTTCTCCACAAAAAATAAAATGATATTGCAAGGCCTTCCACATATTCTCAAGGTCCATACCACTTGGTATATGGTCCTTGTGTAAGACTTCCTGACTGGTATTTAATATATTCTTGGTTACTGTCTTCCAATCTAAAATAAGGTTCAGCAACTTTCAGAGGGGAGTAGGAAATATCCTGCGGTGGCACTCTTGAAATATGTAATGGCTGATGTGGTCTGTTTGACAGGGCAACCTCTAGTCCAAGTTGTCATCTGATTAATGTCTGGGGGTTTAACAATTACCTGACTACAAGCATATACGGTGCTTTCAATATGAGGCTATAGAATATTCCACACCCTGCCACAATTCTTCATATAATCCTTATCTCTTGTCAGATCAGGTCAATACAACTGCCATTTATGCCTATTTCCTAAGCATAGACCCTCTTTCATACACAGGTGGGCTCCTGCAAAACTACCATCTCTTGGGAAAGGATTAAAACTTTTTAGTCCTGCCAAATTATCCACAAAAGGGTCAGCTATCTTTTTTTATTTTTTTTTTATTTTTTTTTTTACATGTAATTTGCACTGCCACAAACAACAACTGGTGCAAACAGATTTGCACTCACATGTATTCATGGTATCGAAGACATTGCACTTTGTTTTTGTTATATATATAGCAATAAACAGGATTAGATCATAAGGTTCATATTAACATAAGGGAATCTTTAACTTGGCATCAAAATTTTAATTATAGTAGGGATAAAGGTCATGCTAGAACACTTGGCTTAGTACCGGACTGTACATGCTTTTGTGATTAATATAGTAAAATAAGAAAAACAAAACATAACTCAGACTCATCTTGCATGTTTAAAACTAAATAGGAGATGGTTGTAGTGGAGATAATGAGATGTGCAGGGACACATTAAGAGCACAGAAGTGAGTCTTAACTGGCTGTACTGACCTGTCTAACCAGACATATCACAGTGCAAGCTTAGCTGTCATATGTTTAGACATGTGGACAGCTACTCCGTAATACTGCTAAACAGGCTATGGTTTTAAAATGAAGTTGCCACTAGGCCTAAGCTATCTGATATGCAACTGCGTGGTAAAACTTAGCAGGTACAGCTAGTTCATCAGCCTCCATCTTCACGACAGCGGAGCATAACGCTGGTGGTACTCTCGGCTCAGCCATTCCTCTTGAGTGATTTGAGCAGAGTGCAGTCCTGATGGCGTTTGTAGGCAGTCGCCCCGGAGCATCAGGATAGGGGTCTCGTCAAGTCCCAGGCATGGGCAAGGGCCGGCGTTGTATGTCTACACACTATGCTACGGCACTGTGCAGTGCCGAGTCTCTGCCCCTACTGGGGTAGGCGGAATATCCAGACGATGACTGCTTGCGTTTGCGGCCGCCGTGGTTGACACTTGAGGTCTATGCCTTTAGGTGGCTCTCTGCCTAGGATGGCGTTTCATCTCTGGTTTGTGAGTATTTGCTGGTTTGCCTGGGGGAGACACCCCCTTCCTCGGTGCCCCAATGCTCCTTTCAGCTGTAATAGGCATCTGTGGTGTCTGCTGCATGGGGGAATGTAGTGTTGCCCAAAAGGCACTGAAGATTTCTTCCAAGCATTGTAGGCTCTGTTTGACATATCTGCATACTGGTTGCTGCTCTAGGCCCAGGACTTGTTTGTCCAGGAGAGAGGCTGTCGTCATCTTGGGCGGTATGGGTTGCTTCAATGTACCTCGAGATTGGAGGGTAGTCTGCTGTAGATGATGTGTGCTCAGCTGAGACTGGGAAACGGGGCTCTGTCCGCCACAGGTTCCCAGCTGGGAGGTCGGCCGCCACCCCCAATCGGGTCCTGCTAGGCCGCAAATACGTCAGGCTGTTTTTTTGTCCCTTTAAGGCACATGAAAGCCCTGTTTGGTGTCCGGTAGTCTCTCTGCACCCCCCAGTGGTCAATGTGCCTCAATTTAATTAACTGTGGGTAGTATTTTGAGTTTTTCTTATTTTATAAGGAGAGCTCGTCTGTCATGCGTCCGTTCACTATGGCGGCCAAGCCCCGCTCCCTCTTATTTAAAAAAAAAATATTTTTAATGTTTCACCTTTACTTTTGCTTTGTCCTATATTCAAAATTAGATAAAAACTATTTGTGTATGCAGATAATGCAAGAACCCTGTGAGCAAGCTAAAATAACGATGGCCTTATAAGCTTTTATATATATTTCCTGCCTAACCATGGCAGCATATACACATGGGTTAGCTCCGCCCCTTACAGCCAATAACACAGGAAAAACACCAAAGGCTTTAAAAGGAGGCTTCATTCCTAAGATCCTCAGTCTTTTTCCTGTCCTACAGCCCTTAGGATGTGAGCAATTTGCTCCTTTTACTTACGGACATGTATGTTCTTTCTCTTCATTACTTTATTTGTTTTTGTTTTTTAGGGTACCTTTGTACTGTGGTACATTATGCAGTTGTGCTTTTATGCTGTGATGCATTTAATCTATGAGGAATTTAGACTGTGATGCATTTAAGCTTTGTCTTAAAATTAGTTCATTATACAACTGTACCTTATGCTATAATATCTTTGAATTGTGGTACATTATGCAGTTGTGCTTTTATAATGAGGCATTTAAACTGAGACATTTGAGCTGTGTTGCATTAACATAGAAACATAGAATGTGACGGCAGATAAGAACCGTTCAGCCCATCTAGTCTGCCCAATAAAACTGTGTTGCATTTAAAACTGTTGCATGTAGAACTGTGATGCATTTGCAAACCGATGTGCATTTAGAAACTGTGGTGCATTTAAAACTGTGATGCATTATGCAGCTGTGCCTTAAGGCTGTGATGCCTTTTAGACTATGAGGCCTTTTTACTACCTTGCAGGCGCTTTTACATTATCTATTTTGCTTTCCCTCGGTCCCAGTGATTTATTCCCGGTTCCCTGGGTGTTCAGAGGCCATGTATGCTTCAGACCGAGCTCTCTCACTGGTCTCTAAACGGCAGATACTTAGAAAAGGCCCACGCGTGTGCAGTTTGTGCCTTGAATGGCCTAATACAGATGACTTGCATTGTGGGAATATAACTTGTGGCAGCCATCTTGAATAAGGGTTATTCCCAGAAAGTACGTAAAATGAAGGGAAAATTACAGTAAACACCCCAAACTTATTTGGTAAGTATTTGCAGGGTGTCCAGACATGGATAAGTGCTATCTACAGCCAGTTTTAAATCTGTTTCACTGGTTTCTCAATAGAATTTAACAGTGCACGTTTTTACTTTAGTACTTTGCCACAGGTAATATTTATTATTTGAACAGGGGGGAAGAGTCAGCACTAGATAACAGACTAAAGGGCAGCAACCCAAAAAAAGGGAATCCCTCAAGACCGTAATCTATAATAACAAACAACCAGACCAAATGGTCTTAATGGAGATACAACAAATAGGCCTATATAAAATAGAACAGTAAGGAGTGAAAAAGTCCCAAGTGTACAATAAAATTGGTAATTCTCAGGAATATAAAATGGTAAATAAAAGTCACATAAAAAGTCTCTCTATATACCAGGATGGGGGGTGGGGGGGAGTTGGCAATCCTCAGGAGTTGATCTGTCCAGGTGGTTAAAATATTGGTAAATGTGGAGAGAAAGGGAAAACGACAAAATAGCCGATGGTGTAATATTGTCAGTATCCAGTAAAAAATTATTAAAGGATCACTATAGTGCCCTGAGGGTGCCCCAACCCTCAGGGTCCCCCTCCCGCCCGGCTCTTTATTCCAGCGCCGGGCTTGGAGCTCTCCGCCTCCGATCCTCCCATTCGGCTGAATGCGCACGCGCAGCAGGAGCTGCGCGCGCATTCAGCCGGTCTCATAGGAAAGCATTTACAATGCTTTCCTATGGACGCTGGCATCTTCTCACTGTGATTTGGCATTTTCTCACTGTGACAGCCACTAGAGGATTTGGAGGCTGGATTAACCCATTTATAAACCTAGCAGTTTCTCTGAAACTGCTATGTTTATTAAAAAAAATGGGTTAACCCTAGCTGGACCTGGCACCCAGACCACTTCATTAAGCTGAAGTGGTCTGGGTGCCTAGAGTGGTCCTTTAAAATGAAGGTAATACACTCACATTTAGAAGAGCTCTAGCCAGCTCTGGGGTAAAGGGCGTGTAGCGGTATGATCCCTGCTAACTGATATAGTGGAGAGGTATTGTCCGTCAATCCAGTCTGGTTAGGCAGTGCTCCAGGGTATATATAAGAAAACAGCGATAGTGCTCTCTGTATATAATGGAATAAAAAAAATATATATAACATTTACTTACAAGTAAAGAGCAGAAGATACTGCTCTATTAACTCAGCGCTGGTGGAATAATCCCCACCTCGGATTTCTTTAGTACAGGATAAACTAGAAAGATGCCAGGAAAATAAAAAAAGTGCAAATAAAATACAATAAAAAGAGAATTGGTATAAAAATGTAATGACCAAAAAACTTTTATTGCTTAAAATACACAATTTAAAATCATTAACGCATTTCACCACTTTATCAAAATGGTATAGACCATCATACCTGGCATACAGAGTTTAAATAAGAAAGTGTAACTTAAAATTGGCGCCAAAAATTGGGTCAGCCAATCACAGAGCAGATGATAACAAACATAGTAAAATATATAAAAATGAATAAAATTAGAGTAAGCTACTGTGAGCATAATGATATAGAAATGTATTTAAAACGAAGTGTCTACATAAAGATAACTCCTGCAATGTGTCATCACGTGATCGGCTAGGTTTAGGAGCAATGCTCCTTGGGAAATATAGTAAGCTAATGTACCTGGCCGTGTGAGCGCTAACCGGCGTGGTAGGGGCGCGATCTCGTGATCGGCTTAGTTTAGGAGCAATGCTCCTTGAGAAATGTAGTGGGCTTTTGTAATATTTATTATTTACCTGATGTCTGAATCTAAATCAGGTTCTGGTTATGAGGGGAAAACAGTTATGCACTGACTGCATCCAGAAGGTAGCCGTTTCAGCATAACCTATTACTGTGCAGCCACAGGACATACGGCCATGGCTTACAAAGTAAGTTCCTAGGTATTTCAGAGGCCTTAGGGGTAAGAAAATAGGCCAGTCCTTATCCTGTGGAGGAAGGTATTTCCAACCCCTGAACTACACTACCTAAGTTGCAAACTTATGGATCAAAAGTGGACGCAGACCTGTCCAAATTTATACGCCTGCCAATGCAGGATGTCTGCTTTCTCCGCTGTTTCTTCAACCATGAAAAATATGATTAAAGATCTGAAGGCTTCTATGGAGAGAGATATTAAGAGGCAAGATTGAAGATACAGTCTGAAGTTTTCAGGTTACAACTGACTTCTTCTCAGAAATTTCCCTAGAGGATATTCTCTTGATCAAATGGCTTTATCTATAGCAGCTAGAAAAGCATTATGGTTCTGTTTCTGTGATGATGACTCATCCTTCAAGTCTGCCCTCTACACCATTCTTTTGAAGGAGCGGTGCTGTTTGGGATAGCTTTGGATGAATTCATTGAAAAAGCGATTGAGGGCTGCAAGGTATTTGTACCTCAGGACTGAAGAATTCCAAGAATTCACAGTCAGACCGGAGGACCTCCAGTGACCAGCATTTCTGAGATACATGCAGCTACTGGCCCTGCAGGGAATACTCCAGAGGTAACTCATGGCAGTTGGTAAACCTGCCTTTCAAGGTTCTAATGGAGCAATGAACTAGGAGCCTCATTTTTCTGACCAGACATACCTGGGCTCATCACATTCTGGAGACTTGGGTGGTATCCATAGTCCAGATTGATATAGACTGGAGATTTTTCTTCAGACGCAGGAGTCTCTATACCAACAAGAGCATTAAGACATATGAATCAAAAAAGCACTGAAGGAATATGTATGAAACCTTCTGTATGAAGAGGTGATTTCTTAGGTCCCATAACGAGCAGATCCAGGGACAATATTCGCCTCTCTTCTAGTGCTAAAATAAAGATCACATGGAAGCCTACACTGGATCTAAGAAGGGCCAACAAAAGGCTGAATGTCAGAGTCTTCAAGATGAAGTCAATCGGATCTATATCTCTAGCAATTTGGAAGGATAATTTCCCTATCTCTATATATCTCAAGGATGTTTACTATCATTCCAATCGGCCTAGATCTTAAGCCTTATCTTTGAAGAGGACTTCCAATTTAGTGCCCTACCATTTGGCCTCACTGCAGCCCCAAGAACCTTTTATGTGCTTATAGTGATATTGTGAGTCCAGAACATCACCTGGTTCTATTATCTGGATGATCTACTTCTGGTAGCCTCAGACCCACAGAATGCAGGAAGATAGTTCTTTCAGAACTCCTTAAGTATGACTGTTTGAATATCAAGAAAAGCAATTTCACACCAGTTCAGTGGTTGACATTTCTGGGTGAAAAAGTCTATGCACTGCTTTTTTCCTATCTCAGGAACAGTTGCCCAGATTGTGGAAGTTTTCTCTCAGTTTCTTCAATTTTTCTTAGTAACCCCAAGCAAGTAGATGCAACTACTAGAACTCCTGGCTTCCACCATCAGACTTGTCAGATAGGCTCAATGGCATCTCTGGATTCCTAACAGATTCTCCCTATCTTGCTTTAAAAAGAGAGAGATTATTGGAGCCAGCCACTGACTATGTCCCCTTCAGTGGAGTTACACCTTACTTGGTAGCTAAAAAGAGAGAATATATCTCTGTGTTTCCAGTGAACAGAACCCCATTGGTCCATTATAAGCTCTGATTCCAGTTTTCAAAGATTGGTTGCACAGTGTTTGGACCATGTTGCACAATATTTACATTCAATTGCATGGAATTAGAAGTCAATTTCAGTGCTCTTCTTCACTCCAGAGAGTTGCTGAAGAACAAGTGGGTCCAAATTTGCTAAAATTTCAAGCAACTGTATCCTATATCTGTCAAGATGGGTCTCACAGCTATGTATTGATGGAATTACAGTCCATGATAATCAGGGCACAGCAGAACAACCAGGGGCTCAGAATACAATGGCTGATTACCTGAGCTGAATAACTGTGGACAAGGTGGACTGGCAACCATGTCCCGACGTATCCTTGGGGTTGACACAGATTTCTCTGATACCCTACGTACAGGGAGTGCAGAATTATTAGGCAAGTTGTATTTTTGAGGATTAATTTTATTATTGAACAACAACCATGTTCTCAATGAAGCCAAAAAACTCATTAATATCAAAGATGAATATTTTTGGAAGTAGTTTTTAGTTTGTTTTTAGTTATAGCTATGTTAGGGGGATATCTGTGTGTGCAGGTGACTATTACTGTGCATAATTATTAGGCAACTTAACAAAACACAAATATATACCCATTTCAATTATTTATTATTACCAGTGAAACCAATATAACATCTCAACATTCACAAATATACATTTCTGACATTCAAAAACAAAACAAAAACAAATCAGTGACCAATATAGCCACCTTTCTTTGCAAGGACACTCAAAAGCCTGCCATCCATGGATTCTGTCAGTGTTTTGATCTGTTCACCATCAACATTGCGTGCAGCAGCAACCACAGCCTCCCAGACACTGTTCAGAGAGGTGTACTGTTTTCCCTCCTTGTAAATCTCACATTTGATGATGGACCACAGGTTCTCAATGGGGTTCAGATCAGGTGAACAAGGAGGCCATGTCATTAGATTTTCTTCTTTTATACCCTTTCTTGCCAGCCACGCTGTGGAGTACTTGGACGCGTGTGATGGAGCATTGTCCTGCATGAAAATCATGTTTTTCTTGAAGGATGCAGACTTCTTCCTGTACCACTGCTTGAAGAAGGTGTCTTCCAGGAACTGGCAGTAGGACTGGGAGTTGAGCTTGACTCCATCCTCAACCCGAAAAGGCCCCACAAGCTCATCTTTGATGATACCAGCCCAAACCAGTACTCCACCTCCACCTTGCTGGCGTCTGAGTTGGACTGGAGCTCTCTGCCCTTTACCAATCCAGCCACGGGCCCATCCATCTGGCCCATCAAGACTCACTCATTTCATCAGTCCATAAAACCTTAGAAAAATCAGTCTTGAGATATTTCTTGGCCCAGTCTTGACGTTTCAGCTTGTGTGTCTTGTTCAGTGGTGGTCGTCTTTCAGCCTTTCTTACCTTGGCCATGTCTCTGAGTATTGCACACCTTGTGCTTTTGGGCACTCCAGTGATGTTGCAGCTCTGAAATATGGCCAAACTGGTGGCAAGTGGCATCGTGGCAGCTGCACGCTTGACTTTTCTCAGTTCATGGGCAGTTATTTTGCGCCTTGGTTTTTCCACACGCTTCTTGCGACCCTGTTGACTATTTTGAATGAAACGCTTGATTGTTTGATGATCACGCTTCAGAAGCTTTGCAATTTTAAGAGTGCTGCATCCCTCTGCAAGATATCTCACTATTTTTGACTTTTCTGAGCCTGTCAAGTCCTTCTTTTGACCCATTTTGCCAAAGGAAAGGAAGTTGCCTAATAATTATGCACACCTGATATAGGGTGTTGATGTCATTAGACCACACCCCTTCTCATTACAGAGATGCACATCACCTAATATGCTTAATTGGTAGTAGGCTTTCGAGCCTATACAGCTTGGAGTAAGACAACATGCATAAAGAGGATGATGTGGTCAAAATACTCATTTGCCTATTAATTCTGCACTCCCTGTAGATCTGATGGCCATTTCTTGGAACTACCAGGTCCAGAAGTATTTTTCTGGATTTTAGGACCAGAATCCTCAAAGTCAGAATACGCTGACTCAAATTTGGAATTTTAGTATGATGTACATATTTATATACACTAATATAGTTTCCAGTTTTCAACTTTCCTAGAGGTATTTCATAAGGAGATCATTCCTATGATGAATAGATGATTCTGGAACCTCCAAGGGAAATTCCAGTATGTCCAAACCTATTACAAGGTCCCTTGACACACCAAGATCCTCAAGTTCTGGTGTTGATGCGGGAGTCCCTATAAGTATGGGCATCCCTGAGATGGTCATTGAGATCATCTTACTGTCCTATAAATACTTTACAAAACTTGGTGTAATAACTGGCTGTGTTTTTCTTTAGTTGAATAAGTCTTTTATGTATATATATATATATATATATATATATATATATATATATATATATATATATATATATATATTTCTTCTTTTGGGTCAGGCTCGCCACAATAATATATGTCTATATTATTGAAAAGTACGAATACGCAATCTGACAATCTTTATAAAAAAATAAGTATTTATACTACATTCAACAGCAAACAATAATATACTTAACAGATGGTACTTCTTAAAGATGTTACAGAGAGTCGTCTTGACATCAGAGAGGAGAGCAAAACGGATCGTAGCAGGAAGAGCGTGTAATCCTTTGTCCTTGGCTCTATATAGCCCAAATTACGTCATAATGTTTAGTTTAGACTCTGCCATATAAGGAAGTTCCCTATATAAAGACCACCTCAAATCTCTTATACAGCAAATTCCAGAGACCTCATGGTACAGAATAGCAAACACCATCTGTTCTGTTTAACCCATTAGACAACCACACCTTAATATGTATTTGAATAGGAACATACAGAATATGCAATATTCTACACTTGGCATGCGTTTGTCTGTTGGAATTACTCCTCAATCAGGCCTAGAAAGGGTCTGAGTTATAACACTCTAGAGGAGTACATATCTGCACTTTCCACATAGATGGGTGCCCATTGAACATTGGAGCCTCTGGTGCTTTGCTTCATATAAGCATTGATTGATCTCAGGCCTACACTAAGTGTGGTGAAGCCAATAGGTGACGTACCACTGGTCTCACAGGCTCTGACTGAACCATTATTCGAACCTCTAGCAGGAGCTTCCATAGTGGTAGCACATAAAGTGCTGGTGGCTGGTACGTCAGCAAGGAGAACGTGTGAACTCCAGGCTTAGTCCTGTGAATCCCCATTCACTAATTTTCAACACCTGAGATCCTGCCTAGGATGAATGCTTATCAAGGTCATTCTCTACCTGTACTGAAGGGTACCCATCGAGCATTGATGCCCCTGGTGCTTTGCTTCATACAAGCAGCAATTGAACTCAAGCCTCCACTGAGGGTGTTGAAGCCAATATGTGATGTACCACTGGTCTCACGGGCTCTGATTAAACCATCATTTCAACCTCTGGCAGGAGCTTCCAGGGTTGTAGCGCAGAAAGTGCTGTTGCTGGTGGCTAGTACCTCAGCAAGGTGAATGTGTGAACTCCAGGCTTGATCCTATGAACCCCATTCACTACTTTTCAACAGGATATGTTTGTCTTGCATTTGGCATCTGAGATCCGACCAAAGAGGAAAGCTAATTAATGCCATTATCTACCTGTGCCGGATGGTATAAGGGCTTCCATGGCAATGGTTTCTGCTGACACTTTTTGTAAAGCTAGCTTTTGAACCTGTTTACACACATTTGTCCAGCATTTCATACTGTTCGTTAAAACAGTCAATGATGCACAATTTGGACCTCAAGTACTTAACTCAGCTTGGGTATTCCCCATATGTTTATGGTGCCATGATTAGCCAGGGAAGTGGAAAATTTACTCATACTTACCGTAATTTTCTTTCCCTGGCTATTATTCATGGCAGCATAGACTACCCACCCATTAATGTCTCTATCTACTGTAGAGCTTGTAAACTGACTGAGGATCTTAGGAATGGAGCCTCCTTTTAAAGCCTTTGGTGTTTTTCCTGTCCTATTGACTGTAAGAGGCGGAGCTAACCCATGTATATATGCTGCCATGAATAATAGCCAGGAAAAGAAAATTACAGTAAGTATGAGTACATTTTCCACTATGTAGATGAAATTACAATTATCACGCACTCAGACTCAGAAGATTTATAATACAATAATCATATAAATCTTATGCTCTAAAATTATAATTATCTCTCTGGAGATTCTTTCCACTCTTTACCGAGTACCAGAGATGTTCGTACTATACACACTCTACACGTTGGTAGAATGTGACTACAACCACTGCACGCTGGCAGAGTCTCAACTCTCAACAGGTATATGTATGTGTACCTACAGCATTACATCGCCGGTAATACTGTCTGACCTACACGCTGATAGTTTCAACACTTCACCATAATAGTAGGTTCAAAACCAACAGGGTGACAGAGTATAGCTGGGGTGTTCTTTGACAGTAATACATAACAGGTGCTAAAAATCCATGCCTAAATTACAATGTGTGTGGAAAAATGGACTACCCAAAAGGTTGACAAAGGCTGGTGGTAGAATTAGTGCATGGAAAGTGTTAAAATACCACCATTTGAAATACCCTAGGGTGTCTAATTTTCAAAAGTATATGGTTTGAGGGCAGTGGCATACACACAATCCATGGGGCCCCGGTGCGAAACTGATCCATGTCCTCCCCCTCCCCTTACCCCCCTCCTTTCTACCCTGAACCTCTCACCCCTGACCGTGGCCCCCCAGACACATACACACCTGCTTCCTCCCGCGCGGTCTGTGTGTTAGCTGGTGTGGTGTATCACCAAATTAATATATATACTACACAAGGTTCGTCTACATTAAAAGGTATTTATTAAAAGGCAACAACACAATACTATAAATGTATCACAAACACACAGCCCAGACCCACGGAGCAACAACCCTTTTTAAATCTATCTATGTATATAGTAACCCCTTCCACACACGCTTGATCTCACCCACGGTTAGGCCTTCACATCTAGTAATGGCTCACTGCTGCAAGTTCAACATCACATCCACCAAGGAAGAAAAGGAAGCAACAGAGTGTAACATGGTTCACCATGCTAGCACATGGCATCTGCACATCTGCTCTGCAGCACAGCCAAGAAGGAACAGAGAGGAATGGAGAAAGGGGAAGTGGTTATCTCTTTCCTGACTTGTAAAGGTATTGAATTACCAATTAACATTTCAAAAGGGTAAAGCTTATCCCACTGTAAGAAAAGCAAACATGAGCTTGGTCACATGACCCCTGGTCACCATATTAGTTTGATGACAGAATGTCACCACAGCTGGGAGGAGTGATGTGCAGTCTCTTCCTCCCAGCTTGGTGTGATTTAATCACAGGGGGCCTGGTCGCGCTGTTAAAGCGCCCAGCGCAGACTGGACCCCCTTACAATCCATATCCATCGGGTGGCCCTGACAGCATGGGCCACCCGATGGACTCCTTAACATGTGGCCCCAGCGGTTTGCTGCAAAACGTGGCAGCTGGTACCTGGTCGCAGGGGTCCGCAGGGCGGCCGGGCCCCCTGCAGTGACTGGCCCGGTCACACCTGTGACCCTTGCGACCCATATATGTATGCCACTGTTTGATGGGGGTAAATTACATTGGCCGGCTTCAAAAATGTCCCAAATAGGACATGGTTGCATGATGACCAGCTGCGAAAATTGGAAGTGCGAAAGTTGGAAAAATGGAATGCGCACCCTCCAAAAAAGGTCTTTTAGCCCTCAGAGAACCTAACACACCTATACATGGGGGTGTCACTGTACTCAGGAGATGTTGCTGAACACATATTAGGGTGTTCTTTTGCAGTAACCCTTAAAGTTCTCCGTACATGTATTCTTAAATTGCTATGTGTGTCCAAAAAATCACCAATTATTTTTTTTTTTTTAATTTGGCATAGATTGTTGGTAAAATGGTTGCATGAAAAGAGTCAAAATACCCCAATACCTTAGGTTGTTGTCTTTAAAAAATATATATATACATTTGAAGGGTTATTCAGGGATTCCTGACAGATATCCGTGTTATAATGTAGGTAATAGGAGTAAGTGATGTGTAGAGTTCCACAAGGGGAAACCAACATCAGGAGAGCTCCACTGTATAAGAAACGAGGAAGGGAGGCCCTACCTTTAATCAATCTAAGGATAAAAAGGGATATGCAAACAAAAAGTATAACTTGAAAAAAGGGAGCTCTACTAAACGGTGCCCAGGGGATCAATTGTCTGGAGTACTAGCTAGCATCTAAGTTCCAGTTCCCCAAGTGTCTGACTGATAGGAAGGTTGTGTAAACGAGGTTAGGGAGAGAGAAGAGGCACAGGGTAATCCGGTCTAAACAAGGACCGGGTAATTCGGTCTAAACGCAGATGAGAAGCCTCACACAAAAAATAAATAATTAAATAAATCTCTCAATTCACCCTAAAAGTTACCTCGACACCGTGGTCTAACCACTAGTGTCTACCTGAATCAACAATCCCTACTAAAGTTATAAATAAACACCTAGTTCTACTAGACTCTACACATCACCTACTCCTATTACCTACATATTTTGGAGGGTTACCCCCTCATTGGAGCTCCCTATTAGGTGGTTACAGTGGTGCAGCTCATGAGCCCTTGAGTTGTATCCGGACTCCTGACTTGCACACGGTTTACTTTATTTCTCCATTTTGTGTTATAATGTAACTTGTGTTAATTTTGAAAAAAAAGTGGTTTGGAAATAGCAAAGTGTTACTTGTACTTATTGCCCTATAGCTTTCCAAAAAAGATAAGAACATGTTCACATTGGGTATTTCTAAACTCAGGACAAAATTTAGAAACTATTTAGCATTTTGGCAGTTGTAACAGATTTTGGGTGTCAACGTTCAAAACATTTTTCTTTTTTACATTTTTTTCAACATATTTTATAATTTGTTTGATAGTAAATTATATATGATGAAAATAATGGTATATTTAGAAAGACCATTTAATGGCGAGAGAAAACATATATAATATGTGTGGGTACAGTAAATGAGTAAGAGGAAAATTACAGCTAAACACAAACACCGCAGAAATGTAAAAACAGCCCTGGTCCAAAACAGTAAGAAAATTGAAAAGTAGTCTGGTCACTAAGGGGTTAAATGGATACTCTAAGCACAAAAACAAGTTTAGCTTAATGAAGCTGTTTTAGTGTAGATCATGCCCCTGAAGCTTTAGTGCTTGGGTATCAACCATATATGAAGTAAATCTTTTATTTCTGTTTTATGCACCTCGCCTGACTCCCACGGCCTGTGTTCTATCAAATTCCCCCTACCAGTGAAAATCCCCTACCCTTGTCACTTCCTGTGAGGGGAATCAGATGGATCCTGTGCTGCACATGCCTGTTAGCACTCCTGCTACTCCTCCACAGCAAGGTCCTGGAAGGTAAGTAAAACTAGTTTTACACTTTAATTATAGTTCGTGCATTCACTAAGCTTAGGACATGGGACATTTAGGGTTAATGTTAGGGTTCAAATTAGGGTTAGGATTAGGGACTTGTTCATATTTAGTGATATTTCACATTAGGGGAATATCACTACATTGTGCTTTTTCACACTTCATTTTAACCGTTACCCCAAGGGTTAGGGTAAGAATAGACTGTGAGAGAGGTTAGAATCACTTACCTAACCCTAATTTGAACCCTCACTTAACCCTAAATGTCCCGTGTGCCTAAGCTTAGTGAATTCCCTAACTATAATGAAACTACTTACCTTCCATGACCTTGCTGTGGAGGAGTAGCAGGAGTGCTAGCACAAATGTGTAGCACAGGATCCAGCTGATTCCCCTCACCAGAAATGACAGGGTAGGGGATTCTCACGAGGTAGGGGAATTTGATAGAACACCTGCATGAAAAAGTGGTTTCATTTTCAGTAAGATGACCTTTCTTATTTCCTGCTCTGTTAACTGAACTTTAATCTATCAGGCTTTTATCAAAAAAACATAAATATAAATTATAGTCTGTGTAATAAAGGACTTTTAAACATTTGATCTCTCTTTTTAGGAGATGTTGGGGGAGGTGTGACTAGGTCAGCAAAGCTTACTAAGTGGCAGATAATTGAGCAATTGGACTACAGGACCATGATCTGTACACAAAAAAAAACATTCCATTAAGCTAAAATTGTTTTGGTGCTCAGTGTCCCATTAACATTCCTTTTTTAGATTGTTCCACAAATGCCTCTTTACTTGTTTTACTTTTGCTGCATGTAGATATCTATATACTGTGTATAGGGTATTTTTGCTTCAAACAAATGATTATAGTAATGTTACCATATACCATAAAAGTATAATTATGTTGGGTAATGTACAAATTCCAGAATGACACAGAATTATATATATATATATATATATATATATATATATATATGTGTGTGTGTGTGTGTGTATTATTTTTTATTTTTATTTTCTTACAGATCAAATAGAAAGGAAAGAAATAGATTGTGGAGACCAGGAATATCCACCTAGAGATTGTGTCAATGAAGACACAAGTGACACAAAAAGTGAACTATCAGATGAAGAGCTTTACACGTTTTCTCCAGAGCACATTTCAGAAGAATCTACAGACGTAGTAACATATGTCAATACAAGAAATTCAGATGTTAAAGATGTTTTGATTGAGGAAGATACAAACTCCTGTTCAACAGAACCTTCAAATCATCCAGTTGGTGATGAAGCAGATTTGCTTGGACTTAACGCGGCATCAGTAGCGTTGGACGCCAGTTCTTCAGCCACAAGTATAAGAAAATCCGCAAGTAATGCAGTTTTGCTAGACCATTTATTTGATGATAATTTATTGTCCGAAAAATTGACAACTGACTTACTTCTAGGAGTCGATGATGAAAACCTATTTTTCAATAGACATGATCCAGCTTTATTAGGATTATCAAGTACCTCCTTTGATGTTAAAATCAACTCTTCTGGTACGTAATTCTTTGATGGAGAAACATGTCTTGTTAAACTGTGTGCATACAAATAATGTGTGCAACATAGAATAGTGGCGTTACATGCAAAAGGTATATAATAATGAATATATTATACTTCAGTCAATCTTTTGACTAAACTATAAAGATAAAATGTGCGTACTTGTAAATTTTCATATGGTGCGCCAAGTGCTTTGAAATTCTCAATTTAATAAGTTTAATTTAGTCAGCGTCACTAGTAAAAGTAGAGGCTTATGCAACAGTGTATAAGAACATTTATTTTTAAAACAGCACTAACAGGGTTATTCACTAAAGATAACCCCATACTAAATGGCAAAGTAATTTACTGCATGCAATATGGGGGACATTTGGTACTGCAAAATCTAGTTCACAGTATATAACAATGTACAGATTTAACAGAGCTCCAAATGTCTTTAAAAGGTTAAGAAATGCAAGGGTTAATATATTTAAGAATTATTTAAAATGCCTATGGGGGACCTCCACGTTAGTATAATAGAGATCTGAAACATCCCTAATGCCCTCACCCATCGATGGTGGATGGGTGCTTCTAATATAATAACTGGGGAGGAAACTGAAATGTCCACCCAAGTCCACAACCTTGGGTGGTGGGTGGTGCTATATAAAAATAAAGGGTGTGGGGGTTGCCTTTCCCCTATCCTAGGACTTTAAGCTGACAATGACATTGTCCACCTCTCCCCAACGTATCAGCCCAAATACATACAGTAAAAACCAAAGAAAAAAAGTTGGAGGAAACTACAAAAAATCTCCATTTGTTTAAATATACATAGGGATTTGGAAAAGAGAGCAGGTAACTTTATTTGTTTTTTACTATTGTATGTATTTATTTGGGCTGATGTGTACTATGGTCGTTGCTGCTGCCCAGGAGTAATGGGAGTTTGAACGCAGGTCTTGTTTTTTTTAATCATTTACTACTAGTGATGTCCTGAACGGTTCGCCGCAGAGGGCGAACATAAACATAAACTTTGACTCTGTACCTCACAGTCAGCAGACTCATTCCAGCCAATCAGCAGCAGACCCTCTCTCACAGACCCTCCCACCTCCTGGACAGCTCACTAAGAATGCAGCTTCACAATGAATGTAAAATGGATGCTGTCCAGGAGGTGGGAGGGAGGGTCTGCTGCTGATTGGCTGGAATGTGTCTGCTGACTGTGAGGTACAGGGTCAAAGTTTATGTTTATGTTCGCCGTCCGCGGCGAACCGTTCGGGACATCACTATTTACTACATTTACAAACCATTTCTTCCTCCCCCCTCCTGGTGGCTAGGGGTTCCCAAACTCCACCAACTCACACACAACAAATTCTACCTATTCCCCTCACCCTTATAGTGAGGGAGGACAATAAACCTTATACTTGTAGAAAAAATTGTGTGAGATGAGCGTTGCACGTAAGAGCTCTCTGATTGGTTGGCTTATGGACTGAAACTGACTAAAAATTAAAAGCATGGGAAAGCATTTATATAGGCTTTTTTCACCTTGAATTCTTTTTTAAATTTTAATAGTGCAATAGTAAATGCAGGGTGGCCACCCAGTAATCAGCACAAGTTAGAATGTGGGCAACTCGGCAGTCGTCGCTCATGTGCTGCCCAGAGGCAAGGACAAGCTGTCCTCTGTGGGAGGTGTATCGTCTGTGTCCTCAGTGATGCCCACGAGCTGTGTTGGGTGCCACCCTGCTGTGAACACGGTTCCTTCTCCTCCTCCTCCCTTCTCATCCTCCAGAACTGTGCCCTGGCTGGACAGTTGTGTACCTGGCCCATGCTGGTGCAGGAACCCACCCTACAAGCCACTTGTGAATGACTGGCCTGATAACCGTGGAAATGACCCCTTTTCTTCCTGCGCCACATCCTCTTCCATCATCGCCCAAAGCGTTTTTACAAGGAGACATAGAAGCGGGATAGTAAGGCTGAGAACAGCATCATCGGCACTGGCCATGTTGGCGTACTCGAAACAGTGCAAAATGGCACACAGGTCTCGCGTGGAAGCCCACTCATTGGTGGTGAAGTGGTGCTGTGGGCACTTCGCATATGAGGCACTGAGCGGGAATGCGGAAGTTACGCTTCAGCGCAGACAGGCGAGCAGCAGCAGGGAGAGAACGCCGAAAGCACGCACAGACGGCCCGCACTATCTGCAGCAGCTCTGATATATCTGTGTAGTTTTTCAGGAATTTGTGCACCACCAGATTCAGCACATGCGCCAGGCAAGGGATGTGCGTCAAACCAGCTAGGCCCAGAGCTGCTACGAGATTTCGCCCATTATCGCACACCACCAGGCCGGACTTGAGGCTCAGTGGCAACAACCACTCATCGGTCTATTGTTCCATGCCCGTCCACAGCTCCTGCGCAGTGTGGGGTTTTTCCCCTAAACATATGAGTTTTAAAACAGCCTGTTGTCGTTTCCCCCTGGCAGTACTGAAGTTGGTGGTGAAGGTGTTACGCTGCCTGGATGAGGTGGTGGTAGAGGAGGAGGAGGCAAAGAGAAATGCCCTGCAATCTTCGGTGGCAGAAGGACATGCGCCAAACTGCTATCCGCCTCAGGCCCAGCCGCCACTACATTTGCCCAGTGTGCATTTAGGGAGATATAGCATCCCTGCCCATGCTTACTGTTCCACGTATCTGTGGTTATGTGGAGCTTGCCACAGATGGCGTTGCGCAGTGCACACCTGATTTTGTCTGCCAATTGGTTGTGCAGGGAAGGGATGGCTCGTCTGGAAAAGTAGTGGCGGCTGGAAACCACGTACTGTGGGACAGCCACTGCCATCAGGTTTTTAAAACTGTCCGTCTCCACCAGACGGAATGACAGCATTTCAAAGGCCAGGCATTTCGAAATGCTGGCATTTAGGGCCAGGGATCGCGGGTTGTTAGGGGGGTACTTCCTCTTTCTCTCCGGTGTATGGGAGATGGACAGCTGAACACTTCCATGGGACGGTGGCAGACGTGGTGGCGTTGCTGCCACATCCTCTGTTTGCGGGGTGGCAGGTGCCACTCTGACTCCAGAGGTGGAGGAAGAGGCTTAGACAGGAGCAGAAGAGGAAGCAGGATGAGCCTGAGACTTTTCTTGGTTTTTGAGGTGCTTACTCCACTGCAGCTCGTGCTTTGCAATATAGATGCCTGGACATGCAGGTTGTGATCAGGTTTAGCACGTTTATGCCTCGCTTCAGGCTCTGATTGCACAGTGTGCAAACCACTCGTGTCTTGTCGTCAGTACATTGTCTGAAGAACTGCCCCGCCAGGGAACTCCTTGGAGCTGGCTTTGGTGTGCTCAGTCCCTGGGTGCGGTGGGAAGCCGCTTCGCTTTTACACCCTGCTTCCTCTTATGCTGTGCGGGTGCCTCTGTGAACCACCGCCTCTTCCTCCAAATTGGGTGGGAGACAATGTGAAGGAACTGGAGGCACTGTCAGCCATCCAATCTACTATCGCCTGTACTTGTTCTGGCCTCACCACTCGTAGAGCAGCATTCGGCCTATCAAATAACGCTAAAGGTTCTGTCGCATACTCACACCTGAGGAAGGTGTTTCACTTGTGCATGTTGCTGGCACAGATCGACCACGTCCTCTCCTTGCAACAGGAGCTCCACCAACACCAGCAGCACCACGACCAGGGCCTCGTCCTTTATTTGACGCTCTCCTCATTGTTTGCGTTCACCCACAGTATTTGACGGTTCTGTTTGACTCTCAGAAATGAAGTAAAGGCCCCAAATTTACTTTTTAGCTCCTAAAGAATTTTAATTTTTAAAAATGTCACAGCAGTATTTGAGGGTTCTATTTGACTCTCAGATATGAAGTTCAGGCCCCAAACTTACTTTTTGATACCAGCAAAGTTTATTGTATGTGTAGAAGCCCTATAAAGGGTTAAATGTGAAAGGGTTTATAAAATACCCCTTCCTGTCTCACTGGAGATTGACTGATATCAGCATATCTAATGGCTAGTGTAGGTCTCACCTTTTGAGGCTTGCCTTGACGTGGCAGGTGAGCTTATATATTCAAATGGCCATTAGAATAAAACTAAAGAGCCTCCATTTTGTTTAAATGTACATAGGGATTTAGGCCAGAGCGCAGGTAACGTTCTCTTTGTTTTTACTATGTATTTTGATCTGTTGGATACTAAGCTACTGCTTCTGTAAGCGCGGTGCTTTATCTTTGTGTTTGTATTGGATATATATACACTGCTCAAAAAAATTAAGGGAACACAAAAATAACACATCCTAGATCTGAGTAAATTAAATATTCTTCTTGAAATACTTTTGTTCTTTACAAAAAAAAAATCACACAAAAATTAAAAAAATGGAAATCAAATTTTTCAACCCATAGAGGTCTGGATTTGGAGTCACACTCAAAATTAAAGTGGAAGAACACACTACAGGCTGATCAAACTTTGATGTAATGTCCTTAAAACAAGTCAAAATGAGGCTCAGTAGTGTGTGCGGCCTCCACGTGACTCTATGATTTCCCTACAACGCCTGTGCATGCTCCTGATCAGGTGGCGGATGGTCTCCTGAGGCATCTCCTCCCAGACCTGGACTAAAGCATCTGCCAACTCCTGGACAGTCTGTGGTGCAACGTGACGTTGGTGGATGGAGCGAGACATGATGTCCCAGATGTGCTCAATTGGATTCAGGTCTGGGATACGGGCGGGCCAGTCCATAGCATCAATGCCTTCGTCTTGCAGGAACTGCTGACACACTCCAGCCACATAAGGTCTTGCATTAAGAGGAACCCAGGACTAACCACACCAGCATTTGGTCTCACAAGGGGCCTGAGGATCTCATATTGGTACCTAAATGGCAGTCAGGCTACCTCTGGCGAGCACATGGAGGGCTGTGCGGCCCCCCACAGAAATGCCACCCCACACCATTACTGACCCACTGCCATACCAGTCATGCTGGAGGATGTTGCAGGCAGCAGAGCGTTCTCCACAGCGTCTCCAGACTCTGTCACGTCTATCACATGTGCTCAGTCTGAACCTGCTTTCATCTGTGAAGAGCACAGGGTGCCAGTGGCGAATTTGCCAATCTTGGTGTTTTCTGGCAAATGCCAAATTTCCTGCACGGTGTTGGGCTGTAAGCACAACCCCCACCTGTGGACGTCGGGCCCTCATACCACCCTCATGGAGTCTGTTTCTGACCGTTTGAGCAGACACATGCCCATTTGTTCGAGAAAAAAGAACATACAAATGTAACTGTTATCTAAATACTTAGTTGCAAAAGAAAATAAACAAATCTTCTACAAGTGGGAAGGAGTGGGAGACAACTAGCCTGCTGAGTCTCCTATATAACTGTAAAATACAGGGTTTAAAGGGAAGGTAAGGGGGAAAAAATAAGAAAAGGGAGGTACTGTTCTCCTGCCATATATGGTGCAAGTAAAGTATTTGAAAGGGTGACATCCACCCTCAAACCCTTAAGTGGAGCGCTTAACAATGTTCACTCACCCTTAGAATAGGTTGTATGTAAAATCGGCTTCACATATATGGAATAAAATACCCCTTCCTGTCTCACTGGAGATTATTGGCTGAAGTACCAATGGTATAGAGGATAAAATGTAAATGTTTTAAAAAACACACTCACAAATAGAGAGCCAAGTATAGGACTGACGTCGGAGGCTTTGGTGTCGGAGGTTTAAATAGAACATCTCTGATTTCCACCGGCCACAAATTGACCTAAAAGACAGGAGGAGTGAGATGGTGGAGGTTGTATTAACCCTTTGATTGAAAAGTTCAATTATTCCCCTTACAACCAGAGGGGATAAATCGCTTCATTTGTCTGATGCTCCTATTAGGAATCTGACAAGAAAAGGGGGGGCTAGCCGATCCAAAATTTGAAAATATATATAGAGATAAATCCTGACTACGTTAGTCAGTTCTCACAATAAATGAGAAACAACGTATGTAGTCGGGATTTATCTATCCATATCTATGTACCGGGAATGATTTCACTTTTCAATCAAAGGGTGCATACAAACTCAGCTTCTTTCTCCTCCTTCTGCCTTTTAGGTCTGATCAAGTTACCACCCACACTGTATCTAGCAACTGGATACACTCTCCCTTAATAAACCAGTTTATATTTAAAAAATATTACATCATTTGAAGAACTTAATTAAAAATATTAATTTAGAGCCAATGTACATATTGACAACAAACATTCAAGCATCCTTTTGTTAAAAAAAAAAGTAATGAAAGTAACCTTATTTGCTCCTCATACATGTTTGAGGATATAGGATCTTTTCTGATGTCCTTGTGGTCAATGGCTTTTTTTGCTGACACTTTTAACAGTTACTCTGCCCTTGTGATTTGTCACGCTCTACATATTTATTCAGATTCATCAAAATTCATGATGCACACTGTAAATCATTATTTCAAATATTCGGTCAGCACGTGCATTGGCTGAGCATTAATTATAAGATGAGGCAATGAATGACTGTGTATATTAGATATATTACATTACTTTACTTTTCTCATTTCATATTTATTAGATATATTCGACCCGTTTGCAACCACTGTATCAGAAAATAGATCTGGTGGCCTTGATCTATTTGAAGGTCTTATCAGTTCACATTCTGCATCCACTCCCAGTGTATATCCCTCAGAACAAACTGCTGCACCAGCTACCTCCAACATGGACTTCTTGAATTTAGGTAAGGTAACTTACATACTATATAACCCTTTCACTTCTGAGCCATTTTGAGTCTTTACTGAAGTTAATTCATCACTTTTTTGGTGTGTTCAATAAGATTAAGGAAAATGGTTTCATACTTACGGTAATTTTCTTTTCCTGATCATTATTCATGTCAGCATTTACTTATTGGTTAGCTCCTCCCCTCACAGCAGAAAGGACAGGAAATAGAACTCTGAAACTGGTATAAATAGATCCTCCCCCTTCCCATCAGGCAGTCTTTGTAACTAGCTTCACGACTTATAGTATATGGGTGGGAACATAATGCTGATGATCAGGAAAAGAAAATTACGGTAAGTATGAAACAATTTTCCTTATTTCTGATCAATCATGGCAGCATTTACTCATGGCGAATACCCACGCAGTATATATAGAGGGAGGGACAGATTTAAAAAAACTGCTAATAGTTATAAAAACCATTATTGAGCTGCATAAACCTTAGAAGACTTTTAAAAAGCCAAACACGTAATCAATAGGATATTGTCATAAAATCTGTTCAGACAAGTTAATTTACCCTAGAGGCTGCTAGGTCAGCAACCCCCTGGCATTCAAATGTCTGAAATATCCTGTCAGATTAGGAATTAAGACCATAATAGCCAAAACTAGAGAAGGAACAAGGCTAGACTAATTCAAGACTAATTCAAGACCTAGTAATGGATAAAAAAGAATTTAGAGAACCTCCATGAAACCCAGACACATTCTAGAAATTATAGATCTATTATGTCACCAATATAAGAAAATGTCCTTTTCTGATATAAATTAAAAATCAAATGGATGAACAAATCAGAACCTTAACAAAGATCATACTGGAACAAGCAGATACCGTTGGATGAGAGCTGTAACACCATGCTATTAAACGGGAGAATTACACTGTAATCCTAATATTTTCTGGATGTATTTATTAGAGATGATTCACACTGCTTCATCTTGCCTCGTGAACTACTTACCTGTAGATACAGGAAACAAATCAATATCTGCCTGTCAGAAAGAGGAAGAGCCTAGTAGAGAAATAAGAACGTCTGTTATTAAAACACTGCAACAATGACTATATATTGCAAAAATCAGACTCACAACAATGCCTCATACTGTGAATTAATTATTACAGTAATGATCACTTACAGGAGAGGTAGAAACCAATAACACAAATAGATATTAATAGTCAAAGGCAAGAAGAATCATATCATAGAGATTAGTTTAAAAATATATCGGTATGAACCATAGAATTTGTGGCAACTACTAAATTATAAGTAGGCAATGCAGGCCAACCACGTCAGTACCTACATCTAAAGATAAACATATTAAATAGTATAAATTATGCCAAACAGTAGAATCAAAATGATTAGAGACTGTTGTGCAATATAAGTAGGAGATATGCAGTAGGCATGATACTGATGAGAAGGTGGTAACCAAAGGCACATGATCCATTGTGGCAACAGACACATAATAAGCAGGATAGTCCTTATGAGAACAAGCAACCACTTACTCTGACCTTATCTTCAGATAGTAATGAAGTACTTATGGTAGAGTCTATGAAGTACTGCAGCTTGTTTTTTGGGGGGTTTTTTGCAAAAAAAATCAACACCAATCCAAGCATATAATCCACAAGTATTCCATCAATTACACAGAGACCATGTAAAACATGTAAGCGAAATGTTTGTCATCAACAAGCTACAATATTATATTATGCAGCTTGACAGCTTAAAACTACACATTGGTTCAAATTCCAAATACAAGGACACCTAGAAGAATCTCCATAAATATCAGAACAGAGGTTCGTAATGGAACTTCATGTTCAGGGATTTTCTTTATTGTTCTGGTAGCAGGTGAATATTAACTGAAATAGTAAACCTGGTAGAATGGTCTGGGGACTGGAAAGACAATCCAAAGTCAATAAAAATACTTGCAATACCCAGCATCAAAGTTACATGGAGCATATGAACCTAAAGGAATACATTTTATTGCAGAAATAAAATTATAATGTTCCCCTTCACAACAGGGGAATATGTGGGTAATTCTGATCCTTAACCCTGTATGAACCAAAAGCATGCCACCCCTGACAGGATTAACCCCTTAAGGACCGAGGACGGTTCAGGACCGTCATCGGCATTTTTGCCTTGAGGACCGATGACGGTCCTGAACCGTCCTAACGGTCAGAGCTACTTACCTGATCGCCGTCGTTCCCCCGCGGCGATCAGCGTGGCTCCGGTTGTGGGGAGACTGCCTGCAGCCCAGACAGTCTCCCCATGGCAGATTAGGACCCCTGTGGCCATGTGATCGCTTAACACAGCGATCACATGGTCACAATAGGTGTCCATGTGTCTGCCTGCAGGGGGACTGTCTGTGCTGACAGGCAGTCTCCCTGCTTGTGTAAAATCAGAAAAAATAAATAAAGTTAGTGTTAATTAAAAAAATAAAAATAATTATATATGTGTATATATGATATATAGACATATATTATACCTATATAATATATGTCTATATATCATATATATATATATATATATAATGTCATACTAAGTGTATTTTTATATTAATATGTACTTATATTAATATAAAAATACACTTATAATTAAATTACACACGTATATATATAATATATATAATAACTATATATATTGTATATATATATTATTATAAAATATAAATAATAAGTAATTTAAATTAAATAAATTTTTTTTTAAATAATAATAAAAAATTTTAAAAAAATTATATAGCTATATGAAATTTTATTCTAACTGTATTTTTAAATTAATATATATATATTTATATCAAAATACACTTAGAATGAATTTGTATATATATCTATGTATATAAAAATAAATAAAAATAATAGAAATATACATACGTCCATATACAAAATTACATAAATAATTATATAAATATACACGTAGACTTCAAATATATAAATATGCATATATATTTAAATTCTACGTGCGTATTTATGTAATATTTTACATAATTCAGTAATTTTATTGATTGCAATTTGAGGGACCTGCCTGCCAACCCAGGCCGAAATTCCAGAGAATTTAATTTGCTAGCACTGTATTTTACCCTGTAACGTTCTACGACACCCTAAAACCTGTACATGGGGGGTACTGTTTTACTCGGGAGACTTAGCTGAACACAAATATTAGTGATTCAAAACAGTAAAACATATCACAGCGATGATATTGTCAGTGAAAGTGACTTTTTTTGCATTTTCACACACAAACAGCACTTTTTACTGATGATATAATTGTTATGATACGTTTTCCAGTTTTTAAACACTAATATTTGTGTTCAGCGATGTCTCCTGAGTAAAACAGTACCCCCCATGTACAGGTTTTATAGCATTTTTGAAAGTTACAAGGTCAAATATATGGGTCAAATATTTTTACATTGAAAATGGCCAGGTTGGTTACGTTGCCTTTGAGAGCGTATGGTAGCCCAGGAATGAGAATTACCCCATGATGGCATACCATTTGCAAAAGAAGACAACCCAAGGTATTGCAAATGGGGTATGTCCAGTCTTTTTTAGTAACCACTTGGTCACAAACACTGGCCAAAATTAGCGTTCAATTTAGTTTTTTAACTTTTTTCACACACAAACAAATATGAATGCTTACTTTGGCCAGTGTTTTTCGACTAAGTGGCTACTAAAAAAGACTGGACATACCCCATATTGAATACCCTAGGTTGTCTACTTTAAAAAAAATATGTACATGTGGGGTGTTATTCAGAGATTTATGACAAATAATAGTGTTACAATGTCACTATTGATAAATTTTAAAAATGTATGTTTTGAAACCGCAATATCCTACTTGTACCTATAGCCCTATAACATGCAAAAAAAAGCAAAAAAGCACGTAAACACGGGGTATTTTTAAACTCAGGACAAAATTTTGAATCTATTTAGCAGTTTTTTTAATTCGCTTTTGTAGATGAGTAAAAGATTTTTCAAGTAAAAGTCCAAAAACATGTATTTTTTTCAATTTTTCATCATATTTTTTTTATTTTTTTTAAATTAAAATACATGAGATTATATAAATAATGGTATGTAAAGAAAGCCCCTTTTGTCCTGAAAAAAACAATATATAATTTGTATGGGAACAGTAAATGAGAAAGCGGAAAATTACAGCCAAACAAAAGTGTAAAAATATGCCTGGTCGCAAATGTACAACATCGCAAAAACAGTCCAGTCCTTAAGGGGTTAAAGGGATTGTCAAACTCCAGGCACCCCAAGGGAAGAAATAGCAGAATACTGAATATAACAAATAGCACATTCTCCAACTTATAAAGATTATGCTTTCAAATTTTTTACTTGATTCTAAAGAATATTTTGATTCCAAAGCATTGAGCTAACATCTGAATAAACATTATAAACCAGACCAGGGTAGTAAATTTTACAGAGTAGAACCTTGCAGAAAATAAAATGATTACTAAAGTTATGACCAGGTAAAACAAAAAGCCAATATCAACAGCATTTAAATCAGTTAAATTAGATTTGAGAAAGAAAAACTTAAAAGTGAAAACAGTCAGGTAATTGCTTTAGAGTTACCTACTTATGGTAGCAATAAATAGCCCAAGTTGTGCTCCTGCAACCAGCAAGATCTACTAAGCTGTGCATCTATCAGCTTATATATTAAGGTTAAACACTGCCACCAAACTTAAAAAAAAAAAACATTCCCTATCTTGAGCAGAGAGAAGAAGATACCTGGCAATAGAAACACTTTTGTAGAATCGTCTCATGTGTAAATACATAGGTGTGCACACAAAAAAACATTACCTCTGTTGAACATTACCATGCTCCATTTTGGAAATCAGGTCTCCTCTCCTGTGAGAGGCACACAGACAGGTTCAGTAACACCTGCAATCTATCTGAAGTGGTTAATTGTGTTAATTGCTTATCCTGAGGCACATATGGGAGAAGAAATCTGATAGAAAGCCAAAGGCAGTATGTTTCTCTTATCTACTTATCTACTGAAGTAGAAAATTCACACTATGTAATGGTTACTTACCCAATACAACAGTGCATTTGTTTTTGGTAGAATTGGGCTATATTACATTTCAGCGCAAAACACAGACCTTAGATCAGTTGCATATATTAAATATACTAAGGCTGTGTATAAATTAGGGTTATATAATACTAACTAGTATACAGAATATACTAATCACCAGGGCTTGAGTCCTGCAGGAACGCGTGGGAACAACGTTCCTGCACTTTTTCCACAGCAGGAACGCCGTTCCCGTTAGTAGTCCTGCTGAACATTTGCCTTGTTAAAAGACCACTATAGTGCCAGGAAAACACTTGTTTTCCTGGCACTATAGTGCCCTGAGGGTGCCCCCATCCTCAGGGCCCCCTCCCGCCTCTTTCTCCAGCGCCGGGCGGGGAGCTCTCCTCCTCCTCGGCTGAATGCGCGCATTCAGCCAGTCTCATAGGAAAGCATTCACAATGCTTTCCTTTGGACGCTGGCGTCTTCTCACTGTGATTTTCACATTGAGAAGCACCCAAGCACCTCTAGCGGCTGTCAATGAGACAGCCACTAGAGGCTGGATTAACCCTAATATAAACATAGCAGTTTCTATGAAACTGCTATGTTTATAGAAAAAAAGGTTAATCCAGGCTGGACCTGGCACCCAGACCACTTCATTAAGCTGAAGTGGTCTGGGTGCCTATAGTGGTCCTTTAACCTCGGGGCAGGCGGCCGGTTGAACTTACCTAAATGCTCACCACGCAAACCTCCTGAATGTGACCTATTTGTTAGGACACCTAATGTAAGCAGCTGGGAGGGACTGAAAGAACAGAGACCCAGGTGCCTGTTCTAGTTTTAATCTAAATTACTAATGCCCTTACCTGAACAGCTGCTGGTCTGTGTTTCAGTGGCAAAATGGACATTTGAACAATTGACAGCCTAAACTGTTTAAACTATAGGCTTCCATCTGTACCCCATATGCTGTGCGTCATCAGCCGTGGGAGAAGGTTTAACCCCTTAAGGACACATGACATGTGTGACATGTCATGATTCCCTTTTATTCCAGAAGTTTGGTACTTAAGGGGTTAAATCAAACCCCAGACAAGGTGGAATACATAGAAGAGGCAATCCCCAGGTAGCCACCTTAAGGAAATGTTGTTTACTGGGTCTTCAGGAATAAAGGCTTAGATTAGGCTGGACCTCATGTAGGCAGTGGACCGCTGTCATCACCTCAGGGAGAGAGATAGGTCAGACCCCTGGTTGCTGAAGGAAGTACCCAGGTTGGCAACTTTTACAGATGTGCTAATTGCTGGGTCTTCAGAAATAGGTGGCTGAACCCAGGCCTGACTTCATGTAGGCAGTAGATCACAGTCATCCCCTGAGGGGTTACCCAGGCTGGTGACTCAGAGATATTCTGTTGCTGGGTCTTCAGAGATAAGAGGCTGAACTCTGGCATGCAGTGGACCATTTTCATCCCCTGAGTAAGAGGTTGGGTTCGACCCCCGGTCACTAAAGGGGGTACTTAGGCTAGCCACTTTTACAATAGTCCATTGCTGCATCTTCAGGGCTTAGAGGCTGAATCCTGGCAGGGCTACAAAAATATTGCCTGGTGAGTATAAAAGAAAAATCTAGGTCTGCTTAAGCAGACTCCTTCTAAACTGCTTTGAAGGACAGGATAAAAGGCTGCCTGATAGGAAGGGGGAGGATCTATTTATGCCAGTTTCAGAGTTCTATTTCTTGTCCTTTCTGCTGTGAGGAGAGGAGCTAATCCATGCGTAAATGCTGCCATGATTGATCAGGAAAACTTTTACCAAAAAATGTTTTTGCTTTAGTATAGTCACCGTTGAGTAGATGTCATTACTCCAACTACTAGACAGTTCATCTCTGGGCACTCTAAGCACCAAAACAACTTTTTTGCAATTGAGTTAAATCACTTTATTTATGCAGCCCTAGCCGAGAGACTCGCACAAGCCTCCCTGCACACTTCCTTTTTTTTTTTTTTTTTTAGCTTCCATTATTGCACCTTTAGAGTTTCTTATCTTCTGCTCTTTTAAGGCTGCCAGAATATTTTGATTCCAAAGCATTGAGCTAACATCTGAATAAACATTATACAGTATTAACAGTATTAAATGCATGATTAAAGTTTAATTAACAGAGAAGGAGATAAGAACTTCTAAAGTAAACAATTGTGCTCTAGACTAAATGTATTGCCTAGATCAGTGGTTCCCAAACCAGTCCTCAAGGCACAAGCATTTCCTTGGTCCTAGCTCATTGGAGTGGATTACAAAGTCCTCCAATAGCGAGGTATGAGAGCTATGTTCAAATGTACCTAGAGAATAGATAACTGAGGTATTACTATAGTCTCTAGGTTGATAGACCTCATTAAGTGAACTGGTAGCTCCTTCAATAAACCCAGTGATTGGTGCCTATAAACCAAGCAGTTTTTGTAGCTCTCCTCCCTGTCCACCCTCCCCTCCCTCCTCACACACATTTTATGTAGGCGTCCACTCACCCCTTCTCACACTCACTCCCCACAAATAGTCACCCTATCACATTCATCATCACACACACAGTTACCCTGCCACACTCACCCTACCACTATCACCCCCCCAACATCCTGTAGCCAACCACAGATGACCCCAAAGACAATAACAAACGGTGTGTGTCCAGATATACATGTGTAAAAGTGTATGTATATACACACTCAAAATCAGTTGTTAAACTTTCTTTTCTGTATGCAGAAAATCAATTTATCATTATTGTTCCACTGACTCTTAGCATATTCTGGTCTTTTGTGTGCACATACATTTCTAATGCCGGTCTATGACTAGTTCGTGTGAAATAGAACTATTTCTATAGTCCATAGAAAGCAAACTGGCAAAGTTTATAATAAGTTTATAAACATTTACTTATCAAACTCCTCTTGCTTTACACAACACACTCTCACGTTGTACACACATCTTTCCTTCACACACAACTCATTGAGTTGTAGTTTTTTATATATTTAAATTATACTATTTATCAGGAACACATACAACTACACCCTTGGATACATATACTTAAACACACTCAAACAATTACAGCCTCAGGAACACAAACACACATGCCGTTACACAGAAAGATGCACATACACACGTACATTTACCTCTGTGTCCCCATGACTGTCTCCCAGAATCTCCCAGTGTCCCTATACTTGTGTGCCCTTGCGTCCCTATGTTTCCTCTAGTGTCCCCTAGACTCTGTGTACCCATGACTGTCTCCCAGAATCTCCCAGTGCCTGTGTTCCCCTGCGTCCGTTTCCCCTAGTGTCCCCCTGTTTCCCCTAGTGTCCCCGTGCCTGTGTCCCTGTGCCTGTGGGCCCCCGCCCTGTGTCTCTGCATGTCCCCGTGTCTCTGCGTCCCACAGTGTCTCTGCGTCCCCCAGTGTCCCCGTGTCTCTGCGTCCCCCCGTGTCTCTGCGTCCCACAGTGTCCCCGTGTCTCTGCGTCCCACAGTGTCCCCGTGTCTCTGCGTCCCCCAGTGTCCCCGTGTCTCTGCGTCCCCCAGTGTCCCCGTGTCTCGTCCCCAGTGTCCCGTGTCTCTCGTCCCCAGTGTCCCGTGTCTCGTCCCCAGTGTCCCGTGTCTCTCAGTGTCCCGTGTCTCGTCCCCAGTGTCTCGTCCCCAGTGTCCCCGTGTCTCTCGTCCCCCCGTGTCTCTCGTCCCAGTGTCCCGTGTCTCTCGTCCCCAGTGTCCCAGCGTCCCCGTGTCTCTGTGTCCCCGTGTCTCACAGGATCTCCCTGTGCCTTCATGTCGCTGTGTGTCACAGGATCCACCTGTGTCTCAATGTCTGTGTCTCCCCCAGTGTTCCCAGTCTGTGTGTCTCTGTGTGCCATGTCTTCGATTTGTCTCCCCATTCTTTCACTTAACTGAGCTGCTGACTGGACTCTTTAGGCAGAGCTGCTCCCTTGCGGATCAGTGAGTAGAGAGAGGCAGGGAGGGAGATGCTGTAACGTCCTATCCCTATCTCTCTCCACACACATACCTACTGGCTGGTGCCGGTATTGCAGTCTAATCTGTTTACACTGTGAAAAATATGGCAGTTGTACTGCCTGTATTACTGCAATAGCTGCACCGTCCAGGAAGCCTCATATACTGGCCTGTGACCCACACAGAATGCATGAAAACAAAATGGTTTCATTTTTAATCAGATGCAATTTTAAAGGTTTTTATATCATGCTCTACAAAATGGACTTTAATTATATACAGGAGGATCCTGCCGGGTCTAGCAAGCTATTAACAGATCAGGCGACAGGAAATTCTAAATTAAATAGAATTTGCATTAAAGGTTTTTTTTTTCCTTTTTTTATTATTTATTTTTATTTTTCAAAAAGATTTTTTGTTGTTTTAACATTATCAAATACATACAATACCTCAATGAGCATTACACATATTCACATAAATATGTTCCATTAATGGCAGATATCTATAAAAAACATTTTATGGACACAATAGTTTATATATCTTTTAGATACTTGCGCCTAGAAATCCATACAAAGCTAAAATAAGTCACTATAGGGTTACAGTATCTATACATTCCATAAATAGCAGAATTGAGGTATCCCCATACTACATTCACACTAAAATAAAACATACACTCCCGAGGAACCCGCATTATATTAACCGTTTGTGCCTTTACTTTCCATATAAATGCTTATATCACTAGTTTCTCTCCGGAGTCAGACACACTGCGGGGGCATCTCAGACCTTCTATATTATAAGCCTTCATTACAAGCCATAAACCTGTCCACTATATTTTTCCACCTACTGGTTTTACTCAGACCCACAGAGTTTCCTTGAATTATTCCAATTTCCATTTTACATTGGTAAATTATTTGTTTTTTAATTTCAGCCCACTCTAACACTTTATTGCTTTTCCAGTGCCTAGCTAGGACTGTTTTAGCTGCCATTAAAATATGAATTATTAACATACTTTTTTCAATAGGCATAGGGGGCCATCCCTGATGTAACAAAAAACTCTCTGGTGTGAAAGGTATATATATCTGACAGGTATTATAAATTTGTTGATAGATATTCTTCTATGTATTATTTAAAAATTTACATTGCCACTATATATCGAGATAATCTCCTTTCCCGTCATTACATCTCCAACAGGCTTGATTCTGATCTTTATAAATTTTTGCCAGTTTTTCTGGGACCAAATACCACCTGTTTATGAGTTTATAAAAATTCTCTACTATATTCAAACAATGTACCGATTTATTTACCTTAACTATCACACTTATCATATCTTGCTCAGTAATTTTAATATGTAGATCTTTTTCCCACTTATTCTTAGATTTCCAGACATAAGGCTTCTTAGAATCCTTTAAAAACTCATAACATCTAGTAATATGGCCTTTATTTCCCTGAGTTTCCAGAATCTTTTTAAGATTACTTGAGATTTTATTAAGCTGGAAATCCAAGAATTTCGCCAAGTAAAACTTAATTCTTAGATATGTGAATATCTCGTTGTTATCAATCCCAAACTCTGTTTGTAGCTGATTGAATGGCTTAATTTCCTTTCTATCAATAATCTCTTGGATATTCTTAATTCCCTTCTGTAACCATCCACTGATATTAATATCTTCAATATTCCCCTTAATCACCTCTATGGGTAAAAATGGAAACAATCTATATTCTATTTTACAGTCTTTCTTGATTTTATTCCAGTATCCCAAAATATTATAAATAATAGTTTCCTGAACATACTGGTTTACTCATATTTTTCTCCTTTCTTGTTGCCCAAAACAGAGCGTTCAGATTTTCAGTCTCTACTAATGATTGTTCTATTTGATACCAAGCTTGATCTTTTTGATCTGTGCTTATAGTATTAACAGCATGTGCCAGCATACAGGCATTATGATATTCTATTATGTTTGGGGCAGCAAGACCTCCATCTTTTTTTTTTTTTTCTTAGATAACTGATGTAAACTTATTCTGGGTTTTTTCCCCTTCCAAATGAATTTAGAGAAAGCTGACTGTATCATTTTTAACCAAGGAGTTGGAACTTGTATTGGTAGCATTCTAAAAAGATAGTTCCATTTGGGCAGAATATAGGAGCGAATAGTGTTTATACGCCCTATCCATGAAATCTCACTACTAGCCCATTCTTTTAATATCTTATTTGTATATTTTATGAGGGGGAGAAAATTAACCTCCATAACTTTTTTATGTTTCTTGGAATTTTAATACCAAGGAACATAGTATTATCCTTTACCCAGACAAAATCGAAAGATATTTTAATAAAAAACTTTTCTTCTCTAGATATATTAGTTGTCATTATTGTAGTTTTGTTAATGTTTAATTTATAATTTGAGTATTCACTGTACTGACCCAATATCTTTATCAATTCCGGTAGCGAGGATCTAGGATTCTGCAGCATAAGCATGACGTCATCGGCATATAGATTGATCTTGTGTTCTATTTTATTTAGCCTAAGTCCCTTGATCTTCCCATTTTGCCTTATATCATCCGCCAAGGGTTCGATGGTTAAAACAAAAAGCAAAGGGGACAGGGGGCAGCCCTGTCTAGTACCATTCTTGATATTAAACCAGTCTGCATCTATTCCTGGACCGACCGTCCTTGCTGAAGGCATAGTATATAATGCCATAATGGCATCATAGACTGCGCCCACTATGCCATATGCCTTCAATGTATTCGCCAGAAAGTCCCATCTGACCCTGTCAAAACCTTTCTCAGCATCCAATGACAGGGTCAGAAGGGAAACATTCTTCCTTGATGCAGCATCATGAACATCCAATATCCTTCTAAGACCACCTGAAGCTGCTCTGCCAGGAATAAATCCAGCCTGGTCTTGATGTATCAGGGCAGGAATACAGATTTTTAAACGGTCAGCTATAATCGAGGCATAAATCTTTACGTCTCCGTTAAGGAGAGATATAGGGCGATAATTCGCCAATTTAGCTGGATCTTTGTCCAGCTTCAGGATTGGAACAATATTTGCTTGAAGCATCTCTTTAGGAAATGTACGGTTTGCCACTATCTCATTAAATGTCCTAGCAAGGTGCACTGAAAAGGTGTCTCTAAATATTTTATAGAATTTATTTGAGTAACCATCCGGACCCGGGGCTTTGTTAATCTGTAACTTATTTATTGCTACTTTAATATCATTAGCAGTTATTGGTTTATTTATTTCCATAAGTTGTTCTCTTGTTATTTTGGGCATTTTTTTATTTTTAAAATATTCTGCTGAGGGAAGTTGTTGACCTACAGGTTCTAAATTATATAATTGACTATAACAGTCATTAAAGGCTGCCCCAATTTTCTTTGGGCACAAAAGCATCCCCTTTTCGGTCTCTATTTTATGTATCCTCCTCAGTTGTTTTTTTTTTCAATTTATTTGTGAGCAACTTATCTGCCCTATTACTCTTATAGTAACAATTTATCTTTAAGGATTGTAGAGTTCTATTTTTCTCCTCAAATAATAATTCATTTAAACTGTTTTGCGTTAGTAGCATTTTTGTACTTATCTCCTGGAAAAAATACGGGAGTTGTACTGCCTGTATTACTGCAATAGCTGCACCGTCCAGGAAGCCTCATATACCAGCCTGTGACCCACACAGAATGCATGAAAACAAAATGGTTTCATTTTAATCGGACGTAACTTTAAAGGTTTTTATATCATGCTCTACAAAATGGACTTTAATTACATACTGGAGGATCCTGCAGGGTCTAGCAAGCTATTAACAGAACAGGCGACAGGAAATTCTAAATTAAATAGAATTTGCATTAAGGTTAGTGTAAATATTTGATTACTCTCTACAGTTGACATATTAGTCCAGTAGTGTACATGCAAAATAATGAAGTATTGCAGTTTCTGTATACCTTTTTTAGTGGACTAAGATAAATGTGTAGTAAGGGTTATTCACTAAAGCTAGGTTGCCCAAAAGATGGAACTCCCATGATCAATTGCATGCCTTTAGAATGCCTTTACTATGACAAAGTATTATGAGTGTTATAGTTTTAAAACATCTGGGGATCTACCCTTTGGGCACCCCTGCACAGAAGTGTGAATTGTCAGGAATTATCATCGTTGTTCACTCAAGTGAAAATTGTCAGGATATCAAAGTGAATTTGATGTGAATTTCAAATTAAGGGCTGAATTAGCTGAACAGGAAGCATAATCGACTTGGAAAATGCTTCTAGTTTATCTATTTTTGTCCTTAAAGAGATATAGGCATCAAAACAATTTAGCTTAAGGAAGCGGTTTTGGTGTATACATCATGCCCTTGCCTCATTGCTAAATTATTTGCAATTAAGAGTTAAATAAATTCTTTCTGTTTATGCAGCCATAATCAGAACATTAGATCTCTCTTTACAGGAAGTGTTTAGGAAGGCTGTGTAAGTCACATGCAGGGAGCTGTGCCTAGGGCTGCATACACAGAAAGAACATTGATTTAACTCCTACATGGCAGATAATTGAGCAGTGACACTGCAGGGGCATGATCTATACACCAAAACTTCTTCATTAAGTAAAAAGTTGTTTTGGTGACCATGGTGTCCTTTTAATTATAAAAATAAATGCTGTCAAGCCAAGGGACTTAAGTCTTTTGTTGTCACAGGTCTCTTAAAAGGTTGCCTATCCCTGAAAAAGATCAGTCGAAATTTTGGATAGAATGTTGAACCTGCCATACATCATATTAATCTCATACCAAAAATAAAGTATACAACGTTTTTTAATCTTCGTGCTTTGAGGTAGTATAGTATTAGTTACATAATGATCCAGTGCAAGATCCCCATGTAATCTTTAGTTTTACATTTGTCCAAAACAGCAATTGATTTTTTTTCTACGGACATTGACAGTTGTATAGGATTTAGTATTTAGAGAATTTGGTTTATGCCATGTCTATCAGAAATTTTCTTATTAAGAGTAAAATCGACCAAGGAACCAAACTAAACCCAAAACTCACCTTTTTTGTTTTTCAACAGGAATGGTTTCTAAGAGGGTAATATCTAAAGGAAAATTTAGGCAATTTGTCCAAAGCAAAATTAGTTTCTTAGAATAATGCAACGTCAGCCTGAAGTAAATTAGTATGGTATTAAAATTCTTACGAGGGACGAGGCATCCAAGATGTCTGGACGCATATCCATGAAGCTCTCACTGGCTTGTCACAAAAACTTTCTTTAATCTAACGGCAGAAGCTTTAACACATTTACGTACCCTATTGAACCCAGTTTGTGGAGCCTTGCTGAATATTCCGCCATTCAACTTCAAGGTCTACTGTGTTTGCGCAAGCAGAGGGTTAGGGGGAGGCGGCCTGTCCCCTAACTCCAGGTTCTTGCTTTGCAGCTGAATACCAGCCCCCTAACCCCCCTTTTGGACCGGTGGGTGGTGGATACCCGGTCCCCACTGGGTTACACAACCATTCAACAGAAGCCTAAGAGCTTGGTTCCACACACAGCTTGTGGTATTATTGTTATTATTATGATATTTATAGAGCGCCGTCAAATTCTGCAGCGCTTTACAATGGGTGGACGAACAGACATGTAGTTGTAACCAGACAAGTTGGGCACACAGGAATAGAGGGGTTGAGGGTCCTGCTCAATGAGCTTACATGCTAGAGGGAGTGGGGTAAAATGGCACAAAAAGGTAAGGATAGTATTAGACTAATGACAATTGCAGAAGAGGAATCAATCAGGAGCTCTTAACAGTTTAATGGATACGTTTTTATGAAGAAGTGGGTTTTTAACGATTTTTTGAAGGAGTGGAGACTGGGTGAGCATCTAATGGAGGAAGGAAACGAGTTCCACTGGAATGGCGCAGCCCTCGAGAAATCTTGAGCAGTCGAGCATCAGAGGTGGGCATACGGACAGAAGATAGATATAAGTCTTCAGCAGATCGTAAGGGCCTAGACGGGACGAACTTGTTTATAAGGGAGGATAGAAAGGTGGGAGCAGCATTATGTAGAGATTTGAAAGCAAGAACCAGAATTTTAAATTGAGCTCTATATTTTATAGGAAGCCAATGTAGGGATTGAAAGAGGGGTGAGGCATGAGAGGTGCGTGCGGACAAGAAGATGAGCCTTGCCGCCGCAGTCATTATGGACTGTAATGGCGCTAGTTGGGAGCACGTAAGACCACTGAGAAGTACATGTAAGATGGCTGTGGCCATCATGTGGGGATGGCCAACTTCCGTGACTGATTGGAGGCAATCTGCCGGGAATTCAGGCACCAAACTATTAGTCGTTCTACAATTCCTGCAACTCCAACTGCATGGAGGCATCATGCTGCTGAACCATTCCTGTGTGAAAGTATCTTCCCACTGCCGTCCTTACCCACCCAGGGGCTCATCCTTGTTTCGGGGAGAGTGTGGTCTCATGTCTAGGGTCGGACTTTCAGCTGCGGCCTACAAGCGGCCTTGGGTGATGTGGTCTAGATAAACCTCTACATTTGCCGAGACCACTATTGCAGCCTCAATGTTATGCACATTTTCCTACACAGTGGTAACTTTACTAAGCATAATGTCTGTTGTTATGGCCTAATCTTACTGATATCATCTATAATCTCCCTTTGGACATATTTTTCATCTTGATTATACAGCAACACTGTTCAGCCAATAATCTGCAAGTCAAGACAGCTTTTTATCAAGATAATTAGCTTATTGTCTAGATATGCAAGCCTAGCTTGATTTATCTTAGAAACATAGAATGTGACGGCAGATAAGAACCATTCGGCCCATCTAGTCTGCCCAATTTTCTAAATACTTTCATTAGTCCCTGGCCTTATCTTAATTCTAGGATAGCTTTCTGCCTATCCCATGCATGCTTAAACTCCTTCACTTTGTTACCTCTTCAGCTGGAAGGTTACTCCATGCATCCACTACCCTCTCTGTAAAGTAATACTTCCTGATATTCTTTTTAAAACTTTGCCCCTCTAATTTAAGAGGACTCTTGTTGTGTGTAGTCTCCTCCTTTACTGTGTTGATTCCCTGTATGTATTTAAATGTTTCTATCATACCCCTGTCTCGTCTTGTTTTATCTTTTACAAAATAAATTTAAATCCAGTGCAGTATCTTCAGACATTGTTATATTTATGTGTCTCTATCCCTTATTCATGTTTATACCTTTTGCAACTTCCTTCTTATGTATTTACAGCTGCACTTGCTTTTCAAAATATAAATGTTCGAGCCATACCAAAAATAAAGGAAAGGTTGTGATAGAAATGTAGCTAAAAGCTCTCACAGCATAGAAACATCCATTAGAGATCATGAATCTTACCCTGATGAGCTACATGCCATCACATGATATACCATATAATGCAATCAAGTTGGTTAACTCCTCAAGGATGCTGGATGAAAATTTTCAGTCATCCCTTTAAGGACACAGGATGGAAAATTTACGTCTAATACTAAACTTAAGCCCAGATTGCCACAACCACAGTAATTGTTGGGTTAATGTTCCTGCAGTGTGCCTCTGTGTCTGAGGCACACTGCTGCAAGCAATTTCACTGATGCAGTAATTGGGGGTCAAAGAGATTACACCTGCTGCAATGAAACCTGATCTTTCTCCATGTACCTCCGTGTAAGCTGTGAGGTGCAGGGAGACAGATTTCCCCCCTCCCCCCACTCCTCACCCCTTCCCAATAAAATGTAACCTCTTCCCTACCCTTCGATTTAGTTAGTTACTTAAATATTTGTAAAATATTTTATTCATTCAGCTAGGGTGGGTAGAAGTTAGTGGGGAAATTGGGGGATTTACTGTTAGGCTATTTAGGGGTTAACAGTAAAAAAAAAAAACTCTGGGTGTAGGCCGATCCGGAGTACTGTGCAACCGTCCGTCCCTCTCCTTGGCCTGGGACCCGCTTAGGTGTCCATGCACCTGGAGGTTGAGCTGTAACCCGGTGCACCTGCGGGCCCACGATCCTCCTAGCGCAGGCCAGTGGATCCATGAACATGGAGCACGGGCTCCCATTCAGGCCTGGACTGAGAGGACACAGAGATGCTGGCCCGTGGTTTGGGTTATGACCTGCAGAGGAAAGCCCAGCGGCCATCGGAGTAACTGAATTACCTCCATTTGTCTCAATATGCATAGGGATTAGGGAGAGAGCGCAGGTAACTTGGTTTTTACTATATATTGGGGCTGATGTGTACTGTAGTCATTGCTGCCACCCAGTAGTGATGGGAGTGAGACTTATCTGCATTTGTAACCAAAATAGATACAAACTACTATCCATTGATTCAGTTTGAAAATGAGGACCATTTTTTTAGAGATCAGACCACACACCAATCAGCCTGTCCAAACCCCATACCCAACAAAAGTGAAAAAAAGCCTAAGTTTAGAGGAGGGAGAAGTGAAAGAAGAATACAAAAAAAGAGAGAGACTAGACAGACACCAACCCATTTAGCAGAAAAAAGATCACAGCATTTTTAACTTATCACAAAAAAAGTCTAACCTCTACACAGATCTCAGTTTTAAGTAAGGGTCTCAAATATGCACCAACCAACCCTTTTAACCAATTCCAAGCCTTTTTAGACATCAACAAATTTGTTAGGAAGGCCATCCTAAAGAGATTTTTTGTAACCAAGTCCACGTAATCAAATACAGTACAAACAGACACAGATATTCCTACTGACAATCCTTGCACTACCCCTATCCACCCTTCAATCATAAGAACTAATTTAAAGAAAAATCCAAATTTCTACCCATCTAGCTTTAAATCTGGTCCCATAGAAGTGTTTGAAAAACTAGTACTAGAAGACTTAAATAAAATTAAAAAACAGAAATACCAACACCATAATTTATCCTCCCAAGAACAGACAGCACTAAAAGAACTAAAACAAGACGATCCCATCATCATAAAACCAGCTGACAAAGGGGGAGGCTTAGTCATCCTTTTAAAAAAACAAGTACATTGAAGAAGCTTTAAGACTCTGATATATGACAAATTAACCTCAGACCCAACTACTCTTATTAAAAATAATCTTACAGCATTCCTGCAAGAAGGTCTAGAACACAACATTCTTAACAAAAAAGAACATGACTATTTGAACATATCCTTTCCAAAAATCCCTGTCATATATTTCTTACCAAAGATTCACAAAAATCAAGATAACCCCCCAGGTAGGCCAATTGTCTCAGGGATAGGTTCTATACTGTACAACTTATCGGAATACATTTACATTTTATTACAGCCATCAGTCAAAGTAACAAAATTCTATCTAAAAGAATCCATGACCCTCTTACGTTTTAAAAATAATTTTATTTGGGATACTGATTACATTTTTAGTAACATGTGATGTACAATCATTATACACAATTATCCCTCACCAAAATGGTTGTTAAGCAGTTTTTTCAACTTTAAAAGAAGTTAAATCTATGCCAACAATCAAATCAATTTTATTATACAAGGTACCAAGCTAATTTTAAACAACAATTATTTTTGGTTTTTAGATTCATTTTACATTCAAAAACAAGGAAGAGCAATGGGGACCAGATTTGCCAACAGCTATGCAAATCTCTTCATGGCACAATGGGAATCTACAGCCATTTGAGGTGTACATACCTGGCGGGCAAATCTGGTATCATATTTTAGATACATAGATGACCTCTTTTTCATCTGGAAAGGTACAGAAAATTCCCTAACACAATTTTTTTTTTGTAAATATTTTCTTTATTGAGAATTTTCATTATCAACTGTGTGTCTTGAGCATTCATATAAAACCTTGTTGCGGACTCGCAGGTCCCATGTAACATAAGAGAAAGAAGAAACAGATCATAAATTGGTGAACGTGTAACTGTGCCTGCATGGTCGTGCACAATTAGCATCAATTGGGACTCGCAGATCCCTGGCAGTTTGGGAAAAAGGTGAAGGGGAGGGGAGAGGGCAGGGAGGGGGGAAGAGAAGGAGGGGGAGACAACCAACATATGAATACGCATCGGTGGCACACAGGCCACTCCTTGATCTTTGTAGAGATATAGTGTTGGGCGCACAGGTCCGATATTCTGCTTTCCCTACGACAATGCCTTTAGGCGGGGACCATATTCAGTCCAAACTGTTTCCATCCACTTTGTGTGATGTGGTTACCCCTGACTAGGAAGCCATTTCACCCGCACTTCGTATAAGTCAGGCAGCCATCCCCACTCGTCGGGCAGGTTTTGTGCTCACCCTCCCTTCCAGAGTGTGGGTCCATTACTCCCCCGTCATGTGCACCTCCTTGGTCTTTGGTCTGTGAGCTCAGGGGTCTGTCCCTCTTGGTCTGGCTCGGGTATTCTAAGTGGCTTCGTCTTATTAGCATTGGTATTTGTTGCCCCTCTCTGTATGCTATCCATTTCCTTTGCGTCTCTGTGGGTCGTCTAACCCCGAAGTTTTGCCCTCTGGCCTCTCTGGGGTGCCGAAACGGGTTAACCTGCCTGCCCGTGTCCGCTCCTTCATATTAGGTCGGGACATTGTCCCCCCTTTCCGGTGTTCCCTCCTCCTCGGGTAGCCAGTGTAGGGAAAGTGGGGGGGGGGTTAAGTTCAGGTGCAGAGGGGAAGGGTGTGTTGGCTGTCAATTTGTCAGGCATCTTAAGGCGTGTGTCCATGCAGGAGTGTCAGGAAGTCGGGTTGGGTCGTCGTCAGTATCCAATGTGTCCATATGTCTGTTGCTGCGGTCCTGCCGTCAGCATAGTGAGTTCCTCTATGGCCCTCAATTCTTCCATTTGGTCGAACCACCTTTGCAGCGGTGGAGTCTCCCTTTTCTTCTACCAGTATTGGGGGATAGTCTGCTTTGCTACATTGAGGATCCGGATTGTAACTAACACAATTTTTAAGTCATCTTAATAACAACACATATGGCATAATCTTAACCTCAGAACATAGCAAAAATAGCATCAATTTTTGACACAAAAAATTTTTTTAAACAAGTTTGCATGAACACGGTAATTGACCAAACAAGCTTCCATTTTAAACCTTGGTTGGATGGTGTCCCCAAAAGCCAATTCCTTCGCCTCCGAAGAAACTGTTCAGACACAAAGGATTTTATAGAACAGGCCCAATCACTGAAAGAAAAATTTACTGACAAAAATTAGCCACAAACTTAACCTCAATAAAACAGTCACCAAAAAAGATCGAAAATAACTTTTAGAATATAAATCGAAAAAGATGAGACTCTCCTTTTATGCCTGTCATTTTTATTTTTTTAAATTCTTTATTTTTCTTTGTGCACGTAAGAACAAGTAACAGTTAATCTTGCAGTGCCACACAGCGACTGCAGGCTCATCTTAGACATTAAAACAATATGGCATGCGATTAAACAGCACATTTTTTGTTATTTAATCATGCTATATATGAGAAATGTATAGTAGTGCAAGAACTACGTTTCTAAACACAAGATTTCAGACTGTACAATATAATTGCAAGTTTTGCTCATGAGGTTTAGGCTGAAACATGTAGCAGCGATTTATCTTTAAATTAAGTTACATGGCATGTCAGTCAATGGCTAGGGATCGCCACATTACGATAAGGTATATATCTGAATGTGTTTCTACAATATATAAAGCGTAAAGCAACTATAACAATTATAATGTGATATATGCATGTGAGTGAAATAAGCAAGCCATGTAGCTCCACTGGGTCCCCGCATGCGATTCCCTCCGTTCCTCAGGTCGTGCTTAGTCAGGCTGCTGTAAGTGGCTAGCTGTGGGGCAAGCTTGGTCTCCCGGGCTTGTGGCTTCCCTGCCTCTGCCCTGTTTATAGAGAGTGTCCACTGGGCTCAAGATTCTTCAGGAGGTATGTAGTTGATTGTCTCTGTGAGGCTGAGTAATGTGTTATTAGGCAGTTCATCTATGCCCCATGCTGGACGTGTAGTGTCCTCCCGTTTCTCTTCCTACCCGGCAGCTGCTTTTGCCTATCCCAGCCTCAGTGTGGTATTGTGGGTGGTCTGCCGATGGTCAAAAGCTGGAAGCGTGGCTCGTCCACTATTCACATCCAGTGATGAACCAATGCCTTGTGTGGTGTCAAGTCGCCTGGTTTACGGCTTGGACAGGAAGCCCCTTAGTTGGTAGCCTGCATTACTCTGGGTACTTCTCAGTTGGCCGCGTGGTGGAGATGCAGAGCGGCGGCCATTTTAAAGTCGGAGCGTCAGAGTGTGCCCTGCAGCGCTTGGTGAGGATCGCCTTGATGTCCTCCAGTGGGGACCTGGATAACCCCCCGGCCCAGATGGGGGGGTAGGGGCCTGTGCGTTGCATTCAGGCAGTCACCAAGGCACCTTTGCAGTCAGGCAGGGTGGCGGCCGTCCATCCCGCCCTTCTTACATGAGTGCCGCAAGCTCCAAAATCTTGTGTGGGCCTTGGGACCCCAAAACTCCCGGTCTCAGAGCCCGCTGTTGTGCCCACTTCAGCTCCGGCACATTCCTGCGTTCCTCTGGCTCAGATAAGGGCTGTAAGCGTAAACTATCGGTCAAAAAGGCCAGGTTCTGCAAGAGCCTCTCCCTCATGTGACCGGTCAGCATGGCTGGCAGGCCCAGCCCTCCGTCATTTTTAATTTTAATAATAGAAGCACAACTATCAAATCATCAACAAGTACTGGCGTATTTTAAAACAAGACGATATCTTAAAAGATTTTATCCCTGATAAGCCCAGTATATTTTTTAGAGGTGCTCCAAATTTTAGAACCATCCTCACCAAAAATTCCACCAAAGACCACACAAATAAAAATTCCACCTTTTTATCTAACTCCAAAATACATTTTAAAAACGCTCATTACCACTACACCTGGAACAAACTAGAGAAAAAATTATCCCACGCCAAGGTTCAAAATATGCCTTTTGAATTACCCCAGGGTGTTATCTTTAATAAAAAGTATGTGTTTGTGGGGAAGTTTCAATAACCAACCGTCAAGTTTGGTAAAAACGGATATGGCTTGGTCTCCTATATGGCACTGTAGCTTCACGAAATAGTGCCAAAGACATTCATTGGGGGTGTCTTTTTACTCCGAAGAGTAAAGCTGAGCATAATTTGGGAGGTTTGAACTGTGGCACATATGAAATCTACAAAACGCCCAGCAAAAATACAATCCGTATGTAAAAAAATGCACAAAATTATTTTTTACCACATACTTTGGCATATATTGGTGAAAAAATGGGGGCATGTTAAGGCACAATATGCACCTTATGAGATACCCTGGAGTGTCTACTTATACAAATGGTAGGCCTTTGTGGGTTTTTTTTGAATAGTCAAACTGTTATAATACCCCAAATGGAAGCTAAGGCTCATTAAATCCATCTCTCAAAATTCTAGTGTGAATACTGAAAAGGACAGGTATCCTGTATGGCACTGTAACTTAACGAAATAGTGCCAAAGACATACAATGGGGGTGTCATTTTACTCAGCAGATGTAACTGAACACAAAATAAAACATTGTACAGGAATAGCACACACCAACTTTACAAAATACACATGAGAATTTCTTTGTTATAAAATGCAAATTGCAGTTGAACGCAAACAGCAAAAAATGCTGTTGTCGTTAAGTGAAAGACAAGCTTTTGAAGCTCTGTCCTTAAGGGGTTAAATACCAATTAATAATGTGTTTAAAGCATTTTGTAAACATAATTATGTTAATTTATTTTCCTTTATTTAAAGGTTATGTAACATGTATGCACCTCCCTTATTTATAACAACATTGCACTGCTCATGTATCTGGTTATAACATTCCCTTTCTTCCCTTTCATTCATATTTGTCTGTTACATTTATCTGCATAGATTTGTGTTCTTTCTGCCTATTAAGGCAGTATCATCACTCCTCTAAGCAGAGTTCAATAATCTCGGGCATTTCCCACGCCCACACAGCATCCCTCCTTCCTCCTTCACAGCATGATTAGCTGCAAATACTTTCTAGCTGACTGCATATAAACACGCCCACGGCCGCATACCACGTCCCCTCCATCTATCACTGCACACTCCCTCCCCTAAGCTCGCCAAAACTAGCCACTCACTACAGTTCCCAATACCTCCAGCTGCACGTCACGTGATCGGCCTGATACCCAATATGGATGTCGATCACGTGACCACCTTAAACATTATTTTTAACCTATTTATAACCCTCGTTTTTATTTCAAACTTTAGGGGAAGCTGCCCTGACTTCTAATCTATACACATGAATAATTATGTATTTTGAAAATGCACTTTATTTTATGATGTCATTTGGGCGCTAAACCCTTTTACTGTTCGAAATCAGTCACCCTATATAAACCCTACCCTACCAAGCATTTTTTTTTTGTCTCCACTTGAGAAAGCCATCATAGGTGAAACAAGTTGTGGATATTTTAATTTTTTATTCTTTATTCTTAATAAAGGTATTTTGGCTACTTTTAATATACCTTGATTGTGCCATTTTACTTTATCTATTACTTTATTTTTGCTTGGTATCCTGTTTTTATCCTTCCTGCTGAGTATCCTAGTTGAGGATTATACCACTTACACCCAAGTCATTGAGCAGTTTGTCAGCTCAATCATATGCGAGTACCCATTTTATTATAGATACTCCTGATAATACTATTTTATACAGTGAGCACTATCAGTTGTCTCCTTTCTCTTTTATGATTTATATATCTATACAAGATTTACCACTCAACACAATCCTACAAGCGGGGATTATACCGCTGTACACCATTCCCCCCAGAGCTGGTTTAAGCTCTACCGCACATGAGTAGGACTATATTAGTCTCTATTGTTGTTATACCATCTTTACTAGACGTACTGCCCTATCATCTGTCTTTTTTCCCCACATATGGACAAAAAGACCAACACTTCTCTACGTATCCCATAAGCGGGGATTGTACCTCTGTACGTCATCCACACTAGAGCTAGTTTAGCTCAACTACACATGAGTAGGACTACCTCTTCTTCCTGCTATTCCACCTTTTTACTTGACGTATTTGCACTATTACCCTTTTCTCTCTTCACATACGGATCCTGGAAAGCTGTCTCCATTTGATCTACATAGGCCGTTGATACCCCATCAGGCTCCACTAAAGAGTTTGTTTTACATTATTTTGGACTTTGTTCATATTAGCTGGACTACAGCCAGCTTTAGCGCATCCTTGATTTGTCTTGTTTTTGTGTAAAATCTCAAGATGGACATTAACTGTGCAAATCTGTGTGCGACAGTGTAATTAATAGCACCGTATACTGCCGTAATGAAAATGTGAATCTTGATCTTCTACTTCAACAATATGTGTCCAATACAAAAATCACTAATTACAATACTAAAAAAACACATACATTTTTGTTTGTATTGTACTCCAGTTTCCTTTTTTTTTTTTTAAATATAGGCTCATACTGTACCATTTGAATATTGAGTATTAAATCAGATAAGTATGACTATGCAAATCGTTTTGTTTTTTTTTCTGTTTTCTTAGAAGACTTGTAAACGTGCAGATTTTTTTAATGATCTAATTAAAAAACTAAGCTAGACTTAGCTAAAAAAACAAACAGTTTTTGAAAGTTAGAAAAACTTTTAAAAAGTAAAAAAAAAAGGGGGGGAAAATGTGTATTACCTCTAATAATAATAAGGCTAACGAAAAAATGATCCCATGCTAACGTTAAAAATATGCCTTTGAAACACCCTAGGCAGTCTTCTTTAGGAAATGGTATGCCTTTGTGAAGAAATTGGAAAAAACAACCTGCTTTAAAAATTCCAAAGTGGGGAGGGGGGGCGTGTCCGACTTCCGGCCTGAACGGTCGCATGGAGTAAGAGCTCTGCTCCATATCGAGCCACAAAGCACCCTAAACCGCACTAAATATATATAAAACAGCGAAATTCCTGCTCAGCAGGTAAGCGCAGGGGACCATACCTACCGCAGTGATGTCTCCTTCGAAGCAAACCAAGCTCACTGACCCGTCCAGACAAACAAAGAAGGACCGCCACAAACTACTCCAAGATGGCGCTGGAACAGAGTTTCCCGCCCAGGCCTCAGAAGGACTGACGGAATCAGACCAGGTCTCAGACCCTGAACTAGAGGGGAATATCACAAGACTATATATTAAGACAATGCTCCAAGATTTAAGATCAACGATAAGAGAAGATTTTACAACTATTGTCTCCGGTATACACCAGGAAATAGCGGAGCTGGGAGACCGGACCGACCACCTAGAGCAGAAAATGGAGGAACTGTGCTCAGCTCACAACGCGGCGGCTGACAAACTCCAAGCCCTAGAAGCTGATAATGTGAAGCTGTGGCAGAAAATGGCAGACACAGAAGATAGGTCAAGAAGGAACAACGTGAGATTCCGAGGAATAGCAGAATCTATCCTGCCGGATAAACTCTATAGCTACATCACCACCATGTGTACTGTGCTGGCCCCTACAGTGAGTGCTAACGCTTGGGAGATCGATCGAGTGCATCGACTACCGAAACCACCACGTCTCGCTCAGGACACCCCACGAGATGTTATTGCCCGCTTTCATTATTTTAAATCTAAAGATACCCTCCTCCAGGCGGCAAGGGCAACAAATAACTTACCGGCACCATATGAAGGTATACAACTATACGCTGATCTATCGGCCCTGACGATGGCCCGACGCAGAGACTTCTCTACAATCACAAAAACGCTGCGCAATCATAAGTTGAACTACAGGTGGGGATTCCCCACGAAATTATTGGTATGGCGCAATGGCAAATTATACGTGCTAGCCGACCCGGACCAAGGCCTCACCGTCCTGAAGGACTGGGGCCTATGGGACCCCCAAGGCTCAGCCAACCCTCCAGGGTCTCCCCCCCCGCGTTTGCGACCAGAATGGAAGATGGTGGGACACCAGGACGTTATGACGACGCAAGGCACCAGCTCATAAAGACTACTCTCAAGTAACTGGCGGCCTACAGGATTGGTATTGTTTAACCCACAAATGTTATGTACATGTTGTGTACACGTTTTGTTCTCATTCCCCCCTAGTATTTCAGCACACTACCATACCCAGGCGCACTACTGTGCTGAAGAGGGCAGGGTCGCTAGTAGGCCAGCCCCCGGACTCCTCCGCTCCCCACCCCCCTACAATGCCCATGATGGAGGGCGTTTACATATATACCTATCCCAACCTGGCTGAATATTCGCTACCTCCTAAGAGCAGCTTGCCAGCCCGAATATGTATAGGGAACACGGTGGGGGAACGAAGCCCAAAGGGTGGGAAATTGAGAATGGCGCAATGTGTCTACCCACTAGGGCCCGTACTCAACCTTTATCTGTCCAGCAGTTAGCACTGGGTCAGTCTATACAACACTCCTCTCTAACCTAAAGCGGTTACATACTGACCACAAACCCCAACATACGACCTACCCAAAGCCCCACTCCTTCACTGACGTCTGGCGGCAGTACCCGCATAACAATACAAAAAAAAAAAATTAAACACCCCCCCCATCACAGTATCCCCATGGCTGTATGTGCGGAAACGCTACTGGTTTAACATTAATAAGGCTCGGGAGCGAGTCGGCTCCACACGATCCCCCCAATCTAGGATGTCCCCTGGGTGTGCGCTGGACAGCCACCCAGTACATCCACGAATATACTCTCAAAAGAGAGTACTTTGTATATACCTTATTTATACTGTTTATGATTATGTTTGTTCCTTATGTTTTTTCTCACCCCCCTCCCCTCCAAGTTTCTACTCGTCCCATGACCAAGGTAACTTACCATTGAATAGATCCCGGGTGCATGACACTAATGGTCACTACACTGATCCCACCTACAGTGCATATACTTTTTGGAGCAGGTGTAATAGCAGATCTTACTCTCAGATTGCGCGGCCACATACCGCCCTCCTACCCCCTAGAGAATGACACACCACTTCAAATGTCTCTCTCTAAATGTTAATGGCCTGAACAGCCCGTTCAAGAGACATTCGGCCATTAGAGAGATACACGACTCAAAAGCAGCAATAGTCTGCTTACAGGAAACCCACCTATGCACACATCGCCCTCCGACTTTTCAACCAACCGGCTACCCCCAAACTTTCCATGCACTTTCACCACACAAATCCAAAGGTGTATCTATATTGTTCCAACAAGACTGGGTTTTCCAACAGACAGGGATGTATCAGGACAAGTTGGGAAGGCTATTGATACTGGTGGGTACGCTGAATGGCATCGAAGTCACAGTGGCCTCGCTGTATGCCCCAAACGAAGCCCAGACCTCCTTTTTAAAATCCGCACTAAACAAAGTGGCAACCCTTAGACAAGGGCACACTATCATCTGTGGGGACTTTAATTGCACAATGGATCCTAACTTGGACATACAGAGGGCACAAGGAAAGAGACCACTACACCAAGCCATATCACTGAGCCGTAAACTTGCCACACTCCTCCACACACACAATCTTTACGATACATGGCGTAGCTTATACCCTAGCGGGAGGGACTACACTTATTTCTCACCAGTTCACCATACGTACTCACGCATTGACTTATGCTTGGTCGACGCTATAACACTACAAAATGTAGCGGATGTGAAGATAGGGAATAGGACATGGTCAGACCATGCCCCGGTCACCATCACATTCAAAACTCTATACACTGTTAGAGGAAGAAGCATGTGGAGACTAAACGACTCCCTACTAAACGAGGCTGACCTACTTATAAAACTAATTAACACGATTACACTGTTTTACCAAGACCATACCAACGACGAGACCTCCATCCCCACACAATGGCTAGCCCTCAAAGCGGTGCTGAGAGGCCTCTTTATACAAGCAGGAGCAAACCGTAAACGGAAGAGCAATCAAACCAAAGAGCGCCTGCTAGAGGAACTTGCACAGATTGAGGAAAAAAATAAACTTAACCCATCCAACAAACTGATTAAACGAATTAGCAAAATAAACTCGGAGCTACATGCTTTGGCCCTAACCACTATGGAAAGGCAAATGCGTAAACTCAACTTAATCCATTACATGCAAGGCAATAAGGCAGGCAAATTATTGGCACGTCGCCTGAAAACACGTCACCTGCAATCTAAATTACCATACATGACCTCAGCTACTAAACATAAGCTATACAACCCCCAAGATATAGTGGAGGAACTAGCCTCTTATTATGACAAGCTATACAACCTAAATAAAACGACTGACACACACCAGCCATCCAAGGACGAAATCCTAAACTTTCTAAGCAATGTAGACCTACCCCTCCTCACAGACACACAAAAAACATACCTTCAAACACCATTTACGGAGGAAGAAGTGCACAAGACCATTAGCTTATTACCCAAACGTAAGGCACCGGGCCCAGACGGATTTCCGAACTCCCTCTACACAACGCTTAACACGCAACTAACACCACACCTTACCAAGTTGTTTAACCACATCAAAGACACTGGGAATATCCCGTCCGAAATGCTCCTTGCACATGTGATAACACTCCCGAAACCCGGGAAACCCCCAACAGAATGCGCAAATCTAAGACCAATCTCTTTATTAAATGCTGACACCAAACTGTACGCAAAGCTCTTAGCCAACCGCATTAAACCACTGCTCCTAGATATGATCTCACAAGAACAAGCTGGGTTTGTCCCTACAAGACAACCAGGAGATAACACACGCCATTTCCTGAATCTAATCCATTGGGCACATAAAACCCAACAACAGGGCATACTGCTGGCACTCGATGCCGAAAAGGCATTCGATCGTCTAAATTGGTCTTATATGACAGCAGTGTTGACCAAAATGGGATTCCCCCCTCCATTCCAAAAGAGCGTACTGGCCCTGTACTCTAACCCCTCGGCTAGGGTATATAACACCGGCTTTCTATCCAAGCCCTTCCATATAACCAATGGCACCAGGCAAGGCTGCCCTCTCTCCCCGCTAATATTCATCCTTTGCCTGGAGCCACTGGTTAAACATATCAACTCATTAGATGGGATTCAGGGACTACACACACCAATAGGAACTATGAAAATCGCTCTATTTGCGGATGATATCCTGCTGTTCATCACTGATCCCTCCAGATCCCTCCCCAATCTCCTGGCACTTTTGGACAGTTATGGAAAGGTGTCATACTATAAGAATAATGCAAAAAAATCGCAAGCATTAGCAATTCGCATACCAAACCACACACTACAAACCCTCAAATCTAAATACCCATTCGATTGGCGTAAAACTTCGATCACGTACCTAGGTATTCAACTGCCCGCCACACCTACATTAGTTACCAAAGTGAATCATATCCCGCTTCTGCAGAAACTAGATCTCCAACTTAAACAATGGGACGAGAAAGGAACCTCATGGCTAGGGCGCATCAATACAGTTAAAATGATGATTATACCACACATCTTATACCTCTTCCGTACACTGCCGATAGCAATCCCTAATACAATACTGAAAAGATTCCAATCAACCATAAACGCACATATCTGGAAGAGAAAACCTCCCCGAGTCTCCCAAAAATTGATTTGGAGACCCATTTCGGAAGGAGGCCTTAGTGTGCCCAACATTCAGCTCTATTATAAAGCATCAATACTAGCACAGGGCCTCACGATACTGGAGGGCATAGCAACCCCCATCTGGCTGGCATTAGAAAATGCCTGCATGACAAAAGGAACAGTGGTAGACGCCCTGTGGGCGTGCTCGGACAGGCAGCTACAGGTCGCCAATAACCTACCCCCAACGAAACTACTGCTCCATATATGGAGACAGTCGATCGTAAAACTGGATATAGGCAGAGACCTCCTACACGCCGCGCCCTTACAATCACTATCACTCCACACACATGATCTATGCCTCGACATCTGGGTACGAAAGGGAATTCTCAATGTGAGCTCCTTGATTGATGATGCGGGAGTAACACCCTTCCCAACACTACAACAGACATTCACTCTCCCATCTAAGGAACTATTCACATACCTACGCATTAAAAACATACTACATGCTCACAAACTACATAGAGACAGAAAATTACCACCACCACGATTCCTCCTTAAGTGTCAAGGAAAACTAAAAGGCATTAAAGCATTATCTTTCTGTTACACCTCTCTCATGAATCTAGCGGACAAGGAAATTCCCTTATATATGAGCTCCTGGGAGAAGGATCTCCAAACACAAATCAGCCAAGATACGTGGAGGAAGGCTCTGGGTAGGATAAGGAAAACCACATATAGCCTGGCCCACAGGGAGGCGTTTTGCAAAATACTAATGAGATGGTACATGGTTCCTTCACGCCTAGGACATATCTACCCCAACACGTCCCCCATGTGCTGGAGATGCCAAAACACAGTAGGCACACTACTTCATGTATTCTGGACATGCCCGATAATAAGCATATTCTGGGACGCAATTGAGCAGTTCCTCTCGGAAGAGATGAAAATAATTGCTCCGAAATCCCCAGAATGCTACCTACTTCACATCTTCCCTCATTCACCCAGGGAAGATGAACTACACATACTCACCCACTGCCTACTCGCCGCCAAAACAGCAATAGCACACAGGTGGAAACAACAGCAAAGCCCAAAATTAACAGAAGTCCTAACACGCATCGACACTACATGCAACTTCGAACGAATGGCTAGCCGCCTTCGAAACAAGGAACATATCTACACCAGGCAGTGGCAAAGATGGGCACAGTTTAGGGACCAACCAGGGACCTAGAGATCAAACCCAGTACCACTTTAGGACCCCGGTGAATCTACGCCTCACCGTAGTAACCCATGGTCACCTACACAATCTCACACAACTGTCTACCCATGAGTGCAAAAATCCACTTTAGTAAACAAGCCAGATAAAGAGGCAACTGGTAACCTAGATACACAATCGATAAATAAAACATCCCACAGAAGTAGCCAGACTGAGAATTCATCATGCTTGGCTAGCAAACCGTATTAGATAGAGTTCGGGTATTTGATTAGCTTTAGCTATTTAGGCCAGCAACACACCCTTACCCAACAACTGACATAAACAGCGCATGTCGATATGAAATAATGCTTTCCAAAGCCTCAACCATCATGACCTAGGCACCACCCAAAGGTTCCACTAAATAACCTACATTGCCCATTCTCTACGCCACTATACATACAACAACTGTACCTCATGTATGCACTTGTACTTGTACTTTGTACTTGAATTTTGCACTTTGAAGTTGTACCTTGAATTTGAACTGAACTTGAACTGTAATTTCTGACCTGCGTTGTCAGATAACCTGTATGGATCTACCTATATATCCCCCCCCCCCCCCCCCCCCCCCCCCCCTTGTTTTCTGTACCCTACCATCCCTCTTTATGTTTTTCATATAAGATGACTATATTATGAAAACGAAAAAACAACTCAATAAAAAATTTAAGACATCAAAAAAAAAAAAAAAATTCCAAAGTGGGGCATGGACCCAGCGTAAAAATTCAAACTTAAATGGCTGTGTCTCAAATGTGCCCCTTCAGCGTCGTCATATACCTGATAAAGGTATATATGGGTGTATTGCTGTAATCAGACAGCATAGCTGAGCAACATATAAAGTATTATATTGCTGTAGCACACATAAGGTTTGCAAAATATACCGTACAAGCTCACTGTGTGTCAAAAAGGCAGAAAACATGCTTCTTACCACTACAAGCTAGCAGAAAAATAATTTCAGGCTAAGGTTCAAAATATGCCTTTTGAATTACCCTGGGATGTCTTCTTTAAGAAATTGTATGTGTTTATGGGGTAATTCAAATATGTAGCCTGCTAAAATACTCCAAAATGGGACATGAACACAGTGTAAAAATTCAAAGCTTGAAAAAAAAAAAAAAAACTGCAATGGCTGTGTCTTAAATGTGCCACTTCAACATCCACATGTACCTGGCAAAGGTACATATGGGGGTATTGCTGTGCTCAGACAACATAGCTGAGCAACATATGAAGTATTAAAGAGCCGTAGCACACATAGTTTGCAAAATATACAGTACAAACTCACTGTGTGTGTAAAAAAAGCAGAAAAAATGCTTATTACCACTACACTTGGTACAAGCTACCGTACAAATATGCCTTTTGAAATACCCTCGGGTGTCTTCTTTAAGAAATAGTATCGCTTTTTGGGGTAGTTGGTATAAGCAGCCTGCTAAAATGTTTAAAAATAGAACACAGACCCATCAAAACCATCTATGAAAATTCACACTTTTTTTTTTAAATTCTTTATTTTTCATGCGATGAAAAAAGACAAAGTTGTAATACCGCAACCGTAGGTACATGACTTACAGAAACATTTCACATTGAATACACTGTTGAGGTACAATTCGCATACATTTAAAATTATATTGGACTCGTATGTTGTAACGGGGGTCTTAACCAGTGAATCTGTGGATGTGTATACACCTGACTATGTGTGACAGCACAGTTATCTTAGAGCCAGCTAGTGTGTGAGGCGTGTGGTATTCCCTATGCTTCTAGTTATGAGGGTCAAACCCCGGCTGGCTGCTTGAAATTATTGTAATAAGGTACTCCTTGTGGGGTCCAAGGCTTGAGCAGTCTTTGGCGTGTGGTGTGTTGTGGCTTTCCCTCCCTTGTGGCTCCTTGTTTGGTCCTGGCCTGTATCTGTGTTGCCTCCCTTCGGTAGCTGCGTGTTAAATAGCTTGTGATGTCTACTTAATATAAATATATACTTTTGTGTTGCATTTTTTTTTTCTGTGATGGGTATTAAACTTTCAAGACAAACTTTTAGAAGATTACTCCAAGCACCATGGCCACTTCTATGATTTGAAGTGGTCATGGTGCCTGGATTCTGTACCTGAATTTTACTATAACATGTAGCTTTCAGAGGTGTAACTTCATCTACTGCAGCATTATTGGTGTTATTATTCAGCCCAGACAAGAGTTACAGGTTGGCTAATATTAATTCTGTGCAAAACTGATGTCCGAAGCTAACATACTCAGCATGCTGGTGCCAAGCAGTCAATGGTGCCAGGCAGCAGATGATGATTTGAATGGTTACTTCAACAAAGCCCAGTAGTTTTCGTTGGAGTAATCCTTAACCATTTAGATTTAAGCAATGACTCTGCAAAGGTATTGCTTCCTGAAGCTTCCTGAAAATTGCTTCCTGAAGCTTAAGTTGCTTTGGTGCTTACAGTGTGCCTGTATTCTAAGAAATGTATAAAAATAAGTGAGAAATGTACTTTAGGCTGTATTTTTAATAATATTTGGTTAAAACATAATAATGTTATCGATGTACTAAAGGCTTAACATTTTGTTTTTTTTAGCTAATTTACCCACTCCACCAGTAAAAATGGTTTCGTCAGTAAGCAATCCAGATCTTTTGAGTGAATGGAATTCATGGGAAGACTCTTCTGGGAATCTTTCCCTTTCACAAACTAGAAAAACAGTTTTTCAAGGTACCGAAATTGTTCAGTGTAAAAACTATAATGAAAGCAAATATCATAGAAGAGAATTTCCAGATATTAACCCCTTAAGGACGGAGCCAAATGTACACGTTGTGAACGAAACAAAATGTAAACAAAACCTGGCACTTGCGCTACATGTCTGTCCAACCGTAATTCACCTCTTTCATAGTAAATGCACCCACCCTTATTATATATCATTTTATTCAGGGGAAACAGGGCTTTCATCTAATTTCAAATATTTAGCTATGGAACATAATTTAATATGAAAAAAAATGGGAGAAAATAAGATTTTTTTTGTTTTGTTTTTGTTCTACATGACATTTTAACTGTCAATGTCATAAGACTGTTTGCTTTTACTGCAATAAAATACACATATTTGTATTCAGCAAAGTCTCACGTGTAAAACAGTACCCCCTATTTGCAGGTACTGGTATTCAGCAAAGTTTGGGAAGCTACAGGGTCAAATATAGCACGTTACATTTGAAATTGAAATTCGCCAGATTGGTTACGTTGCCTTTGGGACTTTATAGTAGCCCAGGAATGAAATTTACACCCATAATGGCATACCATTTGCAATAGTAGACAACCCAAGGTATTGCAAATGGGGTATGTCCAGTCTTTTTTAGTAGCCGTTTGGTCACAAACACTGGCCAAAGTTAGCGTTAGTATTTGTTTGTGTGTGAAAAATGCAAAAAATGCCAATTTTGGCCAGTGTTTGTGACTAAGTGGCTACTAAAAAAGACTGGACATACCCCGTTTGCAATACCTTGGGTTGTCTACTATTGCAAATGGTATGCCATCATAGGGGTAATTTTCATTCTTGGGCTACCATAGGGTCTCAAAGGCAACGTAACCAATCTGGAGAATTTTAATGTGAAAAAAATGAAACGCAAGCCTTATATTTGATGCTGTAACTTTTGAAAACACCATAAAACCTGTACATGAGGGGTACTGTTGTACTCAGGAGACTTTGCTGAACACATATTTGTGTTTCAAAACAGTAAAAAGTATCGCAGCAATAATATCGTCCGTGTAAGTGCTGTTTGTGCGTGAAAAATGCAAAAAACTTCACTTTTACTGGCAATATCATCTTTGTAATACATTTTACTGTTTTGAAACACTAATATTTGTGTTCAGCGAAGTCTCCCGAGTAGAACAGTACCCCACATGTACAGGTTTTATGGTGTCTTGGAAAGTTATAGGGTTAAATATAGTGCTAGCAAATTAAATTCCCTTTACTCTCGGCATGGGTTGTCAGGCAGGTCCAGCTAATTGTAATTAATTAAGATACCTAATTATGTAAAAATATTACATAAATATATATGTAGAATTAATATGTGTGTGTATATATGTGTGTGTGTGTGTGTGTGTGTGTGTATATATATATATATATATATATATATATATATATATATATATATATATATATATATATATATATATATATATATATATATATATATATATGTAAGTGAATCTATATGTTTATATATAATTTTTTTTTGAAATATTTTTATTTATATATAGGTATATATATATATATATATATATAGTGATATATACGTATATATTTATGTAGATATATATATATTATTTTGTTCTATGTGTATTTTGATATATATATTAATATCACAATACAGTTAGAACAAAATAACACACATCTATATATTTTTTAATTTTTTTTTTAATTTTTTTTTAACGTATTTACTTTTTTTTTTTATATTATATATAAATATATATATATATAACAATAAGTATATATATTTAATCAGTATCAGTCTACATGTAATTTGATATTAATATATATAATTATTGTTATATTAATAGTAAAATACACCTAGACAGTATATGTATGTGTATATATATACTTAGATCATATATATATATAATATATATATATGATCTAAGTATATATATATATATTTTTTTTTTTTTTTTTACACTTATAAACTTTTATTAATTTTATTTTCAGCCATTACAGGCAGCCCCCCTGCTGGCAATGCAGGAGGCAGCTACCCCCGGCCATGTGATTGTGGGGTCCTCGCAAGGACCTCACTCTCACATGGCCGGGGGGCTTCCAGGGGGTCGGACGTGCCGCGGGGAATCGCTTGCGACGGGGTAAGTACAGAAAGACCGGAGGGCGTACTATTACGCCCGGCGGCGTTTAGAGCCGCCTATAATAGGGCGTAATAGTACGCCCTCCGGTCTTAAGGGGCTAAGAAGGATTTCACATTTTTAGTTATGGCTTATCGTTGAACATTAATGACAATTAATGCCTTCATCACAACCTGTTCGTTGAAGACCACGTGCCAGCATGAAATACCTTGCTTTTTAGCATCTCTTATAGCGACACTATATCACCAAAACAACTTCAGCTAAATGAAGCAGTTTTGGCGTATAGATCATTTCCATGCAGTCTCACTGCTCAATTTTCTTCCATTTAGGAGTTATATCACTTTGTTTATGAACCCTGGTCACACCTCCCTGCATGTGACTTGCACAGCCTTCCTAAACACTTCCTGTAAAGTCATCTAAAGTTTATCCTTCCTTTATTGCAAGTACTGTTTAATTTAGATGTTCTTATCCCCTGCTATGTTATTAGCTTGCTTGACCCTGCAAGAGCCTCCTGTATGTGATTAAAGTTCAATTTACAGAGAAGGAGATACAATTGTTTAAGGTAAATTACATCTGATTGAAAGTTAAATAGTTTTTTTTCATGCAGGGTGTGTCATTTAGAGCCATGGGAGGTGTGACAAGGGCTGCATAAACATTAACAAAGTGATTTAACTCCTAAATGGCAGTGAATTGAGCAGTGAAACCCTAGAAGCATGATCTATACATTAAATCTGCTTAATTAAGCTATAAAGTTGTTTAGGTGAATATGGTTTTCCTAATTATAATAAGTGGGTTGTTCATTTTAGGAGGTGGTGATTGGCTGACTGAAAAGTAGTAAATTAGTCCACTCCTGGACTCTCATTTGAATGTGGAATGCCATAGCATCATAATTAGGTAACCAATTGCGAAGTCTGACTAGTGCAGAAGCAGACAAGAATAGAGAACTACTTTAGGTGAAGAAATTGAAAAGGCACAAGAAAAAAAAAAAATATCTATATATATTCTGAGACAGGCAATCAGAATATGATGGCGTATAGCAGTAAAGGAACTGATGAAACCAGCCACTTAAAGCAGCAGTGTCATGGCTACTTTTTTAAGCCCCCTTCTGACTGCAATACATTTTATTGTGCCCCTAGATACTCCAAATGCCCCTAGGCCTTCCATTTTACCTTTTTTTTTTTTTTTTAAAAGGATCACTATAGTGTCAGGAAAACAAGCCCGCTGCCTGTCAGCAGTTGCCAGCAAGCCCGCTGCCTGTCAGCCGTAGCCGGCAAGCCCGCTGCCTGTCAGCCGTAGCCGGCAAGCCCGCTGCCTGTCAGCCGTAGCCGGCAAGCCCGCAGCCTGCCAGCCGTAGCCGGCAAGCCCGCAGCCTGCCAGCCGTAGCCGGCAAGCCCGCAGGCTGCCCAGCCGTAGCCGGCAAGCATGCAGCCTGGCAGCCAGCAACCATAATAAGAGGAGCCAACCTGGCCTAGGTATCAGAGAGGTATTGTATTGCTATATTGTGATGGGAACCAGAGTGTTAGAGAGACCACCTTAAGGCCCCATTTAACTCTATTGTAGTCTCTAATGGGGTCTAGAGTGTACTTTCTTTTTCTTTTTTTTTTAAGTAAAAATCATCACATACAGGTACTGACATAAGACAACAACAACAGAACCTAAATAGATAGCTATAAAACTAAGTAACAAATACATACATATACGGTAATCCAGGTAAATACAACTGGTTTTAGAAGTGCCGTGAAGTGGCTATTAAGCCACCTGTTGGGTTATCTTATTAATTCATCAGATGCTTATCTATTCTTATCTAAAAACTGTTTGTACATTTATATACCTTTTAATGCTTTCTTAAATTTGATTAACAAACTGGACTTACATTCACACATTAGGCTGAGTTAATAACCCTCTCCCCCCAAAAAAAAAAACAGGAAAAAGGGGAAAAAAACTTCCTTCCTCATGTGGACTCTAAATTCGTTAACCACATTCTCCATAATTCTAGTCTGTGGTTAAGGTAATTTTTCTGCCTTAAAGGACCACTATAGTGCTAGGAAAACATACTCGTTTTCCTGGCACTATAGTGCCCTGAGGGTGCCCCCACCGTCAGGGACCCCCTCCCGCCTCAGGAAGAGGGAAAGGGGTTAAAACTTACCTTTTTCCAGCGCTGGGCGGAGAGCTCTCCTCCTCCGTTCCTCCTCCTGGGCTCCTCCTGAGCTAGGCGCGCATTCAGCCCGTCGCATAGGAAAGCATTCTCAATGCTTTCCTATGGACGCTTGCGTGCTCTCACTGTGAAAATCACAGTGAGAAGCACGCAAGCGCCTCTAGTGGCTGTCAATGAGACAGCCACTAGAGGGAATGGGGGAAGGCTTAACCCATTAATAAACATAGCAGTTTCTCTGAAACTGCTATGTTTATAAAAAAAATGGGTTAACCCTAGAAGGACCTGGCACCCAGACCACTTCATTAAGCTGAAGTGGTCTGGGTGCCTAGAGTGGTCCTTTAAAATACCCATCTCCATCAAGATTTGATGTTTTATCATGTCCCAAATGGGAGCATCTTGGAGTTTCTAGTGTCTGGCTAATGGTGCTCTAGTTTCTACCAAGGTATGTACCACTAGACCTTCTTTATATGTAGCCATCACAGGCCAACCTATGTGCAAAACCATTGATCTACATGAAAAATCTAAGTTTACTTCTAGATGGTCTTTGCAAAATTGTGCTACTATAATCCAAAGTTGGTTTATTTTTTGAGCAAGACCACCAGACATGGTCAGTTAGCCCTGACTGACCCACATCTCCAACATGTGTATGGTGTTAAAGGATACATTACTACCAACTTGGTTGGAACATAGTGCCATCTATTAATTTTATAGTGACTTTCTATTAAAGTACCACTATAGTGCCAGGAAAACATACTCGTTTTCCTGGCATTATAGTGCCACCCCCAGGGACCGCCTCCAGCCCGGCTGTGGGGAGAGGAAAGGGGGTAAAACTTACCTTTTTTCCAGCGCCGGGCGGGGAGCTCTCCTCCTCCTCCTCTCCGCCTATATGACAGGCTGTGAATTTGTTGCTTATTTGATATCCTCCATAGTTCAGTATACGAACACTGGAGACCCATCTGTTTCGTATACTGAACAAACTACCGAACAGCCAGACCACCCAGGGCAGGCGTGTGCTGCTCATTGACCCCTTTCACCACAGTTCACACCTCCATAACCGCAATTATAACAACATTCTGAGCTGTCGGCTGGATAGCCGTCGTTCGTATGGCCGAACACGTGGTGGTGGCCATTTTTAGCCGCGAACACGTACAGCTGTGTTTGGTTCTCGAGTGCATGGAACTAAAATTGGGCACTTGACGGCGCAAACACCACTAGAACTTCAATTTACACAGAAGTAAGGCAAAATAGTTTTGTATTCCCTGTATATATTCTGCAATCAATATAACATTGGTACATGCCACTCGTACCAACCTATATCCAGGCAGGGAATGAACCATTAGTGAACACACAAACAGAGCTCTTATATAGCACTGGTAAATGTGAGTGAATTCTCCACAAGAACATTCTATATAAATACACCCTTTTTTTCAGACTATACTGCACTATTTGCTTTTGTTTTGTTGTATTGAAATAGTCCAATGTTTCATGTACATATTGTCACATATTCATCCGCACATTTACTGTCCTGACAGGAAAAGTTGTGCCAAGCAACATTACTGTCCTGACAGGAAAAGTTGTGCCAAGCAACATTACTGTCCTGACAGGAAAAGTTGTGCCAAGCAACATTACTGTCCTGACAGGAAAAGTTGTGCCAAGCAACATTACTGTCCTGACAGGAAAAGGTGTGCCGAGCAGTAATCAAATCCACAGGAGGGTTTGTGCTGAGCAGCAAGCATGCAAATGGAAACCTGGTATTTGCTTTTGGGGTCAAAGGTCTGTTACAGCCAATCAGATCCACAGGAGGAGTATTTAGGCCCAGTTCTCCTCTTGCTCGGTGCCCTGTCGTGGTTTCATGTCTATGGTTATCCAAGAGTGTGTTTCTGATCTTGATTTTATGGAATTTGACTTTGGCTTTGTTTTGACTTGACTTATCCTTGACTTTTGTCTTTTCCTCATCTTTGTGTCTGATTCTGTGTCCCTGACCTCGGCAAGTATTTTGAATGTTCTTGGAGACGTTAAGCCCGGCCATTCTAAGGTCTGGTTATACGTTATCCTTAGTCCTAAGTGTGGCACAGTACTGCGTGCTGGATCAACTTGTAATCCTGACACTTATTCACATATTGAGGTTCTTTTTGGCGCTGTGTTTCCTTGTTTTATTCTGTCTTTTCTTGTTGTATATCCGGTTTGGGAATTCCTGTGTGACTTTGCCTGTTGTTGTTCTTATACTATAGCGAACGCCTATAAACTTTTTTTTTTAATGTAACTGTTTTCTAATTGCAGTCAACTCACATTCACTAGTACCAAAAAATGTTTAATAAAAAAAAGTGGTTAAAAACTCTTACTTAGTGGTGGGTCTGGCTAGTGAAGCTACCCACATAAATGTATGTATATCTCAAATAGAAACAGTTTTTTTGCACTTATAGCGTGTTGTGTAAGCCTGATTGGTTACTAGATATGTCTATCTTTGAAGCAAGCGGAAAATACTGTACAATTTGAATATCTTCAGAGACTAAGTACTATGCAATACCCCAAATATACCAAAAAATATATCTGATTTATGTAAAGATCTTCAAAATCTACTTACAAAAGAATTAAAAATCAAATGGGAGATTGCCACTTTGGAACATTATATTAAAGAAGGAATGGTACCTAGGGGATTACAATTTAACAAAACACCCACCTCTCATAGGAAAAGTGAAGAATTTATGGGAGAGTGGGATCAATATCTTAACCATATATCTAGTGGTTTGTTACATATTATCATTAGAAGGAGACAATTAAACTTACCGTATATAATCTAGTATAAGACGCGTTTTTCAGCACATTTTTTGTGCTGAAAAAGCCCCCCTCTGCTTATACTTGAGTCACTGTCTGTTTTATGTCAACTTACATTGCCATAATACAGACCAGGACCGCCGGGCTTGTAATGAAGCCTGTTGAGGGCTGGAAGCAATCGTTTACTTATATTTGCAGCAGCTCCGTTCACCTCCGTTCCATTCAGCTCCCAGTGTAAATCTCACGAGATAGCCCCCCCTCCCTGGCCAGGTGGTAAGCAGGGAGGGGGGACAAAAAAAAGTGGCAAAATTAAATATTAAATTAATCAAAATAATAATATTAAAAAAATATTAAAATTATATTTAAAACAATTCAAATAAAATGCCCTCCTCCCACCCAGTTTACACACACTACACAAACACACACACACACACTCTGCATCACACAAACACACATACTGCATTCATTATATACACACTGCATTCACACAAACACACACATTCTGCATGCATTATATACACACTACACAAACACACACACTTTGCATTTATTATATACACACACTGTAAATATTCAATTAATGTAATTTTATTGGGATCTAATTTTATTTAGACATTTACCAGTAGCTGCTGCATTTCCCACCCTAGGCTTATACTCGAGTCAATACATTTTCCCATTTTTTGTGGTAAAATTAGGGGCCTCGGCTTATATTCGGGTTGCCTTATACTCGAGTATATACAGTATTTGCTACTTTTTTAGAATCTAGGGAAATGGAGAAACACTCTGAGGAGATTATGAAAGAAATTAATAAAGTAGAGAAGGAAGTAATTATCATCATGAAAAAGAATTATCAGAGACATAAAAGATTATAAGAACATACCTTCCATAGAGGAAGATTTGAAAATAGGAGAGAGGATAAACAACATTGGAATATCAAAGGAATTATAATTCCAATTTACAAAGTAAAAATACCATTCCCAAATAATCAATCCAGGAATAACACTCAAAGAGGGCCATATCCAGAGAAAATAGGAATTATAACCACAAATTAGATACTAACCCCAATCCATGGAAAACTGTCCAACATAGAACTGAAAACAGAGACTGCCCCAGATCTGACATACCTATTGAGAACAGATATGAAGTATTAAACCAAGGGAAACAATCAAAAGATTTTTTTAGAATAGGACCGAAAAAGAAAAGAGAATCAAACTAAACATCCAAAGTTCCCCATTAAAAAAAATAGAAAGAGAGGAACAAGAGGAGGATTTTTTTTTTTATTATTAATAAACATTGAAGATACTATTCAAGTAGGTGTCTTTTGCCTTTCTATCATGTAGCACACATAATCTTTGGTTATAGAGAATACACCATACAGCTTCCATCTATACATTGTGGGACTTTCCCTCTCCAGTGGAGCCTTGCCTTGCAAACCCAGAGCCATGGGTGATAGGGATCTGGTCCATATGAGTTCTTTCCTCCCACTCCATATATTTTACTACATATCAAGATAATCTGTACTATTTTATTCTTTGCTTATTTACAGATTTACCATCTCCAGTACTAGCCCACTTTTTTGGTAATAATGTGTATGTTTGTGTATACTTGTTTGTGTCACTGGGGCATAGTGCAGCTGTACTGAGGAATGGCATATTTTCTCAGTGCTTACTTGTTATTGGATTAACTCACACTCACTACTCATGTAAGAAGGGCTCTCAGATTAGAACTAGAGCTAGAATGGGTGCCTGGATCCTCCTTGCTGCCAACCAGCTTCCCCTTTTCTGCAGACGTTTACAAGAGCTTCCCTTCATTTAACTGAACTTCTTACTCCATCCTCCCCATGCTCACCTTTTTTCATTTTTATCTCTTCTCTTCTTCTCCGCTTCCCCTTCTCTTATTCTTGATTCCCAAACCAGAGCTGTTTTGACATAGCATTATATTATTCACTGCTCTTACTTTCTTCTATATCTCTATTCTAATCACTCTCACCCTGGTTCTTTCAAGTGCAGCTCCTTGACCATACTTAATAAGATAACCTGGCATGCTTAACTAAGGTGCCACCACCTACTCTGAACTCTTCTCAAGGTTAATGAATCTTAAAGCTTAACTTGGTACAGCTCAGCGTGTTTATTACTTCATATATTCCCTAATCCAGGTTGTGATAAATGCTAAATGATGATATGGGTAAACCTCTTTTCTCTGTACAAAGACAGAAGTGATGTTATATTGCTTCTCTGTGACATACAAACAATTTAATGATGCATTGTACATTGTATGGTTAATATGTGATTCATTAGTCACTCACCATTATACAAAGTTAAATATATCCATATACTCAGAAATCACACTGGATATTCTTGAACTTTGTGTTGATACTTATTCTCATTAAAATCTTATTGAATTCACGTTTGACAAACAATAGAAAAGGGTCAAAGACACTGCTCAAACCAAATATTTTTTTCACTGTTACCTAGATAATTTGACATAACTTGCTTCCCTTTGTGAACTATTATGATACATTAAAATTGTTAAGTCTAAATTGTGATGGTAAACAAAGACACAATTAATGCAACTACTTTAGTTATGTGTTACAATCTTGCCAATATTTATAATTTCAGGTCCAGCTTTTGCTTCTGCAAACCATCTAAGTACATCTTCAAGCTCTTCATTGAACCATGTAAAGTCTTCAAGTTGTGATCCATTTGCTGAACTTGATAATCTCAGTTATTCTAAACAAGGTAAAAAGAGATTGCTGCTAAGTTGAATCCTTCAAAAATTATTTATTATAATAGCTATTGGTCTAAAACCGTAATGGCGAACCTATGGCACACGTTCCACGGGTGGCACACCGGGCCCTCTCTGAGGGCACACGGCCATAGGTCGCCGGTCGGCTGCAATGCAGTAAAGGCACCTGCCTGCACAAAGCAGAAGGCACCTACTCTGCTTCTGTGTCGCGAGGGAGGGAACTGAGAAGCAGCTCTCCTGTCCTCCCGCGAGCAATCTGTGCGGAGCGTTGCTGCACGTTACCATGGCAACACGCCACACAGCATTCTGCGCACAGGAGGACAGGAGAGCTGATTGCCTGTCACATACTTAAGATCACCGGACCACCAGGGATGGCTGTGCCCCCCCTCCTTCACCAAAGGTAAGAAGAAGAGATGGAGGGACACAGATTATATTAATATATTTGCAGCAGCCCCCCCCCACCACACACAGCACCTCCCCCACCACACACAGCACCTCCCCCACCACACATAGCACCAAACCACACACACCGCACCCCCACATGCACAGCACCCCACACGCACAGCACCCCACACACACGCACAGCACCCCCTCACACACACAGCACCCCTCAGAGACACACAGCACTCCACACACGTACACACAAATACATACACTGCACCCCTCAATGCATTGTGTGTGTGTTTGTATTCATCAGTCTGTGTGTACTCAGCATTCTGTGTGTGTGTGTACTCAGCATTCTCTGTGTGTGTGTGTACTCAGCATTCTGTGTGTGTCTGTGTGTGTACTCAGCATTCTCTGTGTGTGTGTGTACTCAGCATTCTCTGTGTGTATTCAGCAGACTGTGTGCACGTATTCAGCAGTCTGTGTGTGTGTGTGTATTCAGCGGACTCTGTGTATCCCTGGTGGTCTATGTGGACTATGTGTGTGTCGGTGTGTGTATGTATTCAGCAGTCGGTGTGTGTATGTATACAAGATACTAATAAATATAAGCCTAATTTTATCAATAATTTAATTTCTTATTCCTGTGAGTTGTGTGTAGGCAGGGCCTCAGTGCACTGCTTTGCCTGGGGGCCCATAATGTTGTGAAGATGGCACTGGTGGGTGGGTGGGATGGAGGGCTGCGAGGGAGTTCCAGCACTGCTCCCTCCGCTGATGCCACCTGGAGACAGCAAATGACGTCAATCAGGCGCTGTAGCATCCATCGCTCCCACACCCCCTCACAGCAGCGGGAAGTAAATCCACCAGGTAGGGAGCCTGGGTGGACTTCAAACCCCCACCGGCAACAAAACATATTAAACACTATTTATGTGCTGCGAGGGAGAGAGAGGAGGAGATGCTGCGAGGGAGAGAGAGGAGGAGATGCTGCGAGGGAGAGAGAGGAGGAGATGCTGCGAGGGAGAGAGAGGAGGAGATGCTGCGGGGAGAGAGGAGGAGATGCTGCGGGGAGAGAGGAGGAGATGCTGCGGGGAGAGAGGAGGAGATGCTGCGGGGAGAGAGGAGGAGATGCTGCGGGGAGAAGAGAGGATAAGAGGCGCTGCGGGGAGAAGAGAGGATAAGAGGAGCTGCGGGGAGAAGAGAGGATAAGAGGAGGAGGTGCTGCGGGGAGAGGAGAGGATAAGAGGAGGAGGTGCTGCGGGGAGAGGAGAGGATAAGAGGAGGAGGTGCTGCGGGGAGAGGAGGAGAATTAGTTCGGACAACTGTATGAGTTGTTTTTTCTAAACTTAAACCTCCGTATTCAGGTTTAATTGCCATGTTGGCACCTTGAGGAAAAAAAAGTTGGCATGTATTGCGGTTTGGGCACTCGGGCTCAAAAAAGTTGTCCATCACTGGTCTAGAATATGGCCACTTAACTTATTTTTATAATTTCCTTGTACTATTCAGTGCTCAGGCTCCACTCCCTAACCACTGATGTAATTTGGTGCATCATAATTGATGCCAGATAGGGTAGTTGCTCTGAGAGCATGTGAGCACTTGGAGCTACAGTGGAATTTTATATAAGGCAGTATAGGCCCAGACTTAGAAAGGGGCTCTATTGGGTGCAGTTCTCTTTAAGAGTTTCGTGGGCGACAAGGAGAAACTCTTAAAGTGATCTTCACCTGAAAGAGTAGTACACACAATTCACCTCCACTGGACCACTAGGGATAACACCAATCCTACTAAAAGGTAAGTAGGAGGTGACAAGTGAAAAAAAACCTCCCCCAAAACTTGGACACCACACAGTCTGCCACACAACACATTCTCAGACTCCCCTCCACATACACAAGATTACAAATCATCCAAACACAAAATTCATCCACTTGCACAGTCTCCTCCCCTATACAACTCTCAGCCTCCTCTGCACACACAACACTCAACTATACGGTTCAGGAACCGAACAGCCGCACGAACCGGAGACCACCCTGGAGCTTGATAAGCCTAATTGCTACTTTGTAGCAATTTCCACCTCAGTGTTCTAAGTGTTCATCTGGGTGGCCGCAATTCCTATGGACGACCACGAGGTGGCGGCCATGTTGTTCGCATGAACACAGGCAGCTGTGTTTGGTCGTCGAGTTCATGGAACTATTTTTGGATACTGAAACTCCCGAACACCGCTGGACTTTTATGATCACCTGTGTTCGGTTTTATAACACTTAGGAAGACACTGTTCGGTGGAATCATTCGTCTGAATAAGGTGAACAAGCTCCAGGGTAGAACTATGGATTCCGTTCGGTAGTTTGTTCACTACAGAACTAGACCAACCACAAGCCCTGATTCTATGGAACTGTTTTGGGCATGGGACCATGCAAGCGGTTGGTCAAATAAATGACTTCTACGAACTGATCTGCGTAATTTTTGGATATTTTGGTCTTATGGGTTTTATGTATTTTTAGGGTACTTTTGGGGTGTTTTGGAAAAAGTGTGTTTTTTTTTTTTTATCTGCTTGGAGATAATTGGATTAGATTATTACAATTCCTGATCCAATTATCTCCCTGGCACAGAGGAAGTATTATCTGATTTTGTATGGGAGTGTCCTGGACCTGAGAGCCAATGTAATTGTGTATATGTTTTTACTGTGGTTTACTCTCAGGTCCAGGGGGAGTGCCCCTTGCATGGGGACATGCATATATGGCCAGTTGTGGCTGCCATTAAAGCATTCCAGCTTGCACCTCAGAACTGTGTCGTCGTCCTGTTATTGGAGGGAAGGAAGATTTAACCCGTGTGTCTGCTGTTCCAGCTTGCAGGTGATTCAACAGGGAAAGTCCTTGTGAGGACTAGAGCTCCCAGGACTGAGTGTCGTCCAGTGCATGGGGGTGTCTAAAGCGAATTCCCCATTTGGTTCCAGGACCCCAGTCAAGCCATGGCGACTGTGGGCAGAAGTGCTGTGGTTTGTCCCCTGTTCCAGCTAGAAAGTGGTCCTTGGCGGGGGAGACAGAGGACCACTAGGGGGGGAACAGGGGGCCAAGGGAGAGCACAAAGGGACAAGAGGGGAGGAGAGACCACTAAGGGACAGGAGGGGAGAACACTGAGGGACAGGGGGGAAGGGGAGATCACTAATTGACAGGAGGGGGGAGCACTATAAAAAAATAAAGAGCTGTTCCCCTCTTAGTACCTATCCTACCCCACAAACCATCTACACTACACACATACACAATGCATTCTTACACATACACTGAAACACACAAATCATCCCTATATACACAGACATTTAACACAGACACACCAAAACACTCAATGCATCTCTTACAGACACACACTGCATTAAATTACATACAGACACACACACACAAACATACAATGCATTCCTTACACACAAACTGCATCCCGTATACACACTACATCCCTTACACAAATTGGAATCCCTGTATACTACATTCCAAAGAACACACACATTACATCCTCTACAATAACACATAACACATCCCCTACACAAATACACTCCACTCCCTGTGAGAGAACTCATGGGTGGGCCATGTAGGTGAGTTTATGGGTGGGCCTTGTAGGCATATTCATGGTCAGACCCTGGGGGCCCAGACCATGAGCTGTGTAAAAAATGGAGCTGCTTCCTGTTAATTGTTGTGAGCACTGCTACAAACCGTCTCCAGAATGCCTCTTCTACACCAGACCTGTGGAGCCAGACTAATCTCTAATTTACCTCAAATTAAAGAGCCACTATAGTCACCAGAAGCACTACAGCTAAATGTAGTGGTTCTGGTGTCTATAGCCTGTGTCTGCAGGCTTTTTAATGTAAACACACTGCCTTTTCAGATAAGACACTTTGTGCAAAACTGGCATTGGCCCGTATGGCAGAGCATATGGGTGGGGCATTGTGATGTCACATGGTGGGCAGGACATTATTGGGGGGAGTGGGGGCAATAATCCTTGCACCGGTCCCTGCACACATTCAGCTCACAGCCACCACATACACACACAAAACACCCACAGAACAGAGACCAATGTCACAATTCAACCTGCCCACATGCTTCCTCCAATAGCCTAAGGCTTTAATCAGGATACTTTGGGCTGGGTGTCATTGATAGATTGGGAGCACCATGTAAAAGGTATGTGAAAAGGTATGAAAAGAATGATACGGGCATCCTCCCTAGGAGACCGGGCAATCTCAATCTGGCTCTGCTCACCAAAGTGATCTAGCACATTCAGTAGGCTTACTTGTGCAAGCTATCCTTATAAGAAATACTGGAGAAGTTTTGCTTACCTAAATTATATCAGTAAATACTTTGGAGGAGATTTGGTGCAACAAATTAAATAAAATGTGGGGAAAAAATTCAAGGGAACTTCAAAGTAAAATTATATTTTTATATAAAAATTTATATTTTTTTGTGTATTGTTTGAACAGGAGGATGAGTAGCCTCTATTATTAAATATGTAAAATAATACCTTAAACTGCATTCAGCCTACAGCCTCAGTTCTTACTGACCCCACGTACTTGTTTCTAGAGTTACATTTGAATTTAGAAAGAGCCTATTTAAGCTGTGCATACCTGTCTGACAGCAAAGGAATACATGTCAGTACAGAAATGCTGTGTCGCCAGCCCTGCCACTTACCACACACATTCACAATTATGAGATCTTTAAGATGAAAAATATTCCTTTTTTACCTTAAAGGCTTCATGGCTATTTTCTTATCTCAAGGTTTCTTTTTCATGTTTTCCAGATATCTAGTCCTGTCTCCCCAGATAAGACTGGCAAACCATATAAGCCTGTTACCACAACACCAAGATTGCAGGCCTCTTGCAAAACAAGCATCTAGCTTGTAGTGAATGTGCCACCATCCTCCCAGACGGCTGTAATTAAAAAGATATGTAATCAATGCTCTTTGAAATCCCTGGAGAAGATAAAAAAAAAGAGATGCACTGTTTTCTTAACTGGTTCAAGGAGAAGCTCTCCGAAACCATGAAGGCATTTAAAAAGCAACATCCAGAGATTCTGCATTTGTTCATGATAGACCTAGTAAAGGGCTAGAAAGAATTCTACCTCAGATTCTGGTTTTCCAGCGGATAAATTAAACAGAAGTGATAGGTGTTATGGGGGAAACCATACAGAGAAAAAGGGCTTCATAATGCCTACGAGATGTTTAAGCCTCATCAGGAATGGGGAAAACTCAGAGAAGTAAACCTTTATTTTATTTCAAAATGATTTTCAAATCACAATATTGTGAAACCTGGAAAGAATTGCCAAAGGTGCAAGTCAAAAAGTTATCAAACAAAAAAAAAAACACAATTTCATTGGAGAATTGGCTGGTCTGAAGGATTCTGTGGACAAACGAGCAGATAATTTCTGCAGGAGAACTTTTTCAAGCAGCAGCCTTCCTAAGTAAAGCCAGCATAGCTGGAGGATTGGATGTTCGTTAAGACGATTTTCTCCTAGAAGGAACACAATGCCTTCTTGTGACATGACAGAGGAGTTTCTAAATACCTTATTCCAGCAAGGTTGATGCACTTCAGAAGAGGCTCAATATTAGTCAAAGGGAACTAAAAGCGGTTATGAGGACTCTTCTGTCTTTCGAGTCTTGGATTGTAGGAAAACCTGTAAGGATTCAATGTCACAGTTGTTACCTACCTAAAAACAGGAAGGAACAAGAGTGCCTACTGTCTTTGTGCACAAATAATGTTGTGATCAAAAAAGCTATTAGAATCCATTTCCATTATCCATATCAGATGAGCGGACAACATCATAGCAGATGACCTGAGCAGGTGACAGTGGTCCAAAACAGAGTGATCTCTAGATCCAATGATGTTTGGCAGAAACACAAAGAAATTTGATGAGACAGAAATAGATCTTATGTCAACAAGACGGAACAGAAAAATACCAACCTTTTCCTTCATATGCAGGACAGATCACCTGGATTTTCTAGACCGGCTTTCTATCAGCTGGGACTTCAACCTACTATACATTTTCCCTCCAGTCTCTTTGATTCCATATGTTCTGCGTAAGATAAGATCAGACAAAGCAACTGCAATAGCCATCATGTCCTACTGGCCAAATCTAAGTTTGGTTTTTGGAACTGAAACAGATGGCCAGGTCGAGTTAGTAACTTCCTCTAGGGGTACCAATAGTGGAAAATAAGGAACTTTCAAAGGTAACACTCGATGCTCCGACTGACAGCATGGCTGATGCAAGGTTAATCCTCAAGATTGCTTATGAAGTGAATGGTCAGTTTCTTCCCGCTCGTATAAATGCACATTTCATGAGAGCTATGGCTACTTCCTGGGCAGCATTGGCCTCTCCTGTGGACATCTGTAAGACTGCAACTTCTCAATCAATACCTTCATCCGTCATTACAGGCTAGACATGTCTTCAATCAGAAGCTGCTTTTTTGCCATGTACCTATTGTACTGATGCTATACGCTAGTAAAAACTGAAATTTTTCTAAATTCTTTTTTACTTAGTATAGCGGCAGTACAGAATTCAACCCCTGTATGATAAAGGATTTTTTTTCATGTTTGCAGTATCTAGTCTCCTGGTTCTTTTTCTTGCTATTAATGAGGCTGTGGGCTGAATGTGGTTGTTTAACATATTTTTTTCTCTAATATCTTAAATGTTTAATTATAGAGGCTTATTGTCCACCTGGTGGAAGAATACCCCTCCTGTATTGCCGCTACAGTGCTTTAAGAAGCAGATGAAAAGAGGCTGTGGTGTGGAGTGATGTAACTAACACTGCTTGCACAGAGCTCTCATCTCATAAGTTATTTTGCAAAAAAGAGGTGGTGTGGCTTAGAAGGAGAAGTTACACAGCAAAATGTTATTTCTTTTTCAGCATGAGGCAAAAACCTGTCAAATGCATTAAAAGTATTTTTTGGAACAAAGGGCACACCGGGATATAAGACAAACCCATATATTTTGACTGCAAACTTAGGGGAAGAAATTTGAAAAAACAAACATAAAAAACTGTACCATAATTACAGTAAACTTTAGTTTGTGCATAGGGAATATAAGAAGCGTGTGTATAGGAGATATGGTGTTTAGCGAATGTTTTGTGTGAAAAAAATTTGAAGTGTGTAGGGAATGCAGTGTGTGTATAGTGGGTAATGTGTGTGTGTGTATTAGGATGCAGTGTCTGTGTATTTAGTGCCTCCCCCCCCCCTGGCCTTTAACCTCTGGTCATGGAAGGGAGCACACAATTCCCCAGTGGTCTGATGGTAAAAGCTACAATTTTTTGGTGGTCCTGTGATACTATGTAGACCCAACTTGCACATCTGCCTGGGGCAACTTTTTATCATGAACCCCAGCATTAGAACTCTTGGCAGTGCTCTGACAGGCTGGGCTCATAAGTGCAGACAGAGAGTCTGCCGGGTGCTCTCTATCCCATTGTAGAAGCATACAGTGGCCCAGCGAGGGAGAGACACTATACATATGCACGATAAAGGTTGCATTCGGTATACAGAGGTAGTTTTCTACCCCAAGTTTTGGGAAAGATTTAATTTGTGTGCCTGACACGTGTCCTTTTAAATATTGCCATATGTATATATTACAATTAATATTTTCTCTTTTCAGATCTATCATCTCAAAAAATGCAGCCTTCTCAATCTGCTGAAAATCCTTCTCTAAAAGGCAATGCATGGCAAGCCCAAACAAGTGGTGCCCCGTGGCAGTCCCAATCTAAAGCCGGAATTTCCTCAAAGCCAAACTATTCTGTAAATTTCAGTGTTATTGGCAGGAGGGAAGAAAGAGGCATCAGGCCTCCAGGTTTTGGTAAGTTGTAGTTCTAGATCACAAAAAAGATATTGTAATTGTAAGTGATTTAGTTTAAATAAGTTGCACCTAGAATTAACTGCTGCATTTTAAGTGTTTTAAAATAAAAAAAAAAATTCAAGAGTATTTTAACATACCAACCTTAAAGGACCACTATAGTGCCAGGAAAACATACTCGTTTTCCTGGCACTATAGTGCCCTGAGGGTGCCCCCACCCTCAGGGTTCCCCTCCCGCCCGGCTCGGGAAAGGGGTTAAAACTTACCTTTTTCCAGCGCTGGGCGGAGAGCTCTCCTCCTCCGATCCTCCTCTTCTCCTCCCCGTCGGCTGAATGCGCACACGCGGCAGGAGCTGCGCGCGCATTCAGCCTGTCACATAGTAAAGCATTCATAATGTTTTCCTATGGACGCTGGCATGCTCTCACTGTGAAAATCACAGTGAGAAGCACGCAAGCGCCTCTAGCGGCTGTCAATGAGACAGCCGCTAGATGAAATAGGGGAAGGCCTGAAACTCTCTGAAACTGCTATGTTTATGAAAAAATGGGTTAACCCTAGCTGGACCTGGCACCCAGACCACTTCATTAAGCTGGGTGCCTAGAGTGGTCCTTTAATAAAAGCAGTGTTGGGAGAGATCTATTTGAAATCTTCTGATTCACATAAACTGCCTTTATTTACTGTAACTTACCTTCTCTGTGTTAAACATATTTACTATGATATACAGTGCTTTGAGGTCTTTTATTTGCAGAATGTTATATATTAAGATAAACAAAGATAAACACCTTACCGAAGTTATGGCATGCTATGCAGTCCTATAGAAGGAGGGCTTTTAGTGCGGCATACCACACCATAATGACAAGGCCCTACTAGGAGCAGAAATATTTAACCTCCTGCCCAGATCCGATAGGGGGAATGCCTGACAACCAAGGCTGTCACCCTGCAGCCAATCCAAGTCATGTGATCACGATGACACTGCAATGACTCGGATTGGCGTGACTGACAGATTGGCTGCAGGGGGACTGCTTATACAATTCAGAAAATCATATAATTATATCAAATAATAAATACATATGCATTTAGAATAACATTCTATATATTTAAATTTAAAAGTATATTTGATATTTATATATAATATAATTTATATATAATATTGTAATGGACACAGGTTTATTATGGTCTTATTAATTAGCATTTAATACAGTTTATTATGATGAGTGCTATTTTGGAATTATACGACTAGGGGTAGTAGTGAGCACCTTCCGGGAGACTTTCTTTGTCTGTGCCTTGCAGCCAAGAAGGATTATTGACTCCTCCCCATGAAATGGCACACATGGATTGAGTAATGAAAGTCACATAATGAAAGTCAGTCCCTTTATAGGGTGAAGCCACATGCTGGAGAGCAGAACCATTTTTTTTGATTACTAGCAGAGAACATCTTGTTTCCTTCCAATCTGTGTTTGGCTCTGATAAGTATATTGTATCGCTGTTTATTATTACGTTTAGTTCATTTTAGTTTAATCAAATTGTTTGGTGCATTTATTAAACTAAAAGCATATTTTTGGATAGCACTGTAGTGGGGCAAAATCATTTTATTTCCTATACAATGGTTGATGTGTATGTAGCAGTGTGATGTTTAGATTTGTTAATCTTGTTAAAGTATACAAGATTTGACAAGTTTTCTATATATATATATATATATATATATATATATATATATATATATATATATATATATATATATATATATATATAAACCTTTATATATCTTTTACACAACTACCAAAGTCTGTATCCATTTGAATGTTAATTAAGTCAAGTCATACCTCCTTGAGTGTACTTGTTTTTTGATATTGAGAAATTTGTTGAGAGTGTTATTTGACTCCCATTGTGATGCATGCCACATGTGACTGACACCATTTTGGATTCTCTCTATTTCATTAGCAACTTTGGAAGTAAGCCACCTCCCTTTCCTACTTTTAGCCTACCTCCCTTCACGTTCAGATGTGTCTACCTCAGGTTTTCACGGCAATGCGGCCTGCGACGATTAGGTGTACCTTTGTATGATACTCACTGCTTGTTTTGAGTGGGGAGTCACTCCATCCATGTGGACTGGGTTTGGGACCACTGATCTAGAGCATCTATGCCCTCAAGTTTCTAATATTTCACGTAAGCCTTCAAGGATGCTTTACAGTGGCCATCTTGGACTTATTCTCTTTAAAGTGGCCAACCCACCTTTTAGTTTAGTTACTATTTTAACCACTCACTTCGGAATTTAAGCTATTTCAACAGTATTTAAGCATTGAAATACCCTTTCTCAGCTCTCTTATGTACATTGTATTGAATTAAAGTTTTTTAATTGATTAATTGGTCACATGATTGACAACATCTGACAGTGTTTTGTTTTAATTTACAAGCTATTTAAAAAGAACTGGTCCATATCTCTGTAACACTTTGAAAAAGCCTGTTTAAAGGTGAAACGTGTTATTGCTGATGTATATTAAACTTTTGGTTTTATTATTATGGCTATAATGTTAAATATATAGTTAAAAGTTTATTGAATTTGGACCTTTCTACTGTTATCTGAGGCTTATACCTGATTTTCTTGGTGGGGAAGATATTACCTAAGCCATATAGGATTGAGCATAACTTTACTGTGCTCTCAGTTTGTGCATATACCTCCGTTTATTATTCTTTTAGCTATACAGAATAAAGTTTAGGTGGTATCTTCCCCACTTTAGGAAACTGAAGTATGGAGGTACTGAAACTTCCAAATTCAATAAATAGTTTTATTTATAACCAAAATAATAAACAAAGTATAGTATAAAACACCAATAAAGCACTAACTCATTTTAACAACACACAGGCTTTTTCAAAGTGTTGTGCACTATATTTTGTTTTTATTTTCATTTTATACGCTGGTGAACACACACTGTGATAAAACGGCATATTGAAAGAGACCACTTCTTTTTTTTTTATAAATTCTTTATGTTGTTTTCATTTTTACCGTAAGGGAAGAGAGGATACAGAACAGAAAAGGGAGGAAATAGGCTATACATTTGTGTTAGTGTTTTGTACAGAAATAGAAAGGCCATACATCTTACAACATTGCATACTTTTCTTGCGCCATGTAGTTAAACCTCCATTGGTTTCTCATAGGTCTGTGTGCGCGGCCAGGGGAGGTCTTTTGTCCTCCGCGGTAGTCTGTGTTCAGTCCCCCGGCTACACCAGTATCAGTCCCCCGGCTACACCAGTATGTAGCCTACCTTGTCCCCCGCGTATCTGATCGAGCAGTGCATGATGTGACAGGTGGTGTTCGCTGTTCGGCAGGCAAGGGCCTCCAGGAGGTTGTGTCAGATAGTGTGTTCAGTGATCTCTTATGTGTTTGCGTTTGGTAGATGTTGGCAAAAGGGATCTGGGAGTTGAGGAGGGGTGGTGGTGGTGTCATCGTCGCCTAGCAGATATGGTGAGCTGAGTTTTTTTTCCCCTTTTGCATATCTGGGGAGATAATAGGTAGTGCTGTCAGTTGAACACTGTATCTGGCGTGGGTGACGTGCGTTGGGGTCTCTTTTGTTGCTGTTCCCTTTCCAGGTTGTTGGTGTGTATTGTCAATTGGGATAGGTGTGATGTGTTCGAGGTTTGGTTTTCACCACATCTTTTCCGTACCGGGATTGTGTGCGTCCTCCGCTGGGGACTAGGAATGTAGAGTTGGATTTGGGTTCCCTGTTCGGCCCTCGTGCGCCTGCACGCCCCCACACACCGGGGCCTCTGGGAGGGGTCAGGGGAGCGTTTGCGCTGGGGGAGGGTAATGGGCCGGGGAGGGTTTGGGGCCGGGGGGTCGGCGAGAGAAAGTGAGAGGAAAGGGTGAGCGAGAGGAGAGGAGAAGGGTTAGGGGAGAAAGAGTGTGTGGAGAAGAGAGAGAGAAAAAAGGGGGGGAGGGGATGATGGGTGGGTTGCACCAGGCAGGGCTCTCCCCTTTACTCTTTGCAATCTCACTGGAACCCCTATTGCAGGCCATACACAACCACCCTGACATCCAGGGCATCCAGATCTGTCAAACATATACAGTAGCGACATATGCGGACAATGTCCTATTGACCCTAGCAGATCCCATCCAATCCCTGCACACCACACTCAGATTGATTGCAGAATACGCGAACCTATTGGGCTACAAGATCAACCCGACAAAATCAGTTCTCATGCCACTGGCGATGGAGCCGAACCAACTCAACACACTCCGCAACCTGTTACCCTTCCAAATAAAAACTGCTTCCATTACATATTTGAGCATCAAATTGTCTCCCCAACTCAAGCACCTATAGGACCTCAACTACAAACCGCTACTCACAACACCCTGACAGACCTACAAAGGTGGGACACACTGGGAGTCTCCTGGTTGAGCAGGACTTTTATGTTGGGCAGTAGGAGCCGACCTGTGGGACGGTCGTATAGTGAGGATAGTATGTTTAGGAATTTGGTTGGAAATCCAATGTGCCTGAGTACTTTGAACAGGTAGGGCCAGAAAAAGGCAGTCATATTCCTTCTCTGTGTCCAGCGAGAGCACTACCGAAGGGAGACTCCGGTGTTGGGCATACCAGATTGTGTTGAAAGGTTCTTCTCGTGTTATCCACTCCTTGACGTCTGGGGATGAAGCCGACCTGGTCCGGGTGGGTCAGTTTAGGGAGATAATGGTTGATGCGATTGACTAATGTCTTGGTGAGTATTTTCAGGTCAGTATTTAGGAGGGAGATGGGCCTGTAGTGGCCTGGGTCTAGGTGTTCCTTGCCTGATTTTGGGAGGAGGCATATGTCTGCCCGCGAGCATATCTGGTGGTAGGGGGTGTCCTTGTAGAAATGAATTAAAAGTCTTGTAGAGGTGGGGAATGAGCAGTGTCTGGAAGGTTTTATAGTAAAAGGCCGTGGAAATTGAAGAGAGGCAGTCAGAGACACGAGTCCAGATGGGCGGAGAGAGATCAGGAGAGGATAGGTAGATTTGCCTGTCATCTGCATAGAAATAATAATGGAAGCCAAAGAAGCTGATGAGTTTACCAAGGGAGGCAGTATACATAGAGAACAGTAGGGGGGCCAAGGACAGAACGTGGTTGGGGAGGCAGAGTCAGAGAAAAAAACACTGAAAGAGCGCTGGGAGAGGTAGGAGGAGCACCAGGAGAGAGCAGTATCCTGTAGACCAAAATTACGGAGAATGCGGAGAAGCTGTTGATGATCAACAGTGTCAAAGGCAGTAGAAAGATCAAGGAAAATCAGGATAGAGTAATGGCCACAAGATTTAACAGCAATTAAATCGTTGGATACTTTGGTCACAGGTGTTTTGACAGAGTGATCAGCGCAGAATCCAGACTGAAGGCCATAAGTGTTAGGGCCTTAGACAACAGGCCTTGTGTATCTTAGTGAGAGTTAGCTTAGTTACACTGTTCATAGCCCTAGACGCCCTGAATATATGTTTTAAGCAGGTGGTGTCACCTCAGTAAGCAGTAGGGCACTAAACATTCTCGTAATCGCCCTCACGGCCCTGGACGCCACGGCTGCAAGCACCATAGCAATGAACCGGTTTCAGTGTCTTCACAATAAATTCACAATATTCAGACATCTAGGTTAAGTTACAGAAAGTAGAATAGTTGAGAGCGGTGTGGTTCAGGGTAGGTTAGTAGAGAGAGATAAGTGTCAGAAAGTTAAGAAAGCAGTAGCAGGGTTTCCCCCACGTTACCCTTGGGCCAGAGTTCATGGGCTTCTGTCCGTGGTGCAGTCCTGGGTGCTGTTTGGTGCTGGGGTGTGTAGTTGTTAACCGCCAATGTTTTAGTTTGTTGGTGCGGTGACATAGTACTCGGGTGCTGCAGAAAGCGAGTGAGTGTGCTTTGCTGCTTTTTGGTGTTAGTTTGCGCTGGTGAGCTAGATGGCGGTCGGTCGCGGTCTCTGGCTGGTTGTCATCGACCTATAGTCGGCTGCAGCGAGGGTCCGGTGCTGTGTGGTGGCAGCAGGATTATCTGTGGCAGGCCCAATTCGTCCAGAAGAGCACGTACTTCTGCCGGTTGTGTTAGCGTAAAGAACTTACTGTCCTTGCGGATAATCTTAAAGGGGTGGCCCCAGGCATATCGGAGGCCGTGCTGTTGGAGGTGTTGTGTGAGTGGGCGTAGGTCTTTTCTTCGTTTCAGGGTGGTCAGTGCTAAGTCTTGGTAGAGTTGTATTTGTACTCCTTCCACTTCTACGGGGGTGTCTCTGGCAGTGCACATTATTCTTTCCTTGATATGGTAGAAGTGTAGCCGCTCTATGATGTCCCGTGGAGTGGCTGCGTTGGTGCTGGCGGTGCACGGTCCATCGGGAGGTCTGCTGTTGTGGCTTCTGGCTGGAGGTTTTTTAACACCATGGTAAGTGTGTCCATGAGCAACTTGGACACCGTTTCTGGCGGTCCCCTTATCCGGATATAGTGCCAGCATGTTCTATTATTCAAGTCCTTGTTAGATTCTTCTAGTATGCAAAGTTGGTCCTGGAGGTCCTGCAGTTCCTCAGTATGTGTGTACACGGACTCCAGTACCCCCTCCATCTTGGTCTTTGTGGCCTGTGCTCAGGCCGAGAGGTTTGCCGTGCCTTCCGTTATCGGGCTCAGTCGTTTGTCCAGCTCCTCTGCAACAGACCTTTTGAAGTCCGCCATGAATCCCAGCATATCATTTTGGGTTAGGGGGCCTCTGTTCTGTCAGAGGTCGCCATGCTGCTAATTTCGGAATCGGATTCTGATGGGGATTGCTCCAAAGATGGCACCTGGGCCTTGTTCGGAAAATCGATGCTACCGCGGAATTGCGTGATTTTCTGCCACCGCCCATTGAGAGTGTAGATAGGGTGAGGGGTAATGGGGATTTTGGGGGGCACAGGTGCTGTTGATGGCTTTAGATTAGGCAAGGTCTCGGCAGAGCTCTCAGCAGAGTTATGCCGCCATTCACCTGCGTGGTCAGGCTCTGCTCCCCGAAAGAGACCACTTATACAAACGCCAACCACGACACACTGGTGATCGGCCTAAGGATGCCTTTACAAATAAGATTAAGACCAAGATTAGCACATCCACAGCCGGGATTCTACCGTCCAAGCAAATAAATCTGGAGCTGATTTCACGCTGCAGAAGATTGTTAGTGAATTTATTTTCTTTATTTATAATCACCAGCATCAAAAATATAACACCACATTCTGTTTTATTTGTCCTATTGTTTTTCATATCATTCCATCTTTAAGTTGAGAACACTTGTGAGGCGGTTTTCCCTGCATTCCCTTTCTACTTCTTCAGGATCAGTGGGTAAAACTGAGAATAGACAACAGGGCTGCAGCTGCATATATCATATCATGTACCAGGAGTCAGTTGTTGATGAGAGATCATGAGACCATGACCTGGGCTCAGAGGAATGTGGCAGGCTTATGTGCTGTCTATTTTCCATGGAAGGAGAATATGATCACTGACTTTCTCGACAGGCACAGTGTTAAAAAAAAAATTGGTCTTCCCTAAGTAGACTACCTCATGGCCACGGCCCAGAATGCACAAATCCCTGTCTTTATGTCATTGAGATTCCATCCCAGAGCCATAACTCAGCATTCTCTTTCAGTGGATTGGTCATTCCAGCTGGCTTACATTTTTCCTTCGAGTCTCCACATTAATTCTGTCCTCAGAAAGTTATCGAGGTAGTCATGCAAGGCCTTGCTGTCCATGGTTTCCCCTTTTATGAAAATGTTATATTGACTGTGGGAAATTGCAGTGTACAAATATCTTCTCACAGGATCCACTTTTGCACTCTGAACCACACAGGCTCAGACTACAGATATGGCTCTTGAAAAGCAAGCACTGATAGCACAAGGTTTGCCAGAACAGGTTGCTTAACCCCTTAAGGACACATGACATGTGTGACATGTCATGATTCCCTTTTATTCCAGAAGTTTGGTCCTTACGGCGTTAAACTTTAATTTGTTCCAGAGACAGATTTACAATTTAAAACCAACAAAAAAACACAGTGTGGGCGGTGCAAAATACAAATGATTATACTTAGTTGTGGCACCTCTTGTTAATTCTGTAAATGATAGTAAACAAATACACATAGCATAATACTGTATATAAAATACAATTAAGTATAATGATGGCATGGGCGTACCTAGAGCATTTGGCACCCGGGGCGGATCCTGTGCTTGGCACCCCCTTGCCCCACCCCACCCCAAAAAAAAAAAAACCTGTAAAAGATGTTAAAGGTTTTTTCTTTTTTTTTTTTTACAATTTGTCAGACCCTTGTCCTGCCCCACCCCTCCCACAAAACCTCTGTCCTGCCCCTTCTACAAATCCTGTACTGCCCCGTCTACAAACCCCCCGCAACCCCCTTCCACAAATCCCCTGCTTATCCCCCCTTTATAAAGACTCCTGTCCCAATACAAAAACCCCGCCCCCTTCTGCAAAATCCCTACAGCCCCACACACACATTTACAGGCAGTCAGTCACACACTCAGTTACAGGCAGATGACTTATTAATGTAATACATCTTAAAAGCAGGATTGTCCTAATGTTCTGACCAATCCGTATTCCTTAGTACACTTCAACTGACTAAAATAAAATAAACAAAAATAAACTTGGGATCATACTGCCCAGAAACTCTTATTCCTAGTCTGTGTCTTACAAACTCAGGGAAATCTTAAAACAACTTAACAACTTATTCAATTCATTGGATAGAGTCATATCCAGAAACCTATTCTCCCTAGTCCATACCTTCTCCCTAGTCTCACACACTCAGTTACAGGCAGACAGTCACACACTCAGTTACAGGCAGACAGTCACACGCACACAGACACACATGCAGTCACAGACAGTCATATATACATTGACACACACACATGACAGCAGTAGACAATCACATGCACACAGTCACAGTCAGTCACACACGGTTACAGGCAACATCAAACAGTCACAGGCAGACAGTCACACATACATAGTCACATGCAGTCACATTCACAGTTATAGGAAGACAGTTACACACCTAGTCAGTTACAGGTAGCCACACACAGTCATAGCCAGACAGTCATGCACACTGTTACAGACAGACAGTCACATATACAGTTACACACATACATACAGGCACACAGTCATGCACGCAGACAGTCACATATACGTTGACACACACACAACAGCAGCAGATATGCACACAGTCACAGACAAATATTCACACGCGGTTACAGGCAACATCAAACAGTCACAGGCAGACAGTCAGGCCTAAAATTACACACACAGGTAGTCACACACAGTCATAGCCAGTCACGCACACAGTTACAGACAGACAGTCACATATATAGTCACTCACAGTCACAAACACACACACTTACAGACAGACACATACACAGTTACAGGCAGACAGTCACACACACACACATAAACACACAAAGTTACAGTCAGACAGTCTCACACAGGCAGACAGTTACACACACACAGACACACACAGTTACAGGCAGACAGTTACACACAGACAGTCTCACACACACACAGACATACACTCTTACTTACAGACAGTGGGATGGAGGAGGGCTGGATTCCCTGAAGTCTTTCTCTGAAGCCTGTGGAGAAGCAGAGATTCCATCTTGCTGCACCTCCTAACAGCAATGGGTAAGCCCAACCTCCAGTGCCAGTTTGGCTCCGCCCCTGATTTTGCTTAGCCCCGCCCCACTTTTCCTCCGTGCGGCCAGTTTATCATCTGTTTGCTTGTGTGAGCTGTACTGGCCGCACGGCACCCTAACTACCATGGGGCACAGCTCACACACCCCCCTCCAGCCAGGGCCGGTGCAAAGATTTTTGCCACCCTAGGCAAAAGTAAAGTTTGCTGCCCCCCATGTGACATCACAATTCCCCACCCATATGATCTGCCATGTTAACTAACGCCAGTGCTGCCGTGTTTACATTAAAAGGCCTGCAGGGACAGGCTGTAGACACCAGAACCACTACATTAAGCTGCAGTGGTTCTGGGGACTTTAGTGTTTCTTTAATGTGAGGTAAATTAGAGCATAGTGCCACGAATAATATACTAGATTGCCTACTTACAACCAGATGAGGATGATGAGCTGCAGTCTGGCTCCACTGGTCTGGTGTAGAACAGGCTCTCTGGAGGCGGTTTGTAACTGTGGTCACAAAAATCACTGTTCTGGGAGAACGGGAAGGAGCTCCATTTTTGGGGGGCCCTTTACACAGCTCAAGGTCTGCGTCCCAGGGTCCACTTTCATGTTCCACCAATGAGTTTGTTCACAGGGGGTGGAGTGTGTAGGGGATGTCCTGATATGTGTGTAAGGAATGCATTGTGTGAATCTGTGTTTGTATGTGTAAGGGCTGCAAGGTGTGTTTCTGTGTATGTACGGGATGCATTGAGTGTGTGTAAGGGGTGTATTGAGTGTGTGTAATGAATGCATTGTGTGTTTGTGTGTGTAAGGGATGCTGTAAAAAATGTAGATGAATGGATGTTCAATGTTGATGATTCTTAATTTCTTCTTATCTTCAGTTGATTGATATATATACGTCTTTTGTATATATAATCTTGGGCCAAATGCTCGCCACAATAATATATGTCTATATTATTGAAAAGTAGTAATACGCAATCTGACTTCCGGTTTCTTCCGGTTTATTCTTTGTTACGGATACATAATAAAGCATAATAAATGATGTTACAGGATTATAGACATTCAACAGCAGATGGTAATTGCTGGACTTCTGATGGGAGAGTTACATCGTTGTACAGAGCCAAGCCAAGACAGGACTAAGACTGAGAGACCTCGTGTCCCTCTGTTACTATATAGAAGTGCTAATAGTAATGTCAGCATATAACTCTAGCCATATAAGGACAAAACCCCCGAATCCACATTCCAGAGCTCTCGGACAAAGAAAGCCTTGTGACTTATTGATACCATCTGTTACTTATGTCAATCCACACATCCATATATAATCAATAGAAACATAGAATATGCAATATTCTACAGATGCATTATGTGTAAGTGTTGCATTGCTTGTGTATGTGTGTCGGTGTGTAATGCAATGTGTTTTTTTCTGTGTGCAAGTGGTGCATTGTGTGTGATGAATGTCAATCTCTCCCCCCCTCCAATTTCCTTCTCTCCCCCCCTCCAATTTCCTTCTCTTCCACCCCCTCAATTTCCTTCTCTCCTCCAATTTCCTTCTCTCCCCCTCAATTTCCTTCTCTCCCTCTCCCAATTTCTTTCTCCCCTCCCAATTTCTTTTCTCCCCCCAATTTCTTTTCTTTATCCCCCTCCCAATTTCTTTCTTTATCCCCCTCCCAATTTCTTTCTTTATCCCCTCCCAATTTCTTTATCCCACTCCCAATTTCTTTCTTTATCCCCCATTTTCTTTCTTTTTATCCCCCTTTTCTTTTATCCTCCCACTTTCTTTCTTTTATCTCCCCCAATTTCTTTCTTTTTTATCTCCCTCCCAATTTCTTTCTTTATCCTCTCCCCTCTTTCTTTTATCCCTCCCAATTTCTTTCTTTATCCTCTCCCAATTTCTTTTCTTTATCCCCCTCCCATTTCTTTTCTTTTATCCCTCCCACTTTTTCTTTTATTTCTTTCTTTATCCTCTTCTTTCTTTATCCCCCCCCCTCCCAATTTCTTTCTTTATCTCCCCCTCCCAACCACTGTTGTAGCGTGGCCGAGCCCTCTATGGTCCGCGGGTACAGGGAGCTTTTGTTTCCTGTACCCAGCCGGACTAACAGGAAGTGCACACTGATTGTGCACTTCCTGTTAGTCCGGCCGGGTACAGGAGACAGATGCTCCCTGTACCCGCGGACCATACAGAGCTCGGCCATGCTACTGTAATGATATTGATGTTACAAAGTTTTGGAGTCCAGTAGCCAGATCAGCAATGTTTTCGCCAGAGGTAGCCACTCGTTACCCAGGTGGTTGAGCCCCTGAGCCTTGAGTGGCCTTCTGGTCTTAAGCAGAGATGGGAGACTGGAACAGAAAGATGATAATCGCAGTGAGGCAAGCAGAGGTCAGTGGGAAGGAGAAGCAGCAAAGTCAAAACAGTCCAAATTCAGCAACAGGAAGGAGAAACAGGAACACGCTTGATTAGAGAGTACAGGAACCACAATAATCTGGCAAAGGTACAGAGACAGGAAGTGGCTTTTATAGGCCAAGAACCAGACACCTGACCAGACACAGCTGAAGAGAGTTGTCACTGATAACCTTGACTCTTCAAGGAGGAGGGGGGAGAGTAAGGGTAAGGAGAAGGGGAGATGAGAACGGGGGGGACTGGAAAGAACACGGAGGGGGTGAGGAGAAGGGAGGAGAAGAACACGGGGTGGGGGAGTGAGAAGAACACGGAGGAGAAGAGCACAGGGAGGGTGGGGGGAGTGAGAAAGCACAGGAGGGTGGGGGAGGAGAAGAGCACAGGGAGGGGTGGGGGGAGTGAGAAGGGCACAGGAGGGGGGGGGAGTGAGAAGGGCACAGGGAGGGCGGGGGGGAGTGAGAATAGACCGCTAGGGGAGGGTGGGGGAGAGCTCTAAGGGACAGAACGGACAGCTCTATAGGACACGGGGCAAGACAGGGAGCTCTTTCACACTACGCACACACGCACACACGCACACACAATGTATCCCTACACACACAGAAACACAACATGTTTCCCTTACACACAGAGAAACACACAATGCAACCCTTACACACAAAGACAATGCATCCTTTGCACACATACACAGAAGCACACAATGCAAACCCTTACACACACATGCAAACACACACACTGCTTTTCTTACATACACACATAAACACAATGCATCTCTTTACACACCCTCAATGAACACACATACAGACACACACCTTGCATCCCTTATGCATACAAACACAGATTCACACAATGCATCCCTTACACACAACCAGAAACACACAGTACATCCCTTATGCACAAATACACACTGCTTCCACTACACACAAACACACTGCATCACCTACACAATCTGGTATCCCTATACACTACATACCATAAGCACACATTATATCCTCTACAAGTGGACTTATGAGTGGGCCTTATGGGCATACTCACCTTCAGGCCCTGGGGCCCAGACCTTGAGCTGTGTAAGGGTCCCCCAAAAAATGGAGCTGCTTCCAATTCTCCCAGAACATTGAATTTTGTGACCACAGTTGCCAACAGCCTAAAGAGATCCTGTTCTACACCAGACCAGTGGAGCCAGACTGCAGCCCATCATCATCCTTATCTGGTTGTAAGTAGGCAATCTAGTATGGTATTAGTGACACTAATCTAGAATTTACCTCACATTAAAGGGACACTATAGTCCCCAGAACCACTTCAGCTTAATGGAGTGGTTCTGGTGTCCATAGCCGGTCCCTGCAGGCTTTTTAATGTAAACACACACTGTGTGCTGCACTGGCATTAGTTCATATGGCAGATCATATGGGTGGGGCATTGTGATGTCACATGGGGGGGCGGCAAATTTTCTTTTGCCATGGGCAGCAAAAATCATTGCACCGGCTCTGATCCTGGGCAAGTGCACCAGTCTACTGGTGACCCAAAGGAGGGGAGTGCACTGATTGCACTGCACTCTACTCCTGCCCAGACCCGTCTTTACCGCAGTGCAAGTGCCCTCATAACATCAATATCCGTTATAAAACCAGGAAAAGGTGGGCATTGATGGTGAACTGATTTGGTGGTGCAATGGGCCACTTGACTGGTTTTGCCCCCAGGCCTAAGGCTGCCAGCCCTCCCCTGACTCTAAGTATAATCATTTATAATCATTTGTATTTTGCAACCCCCCACACACACACACACACACTGTGTTTTTTGTTGGTACTATATGTATGTAGTGTCTTTTGAGTGATTTTTCAGACACTGGGGGTAGTTGCTAACACACTTCTCAGCGCCAAACCACCTATTTTTTTGCCTCTCTTTAGGTCAGAATCTTTTTCTTCTTTTTACGATTTAAAAAGCTCATCTATTGCTCAAATGTATGGATTTTTTACAAACTTGTTTTATAAATGCCTCAGACCTTAAAGCACATTGCTCTGCTATCTGTCATTTCAGGAATAAAATGGGCAGAACAGCCTATGATGATCCATTTTTTCAAAGCTGTTTTCAGACTTAGACTTGCCTCTATTACGCACATTCACATTTACCTCTGCTTCTACATGCATTGACAGAAATTTAGTTTGAACCTCTGGAAAATATCTTCCTTATGTCTCTTTCACAAAGAACTCACCTACTCCTGCCTCTAGTTTCGGCTAGAAGAATGGCAGGCATTAAAGAAGAGTCTTACACGTCCTTTCATCATGACCTCTGCTTTTGCCCAAGGAGTTTTTTCCATATCGGCTAAATCAGAACATTGTCCCTCCAGTATACTTACAGAATCTATCACCACCAGAGGAAGAAAAATGGCATAAGCTGAATATTAAAATGTGTCTCTGTATTTACTTTGAACTGCTTCATTGAGGATGTCCAATCAGTTTTTCCTGATTCTTTGAGGTTCTTGTAAAGGAGAGGCTGTTTCAGTCTCTACCCTTTGTTCCTGGATGGTTACAGCTATTTCTAGAACTTTCGAGACCTTTGATGTGTTCCTATTCCTACATGTATACATGCACATTCTATCCATATCCACCTCATGGGCTGCAGAGTCTGGTCTTCCGGCAGAGAGCATTTGTAAGACTAATTGTTCGTCTTTGAAGACCTTTGTCAGATATTAGAGTTGGATGCCTCTTTAGTTTCTGATTCTCAATGTGACCTCTCTGATTTGAATTCTTGTAATTCCCATGCTTAATTTGGAATTAACATTCCCCCTATGTTTATTTACTGCTTGGAATTCCCCATTAGTTAAATGTTGACATAATTAGTCAGGAATAAAGGACATTTATTCATAATTATATTGGTTTTCTTTTCCTGGCTATTATTCATAGCAGCATTTTGGTTTCCCACCCTTTTTTTGCAGACTTATATTCAACTTGTTACTTGATTAGAGAGCTGGGGTTCCTAAGGACCTTCTTATACCATAGGATTAATTAGTTAATTGTTTAATCAAACCTATTCCTCTACTATTGGCTGGAGGGAGGAGCAAACCCATTCATTAAATTACGCCATGAATAATAGCCAGGAAAAAAAAATAACGGTAAGTATGAATACATTTCCTTCATTTGATCCTGTAACTTTGCAAAACCCCATAAAAACTGTACTGGAAGAGGGCGTTATGATCTACTTGTGACATTGCTGGCAAATATGTGTATTTTATTGCAGTAAAAGCTAACAGTATTATGACATTCACAGTTAAAATGCCATACAGAATTGCAGAACAACATTTCTTAATTTCTTACACTTCTTTATTCAATTATTTTATTAATTTTAAAATGTTTCACATATACATATGTGATGTGAAATGAAAGTCCATTTCTCCTGAACAAAATGATATATGTGTGGGTGCCCTTAATATTAAAGGGGTACATTTATGGTTGAACAGATGTATGGCTCAAATTCCAGCTTTTGCTTTGGTCAGTACACTTGCCTCTGTCCTTTAGGGATTAAAGACCAACAGAGTAATCTAAAGATAGGCAGCAGTGATAGCTAACCTTTGGAAATGCAACCATTGTGAATTACTGGAGAGCATATGGGTGGATGTATTCTACAATACAGGTGTAATGTTTTTGTATATTGCAACAGTTCTTCATTATGTCTTTTTAATAATTCCACATGGTCTTTTCTGGCTGCAGGACCAAAACCAAAGGTTACCGAGAGTGATTTTGGCGACCTTTTGTCTAACCAAGGATTTTCCACAAAATCTGATAAGAAAGGACCAAGAACAATTGCTGACATGAGAAGGCAAGAACTTACCAAGGATATTGATCCTCTAAAATTAAAAGTAGGCAACCTTTCACATTTCATTTTTGATAGCCTGAAACCAGGTATTCTGCTTTTCAGTAGAAGTCAGTCTTATTATAATGGTTATTACAAACCAAGTAAAACCATGATTTGCATTCAAACCACTTATGGGAATAACGCAAAATAATATAACATTGATTTAATGTATTTATAGACCTATTGCGATCACTAGGGGGGGTATGCAAACTCTCTGTAATCTCATTCTCTTGATTCCTTTCTAGCTTTCGCTAACTATGCTATCAGGTTTACTTGAAGTGAGAATTGTCAGGAATTCAAAGAGTTTAACGTGAATTTCATATCTTACCAAAATAGCCTAACTGGAAGCATTTCTAACTTAGAGAATGTTTCCAGTTAAGGTATTTTGGCCTTAAATTTGAAATTGGCTTCAATTGTCACTACAGTTAATAATTTATTCACTAAATAGGGAATTGTGATTTAAAAACTAAATTGCATAATTAAAGGAACACTGACTAGCTATGACTTATTGTAACGGAACCTTCCATTAATGGACGCTTCCTAGCCCGCGCCGAGGACCACAACCACCGCAGACTCCACAACCGCCGTAGCTTAACTGGAGTCTCGCCGTCTTCTGTCCACCCTGGATCAGCTTCTGTCCTCCAGGACCGTGTGGGGAAGACCTCTCCTCCAGGAGAGCGTAACAGGAACCGCTCTTAAAAGAGCTAAGTGATTAAAAGCTCAAGAGAGTATGCAGAGCATGGCAATCCCCAGTGTGATTATAGCAGTTCCCTCCAATAACGAGACAAGGCTACGTATTGAGGGTCAAGATGATCTGTATAACTTGGCACCTTTTATGCAGGTTTTCCCTACATAGGACCACCCACAGGGTTTTTCAGAACAACCAATAAACACATTACAACATATACAATGCAAGTACAGCAGCCAATCAGACACAATGGGACAATAGAAACACACCTATCATATTCCTCCCCTCTGCTTAGGAGATAAATGAGTCAATTACTGTATCTACTCAATTATCTCCAAGCTGAAAAGTTACAGTTTTTATGCATTTTTATAACTCTGTGAGTTTATGTTGTACATACATAAAACTTATATTATTTTAACCAGTATAACTTGGGGACAAACATATCCAAAATTCACTTGAATAGGTTCAGGGGTTTAAATGTTAGGTCAACGTCCTTTGTTTTCACTTGCATGCATGGCTTTTCCTGCCCAAACCAGTTCCCACTGGTTTGGCAGTGTCTCTGGGACACCTCCCTGCTGGAGAACAATGGAGCTGGGGAGGGGAAGAGGCACACCTTCCCATGAATTCAAAGGGGCAGAAAAAGTGTCTCAAAAGTGTCAGTATGTAAGCATAAAAGTTTCAGTATGTATATAAGGGCCAGCACCGTACAATAAAAGTCCAAATGCCTTGGCCATAGTCGCAGGGCAGGAGGCTGGCAAGCATGCCTCTCCAGGACCAAGTGGCGAATTGCACTTCGTCACACTTATGTTGGTATAGTACCTACAGTAGTTGACCTCATCTTAGTAGTCTTAAATGACTTTATATATTTAGAAGCCTTGAAAGCAAGGCTTCAATCTACATCCTCCAGTCCCTCTGGATAGGAGAACCTGGGCTGTTACTTCCCGGCTCTCATAATCAAGCATTCCATCAAGTTACATATGCATGCGCAGTGCTGTTATGATCAGTCATAGATTTCTTTGACAGAATAAGAATAATGGAGTTGGAAAAATTCTCAATTTCAGCTTCTTTTTAAAAAAAATTTAATGATGGGATCCACTGGTAGTGGTTTAGTCCTCAAGGGACAAAACTCCAGTGGATTCCAAAAGACACCTAAACGGACACTCCAGGGGTGTCCAGGGGCTTAACCCCTAATTAGACAAAAAAAATAAATCAAAGTCGAATCACTGGAAAACCAGTGATTTGAACATATACTGGAACTATAGTGTGGAATAGTAAATAGTATAGTTAATTATGCTATTACCAAAATATATACAACAGAACCTCTTATCCAGATTATAGTCATCCCAATGTGGTGAAAGTGAAACCAGCCTGTTGGGCGAAACCTCCCTGGTACTCATCCGTGGCTACAATGTACTATAGACTACTGACTTTATTATAGCTTGGCTGGTCACAGTCTGGATATAGTGATAAATACTTGTCATAAAAGTCACGGAGAAAAGTACCTATTTCCAAAAACACTGCCTGTAAGCATCAATATAGTCATATGGACAGTATAACAGTAATGTATCAATTTCTAGGTTCGAGGGTATCTAAATCTCCATATGTTGCTAAATAGCTAGTTTTGAGCCCTGTGCTCACTAAAACTGCTGTATTAGCAGTAACTAAATAATTAAGCAAGATAGATAACTTTCAAACTGATGTAATGAAATCAAATGAAGAGACTAATAGTGGTAATTAATATCCATAGTCTGATTAACATGTTACTTGATACAAAAGTGGAATTAGGACAGCAAAAGGAGGTTAGAAAAATATAGAAGTGCTAATGTGCAGAACCATACTTAGAGTGTTGGTTGCCTGCACATAGACGAAGGTGCATGTAAGCACTGAAACGCGCGTCGGGTTTTCCGTTTCTCTTTTTTTATTCACTCTTTCACAGGGCACTTTCACTATGTGCAGGCAACCAACACTCTAAGTATGGTTCTGCACATTAGCACTTCTATATTTTTCTAACCTCTTTTTGCTGTCCTAATTCCACTTTTGTATCAAGTAACATGTTAATCAGACTATGGATATTAATTACCACTATTAGTCTCTTCATTTGATTTCATTACATCAGTTTGAAAGTTATCTATCTTGCTTAATTATTTAGTTACTGCTAATACAGCAGTTTTAGTGAGCACAGGGCTCAAAACTAGCTATTTAGCAACATATGGAGATTTAGATACTCTCGAACCTAGAAATTGATACATTACTGTTATACTGTCCATATGACGATATTGATGCTTACAGGCAGTGTTTTTGGAATTAGGTACTTTTCTCCGTGACTTTTATGACAAGTATTTATCACTATATCCAGACTGTGACCAACCAAGCTATAATAAAGTCAGTAGTCTATTGTACATTGTAGCCACGGATTAGTACCAGGGAGGTTTTGCCAACAGGCTGGTTTCACTTTCACTACATTGGGATGACTTTATAATCTGGATAAGAGGTTCTGTTGTATATATTTTGGTAATAGCATAATTAACTATACTATTTACTATTCCACACTATAGTTCCAGTATATGTTCAAATCACTGGTTTTCCAGTGATTCGACTTTGATTTATTTTTTCAGCGTCTTTTTTATCCTGACTATTAATGTTTTTCCAAAAACACCTTCACCTCTGGACTTGTGTATATCACATTCATACCCCTCAACCATGTATAATCAATTTGCAAAAATTTTGTTTGCACATTATTTGCAGTGCCCATATGTTTACTTTACAGCAGCACAAGCAGCCACACTGTGAACCTCTAAGAGCTTTACACAGCTCGATATTTATAATTTGTTCACTCTTTGCTTAGTCTGGCTTAGGATGTGTAGTGTGTTCACTGGCTATTTAGGCACACAGACTTAGGTATGCTGAGGTATTGTAACGGATATTGTGTTTTTTTGTTTTTTTTACTTTTTAGGATATAGTGTGTAGTAGCTCAGAGCTATTTTTACCATCACTCTCCCTCTCTTTAAGTTGTGCATAGCCCCTGCATTTCTGTATTTGTAGGCACAAAACTTAGTGTGTGCTGAGGTAATTTCCAGTGCAAGCATGTGGTATATCAGTTTAGGGTCTGTTTGTCTTTTTATCTTCACCCTTTTTATCATTACTCCCTTATGCTCTACATACATCTGCACTTTAAGTATTTGCAAATACGCAGCGGTTAGTGGGTGGTGACTTACTTAGGATTTAGAGATTTTTTTTTTTTTTTGTGGTTTCTATGTATGGCTCCTTTGCTTTCCCCCATGTTTCTAATTCTTATATATACCAACTGTTATATCTATGATTGTAGGCACACAATTTTTTGATAATTGTTTGATAGAATTAGTCAGTGGAGCCTAGCATTTCTCATTTGCCCTATATCCCTATTGCTAGTATTTGGAAACACTATCTTTAGGGACACACATATTAGATTCCCTTTCAGTATCCTCCCCATTGCACCGCTCAAATTCCTGGGGAAATTGAGGATATATTTTATCCTCCAAAAATAGACTATTTAAAAAAAAATATATATATATATATATTTATTTTGTTTAAGCTTAATTTTTGTAACGCTTATCATAACTAAACAAATTCAATTGGAAAAAGGCTACGTATACATATACGAGTGCTATCTTAAAGAGGCATCCTTTAATGCCAAATCAGCATAGTACTATATACAAAAAGGTGCACACCTTAGTTAATAACTCAAATCTCTTTATTATATACACAAAGTAAACCAAACAAAAATAAATACAAAATAAATAGTATTATAAAACTTAAAAGTGAGAATTAACTTGGAGCACTCACAATATTTAGAGCCCATGTAAGTCGGCTCTAAACTATAATGGCAGTTTCATCAATCCAATGTAGATGCAAAGAAAGGTACAGCCCCCCCAGAAGGTAGCAATATTCCTCTGGATAGCGATACAGGAACCAGATGAAAGGTAGATTTAAAACTTTTATTAGAGTAAAAAGTAATAAAAACGAGCACAATGCATTTTGACCTTTCCAATAGGTCTTCCTCAGGTGCATATTATCAAGTGCATATAACATAATTATACTTTACTGAGAGGATAGTGGATGCATGGAATAGCCTTCTAGCTGAAGTGGTAGAGGTTAACACAGTGAAGGAGTTTAAGCATGCGTGGGATAGGCATAAGGCTATCCTAACTATAACATAAGACTAGGGACTAATGAAAGTATTTAGAAAATTGGGCAGACTAGATGGGCCGAATGGTTCTTATCTGCCGTCACATTCTATGTTTCTATGTTTCTATATACCACACAAAATCAATACAAAATAATCATTCATGTGTATGTAAAAACTGTCCCAACCCCTTGTCCATATAAGGAAGTTCCGGCTCCTATTAGCCACATTCAATATAGAGGGTGAGGCAGCTTTTCTCTATGGACGTTCCTAACAGACCTTCTCAAGATGGCTGCGTGTTGCGGCTAATCACATGTGGCTTATTTGTGTTTTCGTCGGGCGTCATCATAAGGGAGCTGTGCACTCCGTCAAAACGTCCTTATCGTTCAGAGGGGCGTATATCACTAACCCCTTACGTCCATAATGCTCAAACAAGCAATTCCCGGAAATGCCATAATAAGAGGGAAAAAGTAAGGGCAAGGGGATTGGTAAATAAAAACAGTAAATATTTATACCAGGAATCAGAGAGAAATAACAACTTTAATAAGACTGTAGCTCAAAAATCCAATTTATCTCTTTTTTTATTTCAATTAAAAGCATCATCCCCACCTCTCCAGTGGGTTGATGCTTTTTGGAAAGCCATAAACGTCTTCCAATTTAAGTGGAAATTCCCATTATATCTATGAGTGTCGTCTTGCTTTTACTTTGGGGAAAATCCCTTATCTTAGGGGGGGTTTCATCCATCAATAATCTTGTTATAAGTGGGTCTGTATCTCCTATTATCCTTTTTATTGCCATGACCATTTTGAAACTCCAAATTAAATGCTATAAGGGGAAATACAGATAGGCCTGGGGCCAGCCCCTCAAGTATCTTTAAGGCAAAGTATGTTGTTTTTTTTTTTTGTTTTTTTTTAAACGGGTGTGAAGTAGCTAATAATACACTTAAATTCTGAGATGAACATTTTCAAGTAGTAATATAACAGGCGTAGGTTTTTTTTTTTTTGTATCTACGTACATCTCAAATTTTCTGTTATTTCACAGACAATGCTTTAAAGATAGCACTGAAAACAATACTATGCAAATGGTAGGGGGTTAGGATGCATCAATGCCCTATTTGGCAGCTTATATATTCAAAATATAAGATCTACAGTAGGAAGGACGGCACCTTCTGCTCCCTGGGACACACACTGCCGCTGGGGACCCTCGCAGGACCAGTCTAGGAGGTCCGCTACCTCGGGTACCGCTGGTTGCTGTTGGGAAAAAGGACCGGCTGTCTCTTCCCGGGCCTCATTGATGAGTCGCAGGTAATCCCACTCCAGGTTCCATTCATTGGTGACCAAATACTGTATGTCTGCCTCGAGGTCAATAGCACTAGGGAGCCCCAGCATGTCTTCTCAGTCGTAACACAGGTCCCAAAAACGAGAGTCAGTAGCTTTCCCAAAGTCCTCATCGTCAATATTGTCCCAAAATAGGCCAGGGCCAGTGTAACCTCCGCCTTCTGGGAACTCATACTCTGCCAACTCGGGGACACACTGAGCTGCGTACCACTGTATCGCCTGGTATGCGTCGTCGAGCGCCAGTTCTGCATATACTAAAATTTTGAGTCTAATCACCCACGCTTCTTCGGTCTTTTTCTTCAGGAGTTGCATCCGCTCTGCCATTCGAGCCAGGATTCGCTGCCTTCTGCTGTGGCGCCGATCCCCTCGCGAATACTGTACTTCCTCTAGGGCTTCGTCCCACAACTCAGCTCTGGCACTCTCTCTGTATCTCAACAGGTCTTCCTCTGACACTGCTCCTGACCTCAGGGATACGTAACAGTACAATCTATCTTGCAACTTCTCCTCCATTTTCTGAGTTCCTTCGTAGATAGGGGCGCTGTACGGGTACTGGCGTTGCCCTCAAATTGTAACTCCAAACGAACTGTGTCTCTGAGCTGCTTTACCTCGCACTAGGATGCCATCCCACCGCTTGCCACCAATATAACGGATCGCCTGGCACCCCGACTGGGGACCTCCGTTAAAGGATGCTCCTAGCGCTTCCTGAGGACTCCAAGCACTGCAGCAGACACCACAACCACCGAACCGGAGAAGCATATGAATCCTCTCAAGCATATAAATGCTGTAGACAGTTGAATAGGAACCATACGAATAGGTTTACTCTCCTAGCAGTCAAACTGGAACAGCATACAATAAATCCTTCCCCCAATAATGAGACGACACTTCACTTTGAGGGTTAAAACAGGAACTCTCTGTACTGTCACATACAGTCTCTTTTATTCCCAATCCACAAACATAGTACAGCCCACAGGGCGTTACAAAACAGCCAATCAATCCATACAATACACCCAGACACTCCCACACAAAATCCTCCCCTCTGGCTGTGATATGATTACTGAACACAATGGGTAATCTAATTATCACAGCCAGAGAAATACAGTTTCATAAAACACATCACAGGGACCCCAAAACATGCAATAACCCCATAAAAAGTATATCCTTGGAACTGGGGGATCTGGGTGAACCACATATCCAAAATTCACCCAGATCCGTTCAGTACTTTGGAAAATACAGTTTAATGCAGATTCTGCAGAACATATACAGGCTAAATAAAAAACAATCACTGTATAATGTGTCCCCTGCTGTATAGTCCAAAACCACCGCACGATGTCTCTGTGCAACAAATACTGGCGAGATGGCACCGTGTTGAAAAGTCCACACAGTGTCTGTGAGTTAAAATGGCCGCCATCCATTGTTCTCACCATGTGCTTCTGATACAGGAAATGGTGGCCACCCAGTAACTCCACAGTATGTCCCCAGATGGTTCTTAAAAGGGCCAGCAGCAGCACAACACAAATCCATTATGCCCAAATCATGTCTTTAAAGGGCAATACATCCCAGGGGCCATAGTCACATGGCAGGAGGCTGGCAACCAGGCTTCTCCAGTGCATAGTGGCGAGGTTGGTTCCGCCACAGTCTGCGTTCCAAAACAGTGGAGACCGGTGAAAACGCATGCGTTCCAGCTCAAGCGTTCATATGTGGAAACTTACACTGTCAACTTGGTATTCAGTTCATGAAATGTCCAGTGTACCATAGACAATAAAAATAAACAAACGTGTCATTATCTCATTCTTAATATTTTGTAGTTAACATGAAGATAAAGTATACACTATACAAAAGCAGGTAATATATTAAAATGAAATAATATTATTCCAACATTATTCCAACATCCTGTATGTATATTAGCATACAAAGTATATGGGAAAAAAATATAAAGATTATACGAAAGTAAATATAAACATGCATATAAATCCATAAATTGTGAGTGTAGAATGTGAGAAGAACACCAATATGAGGTCCTATGGAATCCGAGAAATATCCATCATTATGGCCTAAATAATAAAATATATATTCTAAAACAAGGAACACTGAAATAATCTATATCCCTAATGAATAAACTTAAATAATGAACTAATAAATTCTCATTAAGAAAGTCCAGTTAAGAACCCTCAAATAGAGTTGAGCGGACACCTGGATGTTCAGGTTCGGCCGAACTTCGGCAAAACGTTTGAGTTGGTCTTTCAGCCAAATTTACGAATACTAAGTAAAGATTACTTAGTATTAGTAAATTATGCCCCTACTAGCTATACTGCGAGTAGGGGCATGTCTATTAAACAGTAAGCTCACTGTTTAAAAAAAAAAAAAAAAAGGTTCCCCCCTCCTGAGCCCCCACCCCTAAACGGCGGGTGGGGGCCCTAAAGTAAAATATGGGGGGGACCTATTGTCCTCCCCCTGGCCACCACCCCCTAGCGGCGGGTGGGGGCCCTAAAGTAAAATAATGGGGGGCGACCTATTGTCCTCCCCCCCGGCCCCAACCCCTGAGTGGCGGGTGGGGACCCTAAATTAGAATAAGGGGGGACCTATTGTCCTCCCCCCTGGCCCCCACCCCTGATGAATTATTATTTCCATTTATATAGCGCTACGGAATCTGTTGGCGCTATATAAAAGGCAATAATAATAATAATGAGGTACACAACATGCATTGAGGAACACGAGATATGGCTATTGATTTTAAAAACTTAAGACGTTTGAGTACTTTTAAACTCTTTATATGACCTATAAGAATATCTACACGCTATGCAGTTTCCACACGTGTGGAAACCCAAATTACACTTTATCTTTCCTTCTCTCTTTTGAAAGGTGTTAGGGGCTAAAATGTTGTTAAAATTATTGCCTTTTTTAAAAATGGTTCTCTGATACCTCGGGAGTTTGTTCTTTAATATGTCATCTTCTAAGAGGAGTGGTCAGTGTTTCTCGATGATACGTTGAATGTCAAACGCTTTCAAGTTGTACAGGGTGTTAAAAACAAACTCAAAATTGGAGTTCTCTTGTATGTTTAAAATTCTGAAGGAAAACATCTCTTTTTGTCCTATTTTTTCTATTTCTTCATTTAGAAAATTTTCAGAGTAGCCCTTCTCCAGGAATCTTTCTTTTAAAATATCAATTTGTTCAAAGTACATATTTTTATCTGTACAATTTCTCTGAATCCGGGTGAATTGACTTCTTGAAACAATGGTTAGCCACCTAGGATGCTGTCCACTATTGTTGTGGATGTAACTGTCAGTATCTTTGAAGAAAGTTTTGGTTTTAATTTGTGAATTTTCTATATATAGGCTAAGGTCTAAGAAGTCAATTCGATCCTTACCGAAATTCGGAGTAAAACTAACCATCTTGGGGCCAGACCGCCAAGATGGACGGTCGCAGGAAAGATCAGCTCCTGCAAACCATAACCTATTAAGCCTAAACACCATGCTTTTGGACGAATTCAACAACCTGCAGCCACGACCCACAAGGCGCAAGGGTTACCGGATCCAAGGAGAGGCTTGCTCCCGAAGTTTTAGTCCCTCGGAGGAGAGATCTCCGCTGACTCAGACAGGACCTCATCCGGCGGTGAGTGGAGTGGACAGCCGCTGCCCCACTATACTGCCTAACTGAGCCTGACAAGCACTCAAAACCGTAGCGGACCCGGTCCTGTTCCCCCCCCCTCTGGACCGGTGGGGGTTATCACAGTCCCCACATGCAACAGCCAAAACTACCGCAAGCCCCAAGCACCAGCCCAGCAGTGAAGGGCAGCTCACCATAAGATGGCCGACACCTCACCTAAGGAGTGAGATGACCCGGAGCAACCGTGTGCTCATATCACAAAACCTGATCTCATCCCTGGACTACCTCCAGGAAAAGCCAGCGGGTCCCCCCCAACAGCCCACGGCACTACCAACGACAAGTAAGCGGGAAGGCATGAGGCGAGCGGAGAGCAAGTCTCCCCTGTGCACTCCCTATTATGCAGACCTGACACCCGCACGATGGGGCCACCAGGGGACACTCCCAAAGCATTGGCCACTGGCGCGGTGGACCCAACGCCATGAACGGCAACACTCCACCGGGACATACTGTACCCCCCTACAAAGACAAGAGCCGGCCTTCCACAAGGGATGCCCAGTTCGTGGCCCAAGGATGCAGGTCTTCAAGACGGCCCAGGGCTGTGGGGAGGACTCACCCGATCTCTGACTTCCGACCTCACTTTGCCCCATAAACCTACCACCAAGCCGAGGCATAGGCTAAACAGGGACTTGCACCCTAACCTGATGTGCTGGACTACCCACAAAAATACGGGACACACCTGCTACCACACACAGCTCAGCACCTGCCAACCCAAGCCTGCAACCTGGCAACCCCACAAGCCTTAACACATCCAGCACGAAGCAACATAGGGCAAGCACACAACCAACACGCTCCTGGCACTACCACCCACACGGCTCCGATAGAACACACGCACGTGCACCAACCGAGCCCCTACCAGACTTTGGAACCAATACCATATATCTTAAAACACTCTAGGCCCTGGAACCCGTGGCAACTTAAGCCTTTAGACCAAACATGACACTCAAACATCCACATAGTGATATTACATTCATGTAACTATAGCCTGTAACCCTAAACACTATAATACTTAAAGGACCACTATAGTTCCCTGAGGGTGCCCCCACCCTTAGGGTCCCCCTCCCGCCTGGCTCTGGGGAGACAAAGGGGTTAAAACTTACCTTTTTTCCAGCGCCAGGCGGGTAGCTCTCCTCGTTCTCTCCGCCTCCGATCCTCCCCTTCGGCTGAATGCGCACGTTCGGCAAGAGCTGTGCGCGCATTCAGCTGGTCTCATAGGAAAGCATTTACTATGCTTTCCTATGGACGCTTGCGTGTTCTCACTGTGATTTTCACAGTGAGAATCACGCAAGCGCCTCTAGCGGCTGTCAGTGAGACAGCCACAAGAGGATTTGGAGGCTGGATTAACCCTATTATAAACATCACTTTTTCTCTGAAAATGCTATGTTTATAGAAGAAAGGGTTAATCCTAGAGGGACCTGGCACCCAGACCACTTCATTAAGCTTAAGTGGTCTAGGTGCCTAGAGTGGTCCTTTAAGCTTCCTGAATACACTTGTTTACCTAAAAGAAAAAATGTGCAAGTTTTATCACTGCTCCAACTGTTGTATAAAGAAATACGCTTGAGGACTGCTGTTGAGGCACCACAAGCTTATGTGTTGCAATCAAAGATGCACAATACAAATATTAACTAGAAAAGCTACAATTTCTGGGGAAATTGTGTGAAGTGTTCTTGCCTCCACCAGTAGTCTACAACTGGAGTGGGCGGAGTAACTGGGTGGAGTGGCTTGAGTAACTTGTGTGGTTGGAGTGGCTGGAGTAACTGTGGAAAGGTTGGAGTGTGGTTCACTCACTCTACTGCAAGGGCAGAGAAGAGCTTTCAAATCCCTCGAACATTCCACCAACTGCCAACAGGAACTAATAGATTTCAAATAGGGCAGAGAAGAGCGGTTAAAAACAAACTGCTCCAAATTGCTCACTTCACTGGCGGTTGCCATCTTCAAACGGTCGTATTTTAAAAACTATAAATCCTACAGCAAAGAGCTTTATATTGTGATAATCACAAGACCCAGACTGTGACAGAACCATCTGTCTGCTTGTATTTTAATTACATTCGTCTGTTTGTCTCCCGTTCGTATGAATGGCTGGTTTCTATAGCCCAGCCATTCGAATGACTCTTTTTCCCGAACAAACCTGCCGAACGGACGGCCACCCAGGAGAGAAGTGTGTTGCTGGTTAACCTATTGATCCCATTTAGAACGTTGTGGTTAACCGCAGACACTTCTCAATTAAACCGAATTCAGGGTGGTCGTCGTTCATATGTCGACCACGAGGCAGCGGCCATTTTAAACCAAGCGAAAGCCCAGCGGTGTTTGGCTCTATTTCTATGGAACTAAAAACGGACACTTTTTCTGCCGAACACCGAAACCATACGAACACCGGCTGTTCGGGAGACTTGGAGCATACGAAAAGACTGAACCCAGATAGCCTTCCCATGGAAGACTGTAAGAACTTTGACTCCATGGCGATTGAGCGCTATTCGCTAATAATATGCACTCAGATCCAGGCTATCTGGGGATATGTGATGCGAATGGGAAATGTTCGGTTTTTGTGAAGTTATATATTTTTATGTCTTTTGTGCTTTTATATTTAAGATGGCGACTGGCTTTGTCCTGGAGTTAATTGAGTTACTTGGTAATTAACTCCAGGACAGAGGGGAGGGAATCATAATGCACTGTGGGTAAAATCTGTGGCTGTGTGTCTGGAATGTCCCCATATCTGTCTGTCATTTAAGTCTCCCATTTGGTCCCCTAGGGGAGTGTCCACCAAGTGGGAGACCTGCATAAATACGGGCAGGTAGCCCACAGTAAAGCTAGATCCTGTTTGACCCTCAATGCGGAGCTCCTGTCTCGTTATTGGGGGGATTTCTTCTTCACGTTTAGAGACTGCTGGATGGAACGGAAGCCGCTTGGTGAATATTGCTGTTCGGCGGCTAGCAGCAGTTCGTGTATTGCCGTTCGGGAGTTTGGAGCCGTTCACGGATCTCGGTCGGGAGATTGCCGCTTCCCCTGCATTTGGTTCGTATACTACAGATTAAGCGAACGGAGACTGTTGCTGCAGACGGGGAAGGTCTACTAAACGGCGGTTTTGCCTAAAGACACTGGAGGTGTCTTAACACAGACCAACGTCTTGATGCATAGTATGTCTCTTAAATATTAAAATTGAAGGCACAGTCGCAGTTTAGATATTGCACTTCAAATTTGAGGTGGCTAGAGTGGAGTTTCAATGAATGTCAAAGGACGGCATGAGTTGCAAACAAATGGTCAAAACTATCAGGACTATGGCTTAGCCGTGGACATGTTTAGTGACAGCAGGTATAGCTGAACATTTTGATATATGATTTGTGTAGGTGGATTCGAAAATGAGGGAGTGGTGGCAGTTTAGAAATCATGTCCTGATTTTTCAGTTTTTGCCAGCTCCCAGTCTAGTTTTGAACATTCTGCCATTCATTCCTATGGGACCAATTTCGCCACAAAAACAACAATATTTTGTGAACCATTCCGCGAAACGTTCCACAAAGTAATAGCACACCAATCGGGAACAATCCGCACTTTTTGGTATATTACTGTCTATGTAGTGTAACTACTGTGGTAGAAGTTAGGGTGGTAAATTTGGCTATAATAAGAATAATATATACGTGAGATAACAGTAAGTGGTCTTGCTATGCAAGAACACTTAAATATAAAAACTAAAATTTCATTAATGTAGCTCTTCCAGATCACCAAGCTCGCGCCAAAAGGATTGTTACACCATACATTGGATCTCTCCCAATGGTCCATAAATATGTTGGCATAACTCGGCGCGAACTTGGTGCCTATGGCGCTACCATTGATCTGTAGGAAAAACTCCTTGTTAAAACCAAAAAAGTTATGGGTTATGATAAATTCAATAGATATCAATAAGAAATCTTTAAAATTAGGATTTATTTCCTTAACCCTTTCCAGGTTACACTTGACTGCTTCCATCCGTTTCTTGTGTTCTGTGATAGTGTATAGGGAAGTCACATCAAGGTTTGCCCACATAAATCTATCTTGCCATACTATCTTTTTCAACTCCTGTTTGAGATGTGTTGTATCCTTTAAATAGGAATTAGCATTTTGGGCATATATTTTAAGAAAGAAGTCAATACATTCTGAAAGTTTGTAAGTAATAGAATCTATACCGCTTATGATCGGTCTACCAGTCGGTTTCTCCCTACATTTGTGTACCTTCTGTAAAAAATAAAAGGTAGGTATCTTTAATTATTCTACCAACAGAAACCAAAAAACCTTATCATCTATGATGTCATCCTCTTTGGCTTGCTCTAAAAGTTTCCCCAATTCTTTATTAAACATAATATTTAGGTTAATTTTCAATTTTCGATAAGTTAATTGGTTGTTTAACAGTCTATAGGATTCATTGAGATAGTCAATTGACATTACTACCCCTCCCCCTTGTCAGCATTCTTAATTATTTTAATTAGTTTCAAAATCTTTATTGAGCATTTTCTAAAATGCCTCTATCTGAGAACCTTTTATTGCTTGGAAAAACATTTGGTTTAAATCTTGAAATAGGATCTATAGTTCCTTGTGATGGACTAATCAAAGATCCTTCTAATTCTTTCCTAGTAAAAAAATCTCCTAAGGCACAATTTTCTTACGTATTTCTGTGTGTGTATATAAAGTTGAAATGAATTGGGAGGTTCAATAGGAGCAAACTTAAGGCCCTTGTGTAAAAGTAAAATTTATTGAGTAGTAAGGGGGCAATGGGATATGTTAAAAACACCTAAGGACTCAACGTTTGAGACTCTATCATCCCAATCACTCTCCTCCTTTTTCCTGGGGTATTTGGACATTCCAGTGGGGCAAACCTGTTTTTGAGATTGAGCATAGGGAATACCATATAGGTAAAGCATATGTGTTTGTTTTTACCTCCCCACTACACGTCTTTCCACTTGTGATTTATAAGGGGGATGTTTTGTATTGTGTACCTTTTTGGTGGCTTGTATGATACAGTTTAGTGTTGACCTGGTACGGTTATGCAATCTTGGTTGTGTTTCAGTGCGTTATCTACTTCGTGCATAACTGTGATGTCTTTTGATTAGTTTTTCTTTGTTGCTCTTTCTTATTTTATTTTTTTCCCCAAAATGTAGTGTAGGTGAGGTATTATAGCTATATTTTTAAGTCAATCTATTGTCGTATATTTTGTTAGTTGTAATGGATGACATGAGTTTTTGTTATACGGTGTCTGAATTACCATTTGGTCCTCAATCGAAGGGTTTGCAGCAATAAACAAAGGCTGTTTTGTTTGGCCTGTGTCTAGCGTTGAGTTCTCAGTGTTGTTGTTGTTAGTCGTGTTTATGGTGTGGGTAAACGTTAGTTACTGTCATCTAGAGTGCCGAATGGTTCCTCAGGGAGGTCGACGGGTCATCTAGACAGGAGCAGGTGTTAAGGTATTCAGGAAGGTGTGGGAGTCTGTTCTTCTCGTTGGCCCATCTATTGCGTTTTCCATGTAAATGGCTTGTGTCACGAGACTCCTGTCTGTAGTGGCAAAACGCGCGTGGTGAGGGAGTGGGGTCACCAGGGGCAAAAAGGTGTGATTTGAGCTTTGTGTTGTCCATTTCTGCTTCCCAGTCCCCTGAAGTGTGGTGTGCTCCCTGTTTTTAATCCGTCGCAATCCCCAAGGAGTGTAGGCCACCCCGGCCATGTGACCAGCCTATCTGATGTGCTTGGATTTAGTGCAAGTGGGTGTTGTGTCAAAGGTGTGAACATCTGCGGGAGTGTTGTTTCTCAATTGAGTATTGTTGGCCTACGTTCCGAGTTTGATAAAAGCGTCTGTCTGATAAGTGGGTCTAGTGTTTTGTGTATCTGCTGCCCAATGCTCCCAGCCCACCAACCGCTGAAAGTTTTAGTGTTAGTCATCTAGCCAGTAAAGCCAAAAGTAGTATGAGAGTGTGTCGAGTAGGGATTAAAAGGGGGGAAAGGGGAAGGTCCGAAGCGCGCGTGTGCCCCCCACCTCCCCAGATACATAGCCCCTGTCCTCATGTTGCCCTTGTGTGTGCTAGGTATATATACCAAGGTCACCATTGTTCGACGTGTTTGTCATTGCGTCTCAGGTCTGCATATTTCGCTTCTGCGGTATGGATCTCTTCTACCCTCAGCAACCATTGTGCCTTGGTCGGCGGTTGAGTTTTCTTCCACATGGCAGGGTTCAGTGACTTAGCTGCGTTGAGGAGGTGTCTCAGTATTGACTTTTTGTATTGAGCGATCGGTTGGTCTGTAAAATGAAGAAGTGCGGCTTCCATGCTGAGATCTGACGGTTTACCTAGGGTGTTGGCCAGTTCTAGTTTGATCTCTTCCCAGTACGGTCTGATCTTAGTGCAGTCCCACCAGATGTGTTGGAGGGTACCAATCTGCGTTTCTCATCTCCAGCAAGCGTCGGAGACCTCCGAGAATATTCAATGTAGTAGCGCAGGCGTGCGGTACAAGTGGGAAATCAACTTGAAGTTAACTTCCTGGTACCGGGAGCTTATCAAGCTTTTTATGTTGTAGGACAAGCATCTTCAAAAAAAAAAAAAAGGCATGTTAAGTAGAGAGATGGGGCGATAGTTGCCACAATTTTCTGGATTTTTACCTGGTTTGGGTATCACTGTGATCGTGGCCGCCAGAGTCTCTTGGTTGAACGTGTCTCCGGTCTCCAGCTGGTTTAAGGCTTCAGTAAGTTGTGGAATCAAGATGTCACCGAATTTCTTGTAATACCCTGCTGGTAAACCATCAGGGCCGGGTGACTTGCCATTTTTTGCCGTCTTGATTGCTGCGCGTACTTCATCCTCAGAGATTTGTGCATCTAAAGTGTACCTAGAACTTGGCTTGGTGTTTGTTCGGTGCGTAGATTGAGGCAAACGTGTATGTTCTTTGAGCTATAACGCCCTTCACAAAAAGGTATCTGCGATTCGGTCAGTGAGAACTGGAGATTGGCCTCCAAGAGGGTTGTTACACCAGCTTTGCGGGCAGTAGGTTGATCGGGTAGTGTTTGTTTTGTAATCTACGGGTCTGAGGTGTGTTTCCTGTAGCATGGCAATGGAAACGCGGCATCGTTTGAGCTTTTCTGGTGTGTTTACGTCCCTGCAATTTTCTTTTGATGTGGAAGGGTATGGCAGCATATGCCATGCTGTGGGAGTAATGCGGTGTCAAGGTTTGTGTGCGGGTGCAGGCCTTTACTCAGAGGGCCCACGCATGCTCCAGGGAGGGATGGTATGAAAGGGGGGGGGTCACCTGACTACGGAAAGCCAAGCTTCGATGAACAGCCATCGGGGGAGCCAAGACAGGAGTTAGCAGGAAAGGGGTCAAGAGGAGGGAAACCAAAGAAGTCTGCAGGGTCACCCGGCAGCCGCCCACCACAATATTAGGGTGCCCGGCCTCCAGGGGAGCCTTAATTGGGGGGGAAAAGGGAGAGCTATGTATAAGTGCGAGTTCGTAGGATTGTGGCGAAGTGTCCCGTCAGCCTAGCGCCCCCCCCCCTACAGATATATTGATTAAGAATTCCCTCAATTTGAGGGGTCCCTGTGTAACTGGGTGGGATAGCAAGGCCAAACCGCCAGCTAGAGTGTACTCTAGAGTGTAGAGTGTACTTAATGCTCCCCCCAGTAGTCTAAGTATACACAGGATTGGTCAGGAGCTGTGGCCAGCTGTCGGTGTATGTCCATTTCCAATGTTGTGATATTGTGTGTGTATAAGGTAAGTATAGGTAGTATATGGCAATCTCTGTGAATATCGAGTACCACATGTGTCTAGGCTGAATTACTGTACCAATTGCGTTAGATGTCTGGTCGCGAGGATCCGGATTGGGTATTCGCTTGAATGGGAGCGGGTTTCTCAGGGGATATAGGTGAGACACGTGTCTCGTGTCACGTGTAGGTATCGGCATGATTCCCTCTTGTGGACATCTGTGTTTGCTGGGGAGGGGTCATACCTGTCTACTGTACTATGTGGGGTAGGTATCACTTCCCCGACCTCCACCTTCCTTCTTTAGCAGCCACTTTATTGCGTGGCCCTTCATGCATTAGCCCTTATTCACCTGTACTTCACGCTCAAGTAATGTTTCGGTTCAGCCCTTTGTCACCTTAACAAGTTTAAGCACCCCATCCTCCGTCCCAACCCCCACACCCCAACTAATTACATTTGTAAACTTTTTATTTTTTTTTAGTTTGGGAAACCCCTTCGGATATTTCTTTATGCTGTACTGTCAGCTGTATCCCTAGATATGTAAAACCTGTATCTGTCCACTTATAGTTATACTTCCTCTGTATCTGCTCTTTTAATTTTTTATCTATCCCGACCCCCAATATTTCACACTTATATATATTCACTTCCAGTCTATCTATATCCTTTAATATGTGTATTCCTTCGTATGGCGCCAAGAAATGGTTCAAATGCTAGCACTAAAAGAAGAGGGGATAGGGGACACCCTTGGCAAGTACCATTACCAATGTTAAAAGGAGTCAATAATTGGCCGTTAACTTGGATATTAGCTGTGGGGCCTCTATATCATGTCTGTATCCAGTTGCATATTCTAGGCCCAAGCCTCCAATATAGAAAATAGATAGGACTGATCCACCCTGTCAAAAGCTTTTTCGGCATCAATTGCCAATAAGGCTGTAGGAATTTTATTTATTATTGTTCCATGTATAACATTAAGGTTCTTAGTGGTATTGTCTCTGGCCTCACGACCAAGAACAAAACAGGGTGGATCAGTCCAGACATAAGGGGTTTGAGCCTTATAATTTGGAAATTTGGAAAATATTTTTAGATCAAGATTGATGAGTGAAATTGGTCTATAACTGCTGCAACGTTCAAGAGCTTTCCCTTTTTTATATATAACTGTTATCACTGCTCTAAGCATTGGGGGAGGTACCTGGGGTTAATCCGTTCAGTGTCCTAAGAAGATGTGGTACAAGGTAGTCTGAAATTGTTGGTTAGACCATCTGGGCCTGGGCTTTTATTAATTGGCAACGTTTTAATAATTGCAGAAACGTCTTCTAAGGTAAATTGAGCTTCCAATTGATCTATTATTGTGGTAGGAATCTTCAATAAGATGTTCTTGGAAAAATATTCTTCTAATTTAGGAGGAGTACTGTCAAGGAAGTTAAATTATACAGGTCTTGATAATAACCTCTAAAATAGACTGCTATAGTATCTGTGGTGTTACATTGACTCCCAATAATTGACTGCCAATAATTTCCGGCTCTTATTTCCATATGTATAAAAAGAACTTTGCTTCATTTGGACAGCTCTCTGCGTCTCAATTGTCAGAAGCGATCAAAGTTTTAATCTATCTCTATTTGCCATTAAATGTTTAAAATTCTTTTCTAATGGAATCTGTTTATGACTGATCTCTGCCTCATCTATTTTTCTTGTAAGCGAATGTATTTCCTCTGTCCGTTCCTTTTTACATTGAGATCCCCATTTAATTAATACGCCCCGGATCACTCCTTCATGAGCTTCCCATATCCATGGGTCGTTCATATCAGATGTACAGTTTTCTATAAAATAGTGAGAGAGTGTCCCTTTTTTAGATCCTCAGTCACCTGTGGATCGTCAAGGAGTGTCTCATTTAATCTCCAGTTTATATTCCTCCTAAAGTCTCCTTGAACGTCAATATTTAAAAAAATAGGGGCATGGCCTGACCACGTAATATTTCCAATTGAGGTTACTTTAATCAAGTGCAAATATCTATGATTTATTAAAAACATATCTATCCATGAATAGCTATCGGCCGCTGGTAATTAAAAGGTATAAACCCTATCCTGTGCATGGGTAATACGCCAGCAATCGATCAATTGGTGACAACGCAGTGTATTTAAAATTGATGACCTCTGATGATACTGTGTTTCTCTAGCCTGTTAATAACTATCAACTGCATAATCTAACACCATATTCCAATCACCACCGACTATCAAAACTCCTGAGAAATCTTACAGCTTCCTCAGACATGAGTTTAAATAAGATGCCTGACTCGAATTAGGTGCATATATATTTGCTAGCGTAATGATCTGGTCATTGACCTTCCCCTTTAGAAAAACATATCTTCCTCCCTGGTCATATTTGCTGTCTAGCTCAATAAAATTCAGATTTGAAGTCAAGAAGATTGCCACTCCTCTAGACTTCCCTTTTGTATAATTACTATAACAGGTCTGCTTGATTTTATTTACTCTAAGTCTTGGTTGAAAATTAACTTTTATAATGGGTTTCTTGAATAAATATAACATCTTTTTTGTGCCTATCTAACTCCTGGGCTAACATGGACCGCTTTCTTGGGGAATTAAAGCCTTTAACATTCAAAGACATGAAGCTCATTTGAACACTTTATTCTAGAGGGTTTATCATCGAGCAAGGTTTTAGGCAGGGAGAAAAGGGATACATAGAGAACATTAGGTCTATTTACAAGTATATGAGTATAATAACTCATACCGGAGTCGGTTATGATACCCCACCTGTGGGAGACACAATAGTGTCCACAAGTCATTTTGGCATCTTTCAGAGGTGGGAGGGGTAGCAGGTTAATCAATTATAGCTATCGGAATGAGTGCCGTAAGTACTATACTATTCCTCCCATTAAACTCTAAGTCATCAGGAAGTTCTTAAATTAGGAGGCCTTTTGCTCCCTGATGGCACTATCCTACTTCTTCTATTCTTGGCACTTCTTTGCCATCTTGATTTTTTTAACTGTTGTAATGTAGAGCTGCCAGAGAGCCCTGTCCAATCCTCCACCTCAATCGGGTAGTTCCAATAATATTTAACTTGTTTCTGCATAAGTATTTGTGTAATAGGCCACAAAGCCCTTCGAGCCATTAAAGTAGTAGGTGAGAGATCTTGAAATATAGCAATTAAGTGGTCTTCAAATTGTATTTCCCAAAGTTGTCTTGCTTTGCGAGCCATCTCTTCTTTTAATTGAAAATTGTGACTATAGCAAATAATGTCTCTGGGTTTATCTTGTGTCAGACTTCTAGGTCTCACTTCTCTATGTGCCCTTTCAAACGTAATCTTTGTATCTAAGGATCTTCCTAATAATTGATTGAAAATGCAGGTAAGTACTTTCATGGGATCTTCAGTTACATCCTCTTGGGTTTCCGGCACTCCTCTTATCCTTAGGTTCTTACGCCTCCCACGGTTATCAACATCATCTAATTTACGTTATAGGAAAATGGTAGCTTCTGTCTGCAATATTTGTGTTGTATGGCATTCTGACCACTGATTCTTAGTAGCTTCTCCATCTTCTTCTAGTGCCAACACTTTATCACCTACATGTTGTTTTTCTGTAGAAACTGCCTTTAGTTTTTCTCCAAAGCTGTCCTCCATCTTTTTAAACATCACTATCAAGTCCGATTTTGAGGGTAATTGGGCCAAGATTGTTCTCAGGTCTGAGCCTTCCATTGAACACTCTGAAATTGTAGAACTCACTGGCGAGCTCCCAGGTTCAATTACTGAGGATGACATTTTCCCCATTTGGTCTGTGAAGAATTTCCATAGTGGTGATTTTGACGGTGCAGGGTTGGAACCCGATGGGGCTCCTGCTGCCTGACGATGTTTCTTTGGTCCCATTGCTTCTTAATTAGCTTATATTTAATCCTCTCAGGCTAGAAAATCACTCTCCTAATAATGCAAAATTCTTGCTTGATTATAGCTTGATAAGTACCCACTAGCACATGAGTAGTGTATCTCCTATTTATACTACTATAAGAGTCCCTTTTCTGTTCCCTTTTCTTTCTCCTTTCTTCCCCTTATTTCCACTTCTCTCCCTTCTTTCTCAATAAAGCAATCAATTAATTCCAAAGTTTCAACTCCCACTTTCAGGGTACTCAAACTACTCCAGTTAGTTTTCAATTTAGTCTGCCCAGAGCAAGTATATTGCTAGAGTACTTGATTGCTTGTCAAAATCTTTCCCCTTTCTTTTTCTTTTTTCTTCTCCTTCTCCCTTCCTTCTTTTCTTCTCTACTCCTTTTATGCTAAAGGTACTTAATTAAGGCAAGAGTAAGGATTGGTATGTACTAAATATTTCCTCTAATGCCTTCTAAGTGGGGAAAAAAAACATTTTCTCCAGGTCTTATAGCGTTTTTTCAGGGATTTTTAGGCGTCTGCCGTTAAATCATCAGCTATTCCACAGCACATTATATGTGTCTCATGTTCATCTCAGCAATCAGTCACCTCCTACGTCAATTACGCGCCCCTTTACCATAAACAATAGGCAATATATCTCAAATAGGTAGTATGCAAAGTAGGCAACCGCAAGCAACTTAGGTATGTAGGTAGGCAGGAAGCCTAACAAGTAGGCAACAGGCAAGTAGGTAGAGGGCCCAAACAGGTGATACTCGAAAAATTAGAATATCATACAAAAGTTCATTTATTTCAGTAATGCAACGTAAAAGGGGAAACTAATATATGAGATAGACGCATTACATGCAAAGCAAGATAGTTCAAGCCATGATTTGTCATGAGTGCGATGATTATGGCTTACAGCTCATGAAAACCCCAAATCCACAGCTTAGAACTCCGCTTAGAACCGTAAAGTGCTGTAAGGGCTGTACATAATTCCTCCAAACAAAAAACCTCCGCAAAAATCAAACAGAGCTTGCGACAAACAAGCGTGCTCCTTCTTCCTTGCTACCCGCGACTCCACCCCTCTGATGGAACGTTTGCTCGTCATGTTATGTCATCTCCCCTCCTGTGTGTCCCATTAGCCCCCCAGTCCTCCTGCCCAGCCCTCAATGTGTTATGTATAGGCCCCTCCCAGCCCCCATGTGTCCCACTAGCCCTCCCTCCCAGCCCCGTGAGTTCCCCTCATGGCCCTCCATGTGTCCCTATACCCCTCCCAGGCCTCCACGTGTCCCTATACCCTCCTCCCAGCCCCCCATGTGTCCCATTGGCTCCCCTCAGCCCTCCATGTGTTCCTATAGCTCCCCTCCTAGCCCTCCATGTGTCCCTGTACCCCCCTCCATCTTCCATTAGTCCCCCCCTTTGTCCCATTTGTTTCCTGCCCCCAGTTGTCCCTTTCTCCCATTAGTTCCTCCCCCAAAGCTCTCCCTGTGTCCCATTAGTTCCCCCCCAGCTCTCCCTGTGTCCCATTAGTTTCTCCCCAGCTCTCCCTGTGTCCCAACTTAGGCATGTAAGTAGGCAGGAAGCCTAACAAGTAGGCAACAGGCAAGTAGGTAGAGGGCCCATACATAACCAAATAGGTAATAGACAGTAGCTTTTAGCTTTGTTTAGAGTTGATAGTTAACAAAGTTGATATAGTTGATATTCGAGTTTATATTATATCTTACTCAGTAACTACTTAATAACTAGCATTAACTAACAGTAACTACTCATTAACTCCTTGGTAGATCTCAGTTAATTACTTATAACATATAATATAGTAATAACATATAGCATTTTTCTAACATACTAATTTTTTTTACTGAGCTTGAAACCGTGAAGTGCTGTATGGGCTGTACATAATTCCTCCAAACAAAAACCTCAGCAAAAACCCAACAGAGCTCCCGGCAAACAGCAATGCTCCTTCTTCCTTGCTACCTGCGACTCCACCCCTCCGACAGAACATGCTCTCCCTGTGTACCATTTGTTTCCCGCCCTCAGTTGTCCCTTTCTCCCATTGGTTCCCTTCCCCAACTCTCCCTGTGTCCCATTAGATCCCCCCTCCCCCCGTGTCCCATTAGATTCCCCCAAGTTCTCCCAGGTCTCCCTGTGTCCCATTCCCCTTCTCGGTGTCCTCCATTAGCTCTGCCTTCCCTCCCTCGTGTCCTTATTTCAGTTTCAATCCCATTATTTCAGCTCTCCCCTTCGTGTCCCATTTAGCCTCGGCTCCCCAGTGTTCTCTCTTTCTTTCCCATTACTCTCAGTTTTCACTGTGTCCCATTTAGGCCGCTCCTCTGTGTTCTCCTTCCTTTCTCCTTATTAGTTCCCCCCTCAGTTTCTTCACCGTCCCTGTTTATTTGCCTAAGCCTTCCTTTCTCCCCACTAGTTCCCCAGTTTCCTCGAAACCCTATTAGTCCCCCCAGTTTTCCCAATAAGCCCCCAGCCTTCCTCCTGGGCAGTCCCATTAGACATATGGGGAATATGTACCCAATCTCAAAAATCTTCAGCTTACTTTAAGGGTGAGAATTATCCGATAATCAGGGTTGGACTGGCCCACCGTGGGCCGCACGCCCAATTACAGGGTAACTGTCACAGTATGTAACGTGGCCAAGCAGGCAGACCGTGGTAGAGGGGTTTCTGTTCCCCTGGTCTGACAGAAAGTGCTCATAGAGAGCACATGACTGCTTCCTGTCATACTAGGTACAGTGAACAGGAGTTCCTCCACGCGGTCTGCCTGCTCGGGCTACAGCAAGGTACAGGGAGAGCTGGGGGGGGGGGGCTAATGAGACACAAAGGGGCTGTGGGGATCAACTAATGGGACACATGGGAGCTGGTGGAGGGAGACTAATGGGACACCTGGTGGGGGGAAACTAATGGGACACATGGAGGGCTGGGAGGGGCCTATAGGAACACATGGAGGGTTGGGAGGGAATCTAATGGGACACAGGGAGAGCTGGGGGTGGAACTAATAGGACACAGGAATAGCTATGGGGAAGGGGGACTAATGGGACACAGGGAGAGCTGGGGGGAACTAATGGGACACAGGGAGAGCTGGGAGGAACTAATGGGACACAGGGAGAGCTGAGGGGAACTAATGGGACACAGGAAGAGCTGGGGGAACTAATGGGACACGGAGAGCTGGGGCACTAATGGGACACAGGGAGAGCTGGGGGTAAACTATTGGGAGAAATGGAGAGCTGGGGGAATCTTATGGGACACTGGGAGAGCTGGGGGGGACTAATGGGACACATGGAGGCCTGGGAGGGGCTATAGGGACACATGGAGGGCTGGGAGGGGCCTGTAGGAACACATAAAGGGCTGGGAGGGAAACTAATAGGACACAGGGATAGCTATGGGGAAGGGGGACTAATGGAACACAGGGAGAGCTGGGGGGAACTAAAGGGACACAGGGAGAGCTGGTATGCCGGCCCACCGGGAAATTTGATGGGCCAAAAAAAAAACGGTGGGCCAGTCCAACCCTGATTATCGGATACTCCTCACCCTTAAAGTAAGCTGAAGATTTTTAAGATTGAGTACTTATTCCCCATATGTCTTTGTGAGGTGTGAAAAAGAAATGCAGAGATCAACATCTTTTTATTACGCAACTCGGTGCCTTTAGGTGGCTTCTTGTCACACATTGTTTTAAGCTCTGTCCTTTGCAAATGAAGATTAGAAATATAAGCATGACTAGCTTTGCCATATTTACTATGTCTTTCATAGAAATGTAAAATAAAATTAAGCGCCTCATGGAAAAAAAAAGATAAAACAAATTATACGTCATTTTCAATGGTGTGACAGTTCTTAAATGCCTAGAAAATCACAGGTTTCATCAATGTTGGTGTTGCAGTCTGGCAATAGCCCACCCGCCTCCCAAACTGGCCAAAGCATCATATGATTGTGGCACCATGCTATAGCAATTAGGTGCCAACTGCCACTGAAAATTGTTGACGGCACATAGGGCACCACATGTTTTACACGTTTAAGGGTCATATTACGTGTATGTCAATTTCAGTTTTCAAATGTCCACTTTTTACCAATTGATTTACTGATCCCCCTGTCAATTTTAGAAGAAAGTAGAAGCCCCCAACTGCACTTTACTCCTATCTTGGAATACCATTTGCAAAAGAAGATAACGGAGCTGTTTCATTTGTTTTTGTGATTAAGGTGTGGCATCTGGTCTGCTCTTGCAAGCCAGTCGCCATACAAAAAAAAGTTTTAAAAAAGGCTATGGAGCTACAGTATTAATCCCATATAAGGAAGGTTTAAAACCACCCTTATATCCCCATCTGCCATGGGAAGCCAGCAGCTGCTAACTGTAATAAAATCAATGCTTCTAGTAGTGGGGTGTTGATATATTAATTTCTACATACTACTAATAGTGAGAGGCAATAAATCTAAGCTGTTGATGGATGCACTGAGGGAGGTATGTCAAGTGTGAATTATACTGACATTATATGACATTGTTTGAATTATACTGAGGTAAAGATGTTGCATTGGAAGGGTGTACTATGGAGAAATTATTTACTGTTTAGGCAGTGCAAACGTGTTAAGCCCTGTCCTGCATTGTGAATTCACTATTTTGTGTCATATATTAAAAATGTAAATACACTGTAGGTGTAGGAAATGAAAAGTGCTTCCCATACAGAATGGTTTGCAAAATGTTTTAGGTGAGCACTTTTCATATCCTGTCCCAATATGATTTTTTATTTTTATTTATTACATAAAAATTATGTGGCAGCTTTATAATTTAATAATTTTTGTATAATTTAATATGTTTATATTTTGCAGGTAAAATATTGAAAACTTGGCAGGGCAATACATTTTATTTATAAGAAATATTTAAGAAGTGGAGCGCTGAATATATATGAGAGATTAAAAAGAGGGTATAGATAATAGGAGACCTAACAACCTATTTCGTATAATGGATAAAATAATATAGATACCCTTTATCTCTAACTGTGATATCTGCCAATATAATAATACAAATAGGGCTATCACTGTAGGATAGTCAAACAATACAATGATATAAGTAACAATTAAAACAGAAAAAATAAAAATAAATGGCAAGTGTCTTATACTGAATGGAACAGACTAAAAGGTAAAGTCCAGTATTGGTCTGTGCAGCTTCTTTCCCTTCAGGTATTTTCTTTGATACTGTTACTCCATAGTGATGTCCCAAACGGTTCGCCGGCGAATAGTTCCTGGCAAACATCGCGCGTTCGCCACAGATGGCGAACATATGCGCTGTTCGGTCCGCCCCCTATTCGTCATCATAGATTAAACTTTGACCCTGTACCTCACAGTCAGCATATACATTCCAGCCAATCAGCAATTTCGTATAATGGATAAAATAATATAGATACCCTTTATCTCTAACTGTGATATCTGCCAATATAATAATACAAATAGGGCTATCACTGTAGGATAGTCAAACAATACAATGATATAAGTAACAATTAAAACAGAAAAAATAAAAATAAATGGCAAGTGTCTTATACTGAATGGAACAGACTAAAAGGTAAAGTCCAGTATTGGTCTGTGCAGCTTCTTTCCCTTCAGGTATTTTCTTTCATACTGTTACTCCATAGTGATGTCCCAAACGGTTCGCCGGCGAATAGTTCCTGGCAAACATCGCGCGTTCGCCACAGATGGCGAACATATGCGCTGTTCGGTCCGCCCCCTATTCGTCATCATAGATTAAACTTTGACCCTGTACCTCACAGTCAGCATATACATTCCAGCCAATCAGCAGCAGACCCTCCCTCCCAGACCTTCCCACCTCCTGGACAGCATCCATTTTACATTCATTGTGAAGCTGCATTCTTAGTGAGAGGAGGGACAGTGTAGCTGCTGCTGATTTGATAGGGAAATTGACAGCTAGGCTAGTGTATTCAGTGTCCACTACAGTCCTGAAGGACTCATCTGATCTCTCTGACCTCACTACCCCCCACACCCTCAGCCTCACTACCCCCACACCACCCTCAGCCTCACTATCCCCCACACCACCCTCAGCCTCACTACCCCCCACACCCTCAGCCTCACTACCCCCCACACCCTCAG
>OW240916.1:66027621-66125844 GCA_933207985.1 Pelobates cultripes
AAAAAAAAACTTTTTGGACTGTAATATAATAGCAGTCAGTTTCCTTCACGAGTGTGCGTTTCAGGGCCTGCCCAGTGCCACCACTCACTCACTGGTGTCCCAATAGCTTGCATTTAAAAAAAAAACGAAACTTTTTGGACTGTAATATAATAGTCAGTTTCCTTCACGTGTGTGCGTTTCAGGGCCTGCCAGGGCACAGTGTCACACCAGCGCAACTCATATCTGGTGTAACAGTAGTGTACATTTAAAAAAAAAAAAAAATTTGACTGTAATAGATTTAATAGCAGTTAGTTGTCTGCAAGCGTGTGTGTCAGGCCTACAGCGTCTACTCTGCCAACTTCTGCCACTGCACAGTGCCACTCATATCTGTTGTCACAGTAGCTTGCACGCATAGTACCACTAATCGAAAAAAAAATGTGTGTCAGGCCTACAGCGTCTACTCTGCCAACTTCTGCCACTACACAGTGCCACTCATATCTGTTGTCACAGTAGCTTGCACGCATAGTACCACTAATCGGAAAAAAAATGACAGACAGAGGCAGGCCACCCCGCAGGGGCCGTCGTGGTGCTGTGATTCCCTTTGGCCCTAGAATAATGCCCAGTGTTCAGAGTCCACATACCCTGAACTCGAAAAGTTCTGAGGACATAGTTGACTGGCTAACACAGGACACCCAATCTTCTACAGCTTCCACTCGGAACCTTGATGCACCATCCTCCTCCAGCTTAGCTTCGGGTGGGGAGGCTGAGGCTGGTGGGGGGGAGGTGGGAAGGCTGAGGGTGGTGGTGAGGCTGGTGGGGGGTTGGGAAGCCTTAGAGTGGTGGTGAGGCTGGAAGTGGGGTGGGGAGGCTGAGGGTGGTGAGGCTGGTGAGGCTGAGGGGTGGTGGGGAGGCTGAGGGTTGAGGCTGGGGGGAGGCTGAGGGTGGTGAGGCTGGTGGGGGGAGGCTGAGGGTGGTGAGGGGGTGGGGAGGCTGGTGGGGGGAAGCTGAGGGTGGTGAGGGAGGCCTACCTTCTCTTCCATGGTGGTCCAGTGGCCACTTCTGGTCTGCAGCTCCGCAGAGCTGCAGACCATGTAATATCTGTAACGGACCGTTTTGCACACAAGGGGTAAAAACCGTTTAGGCGATCGGCCCCCTTTCCAGAGATACAGGCACAGCTACTGCAGAACACCAAACTCCCTAACTGGATACAAAATAGCACTCCAACTCCCGAACTGGAACCTCCCAAATAGCTGCTAGCAGACGAACAGGAAAAGCAGACAATCAGCTTACACTCCTGGCAATCAGTCTCTAACAGCATACAGTGAATCCCCCCAAGAACGAGACAAGGCTCCGTGTTGAGGGTCAAGTAGTGGTCTGAGGTGCTGGCACACCCAGCCTGGTTTTTATTACAGTGTTTCAAATACAGGACCACCCACAGGGAGGGATAAAACAACCAATCATATCACAGTTACATCCCACATATTCCCTCCCCTTATCCTGAGAGGAAACTCAATTATACAAACAGTTAAAATATACTTTCTACCCAACTTTCATAACTCCAAAACCATACATCACATTCACATAAAATTACATATTCTCAATCAATCCATTCAGGGGAACAACATATTCAAAAATGGCACAAATCAGACAAGGGGTTCAAAAGTTAGTAAAAGTCCTTTGTGACTAAATGAAGCATGGCTTTCTGGCCCAAACCAGTTTCAGAGTTTTCTATCCTGGAGATAAGTAATTCAATTATCTCCCAGGACAGACACAAGACTCCATTAAGCACATGGTTGCAAAGAGACACAAAACACTTTAAAATACATAAAGTCACATTTATTACATAAAACACAGACATGTAACATATCCCCAGATAGCTCCGGTCCGAGCGCACATTATTAAGTGAATGGCGCTCAGACCACACGAATACAGTTTAATCGCCATGGAGCTAAAGTCTTTACAGTCAGTTTCATACAAATGGGCTCCATGGGATTCCTATCTGGGGTATAACACATTCAAACAAATCTACCGAACCCCAGGCAGAAAAGCACGAATACAGCTTTTCTGCAGGCAAAAATAAAGTCTTTTAAAAGGGGGCCATAGTCCAAAGGCAGCAGGCGAGCAACCAGGCTTCTCCAGTGCAATGTGGCGAGATTGGTCTCGTCACAATATCGCGAGGCCATCAGAGCGTTGCCGTGGTAGCCCGCGGCAACGCTCTGATTGGCCAATTCTCGCAGGACACATGGTCTGCAGCTTTGCTCACTGTGGAGCTGCAGACCTGTGTCTGCGATGGTGGCCGGGCAGCCAGGAGGGGCCTCGCACGCGGCGGCATACTGGGCAAGCCGCCGGGCCCCCTCCTGGTGTCAGGTCCTCGGTCACTGACCGATGACCTGACACAGTCTGCCATAAGGCGGTTTAGGCGGCCGCGAGGCCTTAGGCGGCAGCCTAAACCGCCTAATTAGGGAGCCGCCTCTGTTTGCTGTTGTTTGCGGTGCGTTAAACGGGGAGTTTGGTCTGTCACTGTGAAGCGGGCATAACCCTTACACTACCTGATCGATACAACATCATACCTGATGTTTTAAAGCACGTTATTCCAAACAATGTAGGAATGTTAGGTGATTTATGCCCTTTATGGATTAAAACCAGACTCTGCATCAACTATGTAATTTTCCATGGGAGTTTTGCCATGGATTCCCCTCCGGCATGCCACAGTTAGTCCCCTTGAAACAACTTTTCCATCACTGTTGTGGCCAGAAAGATCCCTGTGGGTTTTCAAATCCGCCTGCCTATTGAAGTCTTTGGCGGTTCGCCCGGTTCGCGAACATTTGCGGGCGTTCGCGAACCGAAAATGTTATGTTCACGACATCACTATTACTCCATAGTATCAATTGTATGCATAAAAATATACAAAGAAATAAATATTAAGCCTTATAGTAGCACAAATTCATAAAATACAATCCGAAGTATGGTAGATAAAAACGGCTTTATTAGAGTCTATAACTCATAAATTAAAAATCGATAGATAAAATATTTTCACATCAAAATGCTAATGAACTTAATTAGCATATGTCTTGGAACTGATCCACAAAGAGTATACTAGGTGCAGACCTTTTATTGTTCACGGCTTCCCGGATTCAGAGCTCAGATATTTCTTTGCTGGATACAATGAAGGCAAATGTGTCCTAGATGCTGGCTTCTAGTGATCTGTATTCAGTCCCTCCAGACACGTTTCTCCCCAATCGCGGCTTTGTCAATGGATACGGACTGGGTGGTGGTTGCCGCTTATATAGCGTTTTTTTCAAACGGATTATTCACTTAGCTAAACATTATTTCAATGATATATTGCATACATAATAGGGAATAAAAAATAAATAAAAAGGCCATTCTACCTTTTGCTGAAGAAAATTGTAAACTTAAAAAGTAACTTTTAATATATAAATCTAAAATAAATATGGAAAAGAAAAAAATTATAAGAACAGAAGTACGTGGAGACTATACAGCAAGTAAAACTCAGTGTCTACTAATATGAACTGTAAAGGTGTTACAAGTTATACAAGTGATACTTTTATATGTATCACTAATAACTGTAACAAAAGGGGGGAGAGAATCAAAGACTGCCAAACCAGTGCTGTCAGCAGTGTTCAGCTGAAATACACTGCTGACAGACCGCAATTAGCAAGTTAAATATCACAAAAGCTGCCTAGAGAGTAGCAGCGTGTGGATTATAAATTAGAGGTTACTGTCAAGCAGTTAAGTATGAGATAAGGGGTTGCCGAGCTGACTCCATTTAGCAGAAAAATATCTAAAGCAGTATATTATAGTATAGCAACAGCGGAACAAAAATTAGTAGTTTAGCTATGAAGGACACAGGCAGCAGTTAACCCATTAATAGTAACAAACGTTGCCTAAATGATAACTGCATTAAAATAAGTCCAAGTCTAAAGAAAACAAAAGATTTTTAGACAGTTTTCAAACAAGCTGCCTGAGTGATAGAAAAAAATTATAATATAGTCAGTGACAGAGGAAGGCGTATGGAATAGGATTCCTGAGTCTTGTGCCTTCAAGGGCACCCCTTAATCAAATGCCTGGTCTTATAAATGTCCCCCCATAAAATATGATAAAGAGAAAGAGAAATAAAGTATATACATAGAGTGCAGTTAAATAGTATTAATAGTGTCCAATATACACTCCGGAGATACCGGACTTAAATGCACTTAATGTCGGTAGTATCGCAATTGATAAGAGGAGAGTTAGATGCCGACACCAATAACGTGTCAGTATGTGTCCAGAACCCCTGACGCGCACATTTCGCCAGTGATGTTCATCAGAGGGGAACCAGATACATGTAAGTATAGGAGTATTTAAATCATAAGCTCTTATTTGATTGGAAGCTTTTCAGAATTCTGACCAATGGTAGCTTGGGGAGCGAATCTCAACCCTTATAGAAAATTTGGTAGATTAACCCTATGTTTTCCTGAATTCTCTGGTTTATCACTAAATAACATAATTGTAAGAAAAAGGAAAGAAAATATATAAGTAACAATTATTATAAAATGACAGTAAGGTCATTATTATAACTTATTTTTTTGTGCATTGTACCTTGTGTTATTAAAAATTAGGCTCTAGGTTGACTTTTTTCGTTTTTTCATATAACTATTGCATAGATTATATTCATTTATAACATATTATTGCAGTGCTAACAACTTCTTATTATGGATCACATATTACAAATCACAATCTTAATGCACAAACGTAACCATAGTTACTCCCGCTTAGTTTAAAATTCAAATATAACTGTCATTGACTCGAGATAACTGTCACTCTCTGTTTTAATGTAAGACAAAATATGGGGAAAAGGGAAGAATGAAAATGAAGATGAAGGATAATTTTCATCTTGGCATTCATGGACGTCGCTATATACCATCATTGTGCATGAACAAGGGTGCAACTCATGGGTGAATGGGAAGAGAATTATATCTGGAATACACACTCATGGAATAAGAACATCCACAGTTATAGAAGGTACATAGACGATATCTTCTTTATATAGGAAGGAAACACGGAAGAACTAGGGAAGTTCCTTGAATATATTAATAACAATACCTGGGGAGTCATAGTCAATACAACCCACAGTACTATAGCTGTGGATTTTTTGGATCTTACCATCTATATTTACTCAGGTTATTAGAAATACAAAGACACACTTCAAAGAAGTTGATGTCAACAGCTTCATCTTGAAAGAGAGTTGCCATCTTCCAACATGGCTGAAGAATTTCCCATATAATGAATTCAGAAGATTGAGACAAAACTGTACAGATCATCAAGCATACACGGAACAGGCAGAGAAGATAAGAGACAAATTTCTGGCTAAAAACTATGACGCAAGTCGAACATGCACTACTGAGAGTAGATGACCTAGATCGTAATAATCTCTTAAAAGAAAAAGAAAAGGGCGAGATAAGACCATCACATCAAACCAATCTGTTCCCACCTATCATTCTGGACTACAACAAAAATAAATGCACAACTTAAAAAAAAATTTTTTAAAAAACACTGGCACTTGCTCAAAAAGGATAAATCACTCTCTAATATTCTACCAGATAAACCAAGGATAATCTTTAGAGGAGCCAAGAATATAAAAAAAAACTAACAAAAAATAAAGAGGAGTAGGAAAGAAAGGCTCCCTTTGCTGTAATGAATGCATAGCCTGCAAAACTAGTAAAGATATCTCAACGAAAGCAATATATGAGATTACAAACAGAAATATCAAGGAAGCATTTAAAATCAGGGATTTCATCACATGTCAAAGTGTAAACGTAATCTACGTACTGGAGTGCTCATGCATACCCCAATACGTAGGAAGGACAAAAAGACAACTGTATATTAGAGTAAGAGAGCATATGCTTAACATCAAAAAGAAATATATGCAACATACTGTATCGGCACACTTTGCACAGTATCATAAAGAGGATAAGAGTCTCCTAAAATTTAAAGCCAACATTGGCTTTAAAGGAAACATTGGAGAGGTGGAGATCATACCAAACAATTGGGCATACAGGAAATGAGATGGATTTACAATTTGAATACATTACAACCAAATGGTCTGAACGCAGAATTCAAACTATGCCACTTCTTGGGATGAACAAAAGTTAATATAAGCCTACCACTACTTCTTTGGAATATCACTTTAAATGAAATAGAAAATACGAGTCCATCACTACGTTTCTGCAATACCACTTTAAGTGCAATAGAAAGTACTAGATTGCAACATTTGGGAAAGACTCACAGCACCTATACATGCACGCGAGTAAAGTTTGAGCTGCTCATGGTTTAATACTGAGAGGTCCCTTTAAGTAAGATGATATCCATTATACAGCAATACACAATGGTAGTATATACCATCATACTTCTATCTCCATATGGCATACTATCCGCATTTCACATATATAACCTATATAACATTATATAATTCCTAATACGTTAGCACCACAGGCTTAATCATTCCCTTTATCTCTGTATATTACTTTTCTCATTTCTGATAAGTAATACGTATCAATAATAATAATATCCTATGCAACATCAGTCACAACTATTCTCACTTCAGCGTAATATATAATATCTGGAATGTATGTTCTTAAGTCTCTTAATATCCCAGCGATATAGGTCTATTATTATTCTTATCATTTAACGTGTTAATAAGATTAATATCCTATGCATCCACAACAATTAACCTTATTCCAGTCCAATATACAATATATAATATTTGGAGTTCATATCCTAATATGGATTATTATTAATAATACCTCAGGAATATAGGTTTATTTAACCTCATTTTATTTAGGAATATGCAGCAATAATTACAGCGTTCTAATTGAACCTTATCTATATAAAGACTAGGTCCCTTTAATAATTAAAATCAGAATGCACTGTATAGATATCACTTCCTCATTATTTCATTTTTATAAATCTGTATTAATTTTTATTATTAATTTTAATATGGAGTTTGAAAGTGAACACTATCTGCACCAATGCAAAATATTTTTTTTGTCATATTTTCTCTTCAATCACACTATCACTAGCACGTGAAATTACTTATAAAATACTCTTGCACATTCTTCCCCCTTTCTGATATTTTGTCTTACATTAAAACTGAGAGTGACAGTTATCTCGAGTCACTGACCGTTATATTTGAATTTTAAACTAAGCGGGAGTAACTATAGTTACGTTTGTGCATTAAGATCGTGATTTGTAATATGTGATCCATAATAAGAGGTTGTTAGCATTTGCAATCACTGCAATAATATGTTATAAATGAATATTATGTATGCAAAATATCTTTGAAATAATGATTAGCTAAGTGTATAATCCGTTTGAAAAAAACGCTATATAAGCGTCAAACACCACCCAGTCCGTATCCATTGACAAAGCTGCGATTGCGGAGAAACGTGTCTGGAGGGACTGAATACTGATCACTAGAAGCCAGCATCTAGGACACATTTGCCTTCATTGTATCCAGCAAAGAAACATCTGAGCTGTGAATCTGGGACGCCGTGAACAATAAAAGGTCTGCACCTAGTGGATCAGTTCCTTGACATATGCTAATTAAGTTTGTTTATTAGCATTTTGATGTGAAAATATTTTATCTATCGATTTTTAATTTGAGTTATAGACTCTAATAAAGCCGTTTTTATCTACCATACTTCGGATTGTATTTTATGAATTTGTGCTACTATAAGGCTTAATATTTATTTCTTTGTATATTTTTATGCATACAATTGATAGTATGGAGTAACAGTATCAAAGAAAATACCTAAAGGGAAAGAAGCTGCACAGACCAATACTGAACTTTACTTTTTAGTCTGTTGCATTCAGTATAAGACACTTGCCATTTATTTTTAATTTATTTTAAATTTTTCTGTTTTAATTGTTACTTATATCATTGTATTGTTGACTATCCTGCAGTGATAGCCCTATTTGTATTATTATATTGGCAGATATCACAGTTAGAGATGAAGGGTATCTATATTATTTTATCCAATACATTTTATTTACTTTTTTGGGGGGGGGGACGAGGATTTATTGGTCTGGGACTTGGCACTGGTGTAGAGGAGAATGGAAGGGATTTTAGCAAATTTAAACTTTCACTCAACTTGTCACTTGTGAACAATGTGTTGAGCTATGCAATAACTATTTCTTTACGTCTCAATGGAAACTGTGGCACACCTCTCCCAGGTGACTGGAATATCGCCACCATAGATTCCCGCTTTCCCCTAGTGAGAGCCCCAGAGTGATTATAGCTCCACCCCTAGTCATCAACCGAGGCTTGATGTAAGGGTAAATAAACCATGCACACTTTATTGAAGCGACTGTTGTCTTTTTATACCTGGGTCAGAAGAACAATAGGATTACACAATACCTGGCACCTGGGTGACCTGATGAGGTAACTTTATTAACGTCCAGATACCTCTGAATGTTTCCCACAATAGTACACCCGAAACCTCGAAATTCCCATGCCCTTAGGTGTTCAGTCCAAAAAACGCTCAGATTCGAGGTGCCTAGACCAAATAGTCAAGATTATAAGTTTGTGACTTATTAGAAGTTTGTGATCGGGCAGACAATTTACATTCGATGCGGCGTAGAGTTCCAGAGCATTGGGTGGAAGTCATTTGGGATGTCTGTGTACATCTGTCCATGGAGCTCCCTTAAGTCTTTGGTGTTGTTTGATTCCCCAACCACCTCCACTGTTACCCCTTGCTAATAGCAATCTGTTTGGTGGTACTGGGACCGAGAGCAGCCTTGATGAAGTTTGACCGGACCATGGCAACTACCCAGTGCAGAGTTCCAGGAAGTTTGTAGGTAGCTCCTGTCAGGTGCTCCGTGCCTCTGTGAGATCCCCGGCGGTCTTTCCCTGGGCTACTCTATGGGTGCACTAGGTTGGGAGGGACAGTCTGGAGGGGATCTAAGTGTCTGATGATAGTTCTTTTGGGAGAAAGTGGTGGCTGGGAGCCATGTACAAGTCTTGAGTGATAACCATTTGAGCTATAGTTACCAAGCTACTAGAAGTAGTCTGATGACTTTGAAAATAGGCGGGTTGGGTTACTGTGCAAAAGGTGTGAAGGAAGGTAAGTTTAAGTGTGACAGCTACATTAGGAGAGCTTTTTATTATCATTAATATAATGTATTTGGATTCATTTTGAACCTCCCATTCCATTATCTAATTTACAGCATGTAAGTTTATATTCTCCTCAATATACTGTGCTCTTGTGGTATTCTGTATCCATATTGTGAATTACAGCAAATTGAGAAAGATGAATGGTTGATATACATATAGTATATTAGTAAATTATATATTATTAATATATTGTTACCGTATATACTATATGTTTTTAATATATTGTTATATACTATATGATTTTAAATATATATATGAAACCAGGGGGCAGCACGCACCTGAACATGCATAAATGGGGTGCTGCTGGGGGCCAATTTATACAGTACATAAGATCCAGCGCACTCCCCTATCCACTAAACAGCAACTGCAATGTTGACCAATTTTATCAGTTTCTTTTTTGGGGGGGGGGTTTAAACACCTAATCTAGGCAAAAATCATGGGGGTTTAGTTACATTATATGATCATGGGGGTTTAGTTACATTATATGATCATACATTGCATAAGCCTGCCACAACGTCAATGTACCCCATCTGTGGCAGGTCCTACTCCAACAGCCTAATGTCTGCTCTTATGAGATTAACCCACTTGGGGAAATTATTCCATCTGGGGCTCTCTGCAGTACAAGGCTAAAGAGGGCCCTTGGATGAGACACCTGTGACAGGGAGGGGTGTCTATATCTATCTATCTGGGAAATTAATTTGCCAAAAAAATTAAGTTCTCAAACCTTTAAAAAATGATTTTGGGGGGGGGGGCTTGGAACTGGAGCTGAACGGATGCCATATCCATTCACTCCCGAAACGGCTGCCACTAATCCACAATCATCGCCGCACTAACGAACCATCCAGCCATAAACCTACCGGAACCGGGATCCTTGCCCGCATCATTTGATGCCTTTCTTTCAAGGCCCGAAGACTTGGAGACCGAAACGCAAGCCCCTGGCCTAATGTAAACCAGACTTAGTGTAGCAATGTAAACATTGCAGTTTCTCTGGAACACAGCACCCAGGCCACTTCAATGAGCTGAAGTGGTCTGGGTGCCTATAGTGTCCCTTTAATAAAGACATCACATGTAATATTTGAAAAGATCTCTCCACAAAATTGTTTATGTTCAAAAGACAAAATCACATACGCGATCTGGATTTCTTCCCCGGCAGGATTCTTGAGCAGTACTGCCTCGACGCAACGAGGAGACCTCCCACCCCTGGTGACAAGACTCCGGTAAATATGGGGCGGCACACGCAAAAATCACAACCATGCTCCTCAGCTGAACACCCTGACGTTGGAGCCATGCTCCAGCGGCAAACATAGGCCCAACCACATAGCCACTACCACATCCAGGGGCCCATCCTCCCAGTCAGCCCAGACCAGACTCCCAGCAGGTTCAAATGCCATCACTAATGACCCCTTACGATAACTCACTAGCAACCAAAAGGGACTTACAAAACTGGGTGCAAGAAATTCAGAAAATGATCTCTGCTGACATAAGGATCCTCAAGGCTGATGTGCAAAATATTACAGACCGCGTCAGGACGACAGAGGAGGATATAATTGATATACACAACAGTATGTCCACTATGAAGGACCACATGCAACACTTACATACAGCGCAACAAGCACTCACGCTGCAGAAGTCCACCCAGGAAGATTACGCATGGCGCAATCACATTAAAATCCGTGGTATCCCAGGAGACATAACAGTGGAAGTACTGCCTCACTATATAAGGAGACTTCTGGCTACTATTGTGCCCCCGTAATAGTCCCACGAGCAAAAGCTACTCTAGGCCCAGCCACATGACTGGACTCAAAGTCAAACAAACCCATGGCAGCACCAAGAACTGTTGTGCAGTTTAAACAAGCTCATGTTGTGTTTCTATCCTCTTTTCTTTCTTTTCATCACTCGTTACCTCACACCCACATTAGGGGAGGCCATGACAGACCCCAGGATCTTCGGGGTAGCATTATTGACACACTAAGCAGCTGAACACATAAATAACTAAGTACATCGCAGATGAACACTTAGACACAACTTCCCCCCCAGCCCCTCACCACCTCCTTGGTTAGGGGTACCTAAAACCCACACAACCGCTCTATACACCACACAAAGTGCGCCAACAACCTGGGAATACCTAAACGGGTACTTGTGGGTCCAACCACATAAAAGAGACCACAAAAAACTCCTAAACCCCGCATAAAGCTTCAGGGATATGCAGCAAACAGCACCTGGACACACACAGCCAAAGGGACACACCTCACGCCCGAATTATACTCATTATATACCTCAACACCCATGGCACCCAACCTGAAACGCGCTGCAACATCTTAACATAAGGGGACACAAGAGTGCACTCACACTAGATGGGCCACATCCAACAACATGTGTCTTTTCTTAATTTGTTAATTTAATTTATAAATTTACCTTGTTGACTTAAAGTATAAAATGCAATGGCGTACTGTGGAATCGACCTCATGAATGCCTAACGATACGTTTATCTTATCATACCACAGACGTGCTGATCTTGCAGCCCACTCTCATAAAAAGGGGCCAAATTGCATATGTATGAAAGCATGCCCAATATTACTCTGTACTGCTGTTCATGTCTCATGTACCGTACGTATCTAAGATCATTAAGTTAACTCTTAAGCCTCAAAATAAAAAGAGAATTAAAAAAATAAATAAAAATGATTTAAAGGACCACTATAGGCACCCAGACCACTTCAGCCCAATGAAGTGGTCTGGGTGCCAGGTCCATCTAGGGAAACTGCTATGTTTACTATAGGGTTAATCCAGCCTCTAGTGGCTGTCTCATTGACAGCCGCTAGAGGCGCTTCCGCGCTTCTCACAGTGAGAAGACGCTGATGTCCATAGGAAAGCATTGAGAAACGCTGTCCTATGGACTGATTGAATGCCGCGCATGCACATTCAGCGCTGACGTCGGAAGAGGGAGAAGTTCCCCAGCACAGAGGGAGCCCGGCGCTGGAGAAAGGTAAGAGTTTAACCCCTTCAGCCCAGCAAGAGTGGGACCCTGAGGGTGGGGGGGACGAGTTTGTTTTCCTGGCACTATAGTGGTTCTTTAACCTGCCCCCATGATAAATGACAAAAACAGTGGCATCACTAGTAATATCACCTATGATGTCATTAACTGCATCACCCATGATATCATTCTACAGATCAGAGAATCGATATTATGTGCAAGTATAGAACCCTCAAAGTCACCTCTCCCTTACAGCAGCCCTTAGTGGTGGACTTAGGCTGCAATGTATATACTACCTTTTCTCTAAAAAGGCATCATGTACAAAGCTAAGCTTCCAGGGACATGCCCCAGGACAAACTACATCCCTGTCTCTTTAACCTCTTAAGGACCAAGCTTCTTGAATAAAAGGGAATCATGACATGGGATAGTATAAGTGCTGTGTTCCTGACACTGCAGCTTCCTCTGCCCTCCTCCTTCACACTCCCCGCCACCCACCTACATCATTAAAGGGTTAAAAACCCTTTATTTACTTACCTGACCACAGTGATAATGTCCTTCGGACTCCGCCTCCTCCAATATCCCGCAACAGGCTACGAGCCAAGCGCATTAGACTTCTCCATTGGAAAGCATTGAATCAATACTTTTCCTATAGGAAAATAGTTGACGCTGGATGTCCTCATGCAGCGTGTGAGGACGTCCACAGTCAGTTCCTGATCAAAAGTATGTTAGCAGCCAGGAAGCACCTTCAGTGGATGTCAACCAGACTTAGTGTAGCAATGTAAACATTGCAGTTTCTCTGGAACACAGCACCCAGACCACTTAAATGAGCTGAAGTGGTCTGGGTGCCTATAGTGTCCCTTTAATAAAGACATCACATGTAATATTTGAAAAGATCTCTCTACAAAATTGTTTATGTTCAAAAGACAAAATCACATACATTTCTACCAGTTTTGTTTATTTTATTTTAAATGTATGGGTTATCTGATCTGTAGAAATATATCCCTACACATAATAACCGATAATGACCTTGATGATTTAATTTATATTATATGAATACATTAGAGGCATATTCCCATGCATGTACTCTTGCAGGCCAGCATCTCCTTACTGAGCTGGTTTACTTACTAACACTACATTACTACATTAGGATAAGGCTTGAGTTTGATGCTTTACTATAGCATTTGTTTTCCAGCGGACATTTATTTATTGAGCATGTTCATTTGAAATAATACTTTGTTTAGATTTTAGATTGGATTGAAGGAAAAGAGAGAAATATAAGAGCGCTGATATCAACATTGCACACAGTCCTGTGGGAAGGTGAAACAAAATGGAAATCGGTCAACATGGCTGAGTTGGTTACCCCGGAGCAAGTTAAAAAGTACTATAGGAAAGCTGTGCTTGTAGTCCATCCAGATAAGGTAGGATTCATTATTAGTACAATAAATCAAATCTTAAATACAACTAAAAATTGACATGGCTTTTTCTGTAATAAAAATTATCTAAAAAATAAAAGCACTTCAAAAATGTGTCCCACCACATGTTACAACAATAAACAAAATGAGTGCATACCAATGTGATATCAATCCTGCTATAAAAGATCTTAATTCCAAAAACAAATACACATTTCAATAACATTTCTTATGGGATATGGTTTCTGGTAAGGTGGTTGTTCCCAGTTTCCACCATATAGAACAACTCTATAATATAGAAAACACAGAAAGAAAACATGGTGTAATATCTTCTGTAAAAGAGACAATTTTAAGTAATTGTAGTCAGGAATCACTTACATTTAAGAGCTGTTACCAGGATCTGTAATACATGCTCAAGGGTACAAATTCCTTGAATACCAATTTTTCCATGTTGTATTGAGTTTTACATCCACAACTATTACTATTGTGCATTTCGGGTCACATGATATGCATCTGCATCCTTGTACTGAGTTCTGAGAAACGTGACTTCCACATTAGACTGACCACAAACTCTCCCATACCATAAAAAGTTCCCATGCTCAAATAGGGCATCAGTACCAGTAAAATTACCAATACTAATTTCCCACAAATATTCAATAAAATAAGTCTTCCTTAAAACCACAAAAGTGAGAGTAATACAATAAAGAAAAAAAAAAGGAGATATGTCCTGAATTTAACTGTATTTGAACATATAGGATGTAAATACATCAAAAAAAATTAATTTCCCCCTGAGGAGCCTGCCGAAACGTACATAATTTTCTGTAGCTGTCAGGAGCTTGTTAGACAGAATCATGATGAGATTAGGTGCCCTCGAAGGCACAGGATAGAATCCAATTTACTAAGATATAGACAGCTCAGCTTTGTTACTCAAATCTGATTTATAGTATGTGAAATTGCTTAAAGGTATCTTGCAGCAATTTCACTCTCTACAGTGTGATATGTGACACACCACTTGGTGCTAAGTTGTTACTAATTGTAGCTATTTTGTTATTCGCGTTTCCCGGGTATGTGGCAGTAGGGGAGAGCTGTGCTGCTCCCCTCCTGCCTGTATGTAGCATGGCCAAACGTTCTGATAGGAAGTGTTCACTGTGAGAGCACTTCCTGTCAGCCCGGGAACCGCTAATTTGTCCATAATATTTATTAACATGGGAGGTATGTAAACCTTAGAAGACACCACTGAATATTTATTACAAGCCTTGTTTAATTGCTTTTGATATGTGAGTGGTTCCATGGACTGTGAATACTTGAATTGTTTTACAAACATATTGCACTATATTTTGTTTCAGTGTTCTCCTTATTCAAAAATGTTCATATATGATGAAGACAGGGAACAACCTAACATACAGGGAGTGCAGAATTATTAGGCAAATGAGTATTTTGACCACATCATCCTCTTTATGCATGTTGTCTTACTCCAAGCTGTATAGGCTCGAAAGCCTACTACCAATTAATCATATTAGGTGATGTGCATCTCTGTAATGAGAAGGGGTGTGGTCTAATGACATCAACACCCTATATCAGGTGTGCATAATTATTAGGCAACTTCCTTTCCTTTGGCAAAATGGGTCAAAAGAAGGACTTGACAGGCTCAGAAAAGTCAAAAATAGTGAGATATCTTGCAGAGGGATGCAGCACTCTTAAAATTGCAAAGCTTCTGAAGCGTGATCATCGAACAATCAAGCGTTTCATTCAAAATAGTCAACAGGGTCGCAAGAAGCGTGTGGAAAAACCAAGGCGCAAAATAACTGCCCATGAACTGAGAAAAGTCAAGCGTGCAGCTGCCACGATGCCACTTGCCACCAGTTTGGCCATATTTCAGAGCTGCAACATCACTGGAGTGCCCAAAAGCACAAGGTGTGCAATACTCAGAGACATGGCCAAGGTAAGAAAGGCTGAAAGACGACCACCACTGAACAAGACACACAAGCTGAAACGTCAAGACTGGGCCAAGAAATATCTCAAGACTGATTTTTCTAAGGTTTTATGGACTGATGAAATGAGAGTGAGTCTTGATGGGCCAGATGGATGGGCCCGTGGCTGGATTGGTAAAGGGCAGAGAGCTCCAGTCCGACTCAGACGCCAGCAAGGTGGAGGTGGAGTACTGGTTTGGGCTGGTATCATCAAAGATGAGCTTGTGGGGCCTTTTCGGGTTGAGGATGGAGTCAAGCTCAACTCCCAGTCCTACTGCCAGTTCCTGGAAGACACCTTCTTCAAGCAGTGGTACAGGAAGAAGTCTGCATCCTTCAAGAAAAACATGATTTTCATGCAGGACAATGCTCCATCACACGCGTCCAAGTACTCCACAGCGTGGCTGGCAAGAAAGGGTATAAAAGAAGAAAATCTAATGACATGGCCTCCTTGTTCACCTGATCTGAACCCCATTGAGAACCTGTGGTCCATCATCAAATGTGAGATTTACAAGGAGGGAAAACAGTACACCTCTCTGAACATTGTCTGGGAGGCTGTGGTTGCTGCTGCACGCAATGTTGATGGTGAACAGATCAAAACACTGACAGAATCCATGGATGGCAGGCTTTTGAGTGTCCTTGCAAAGAAAGGTGGCTATATTGGTCACTGATTTGTTTTTGTTTTGTTTTTGAATGTCAGAAATGTATATTTGTGAATGTTGAGATGTTATATTGGTTTCACTGGTAATAATAAATAATTGAAATGGGTATATATTTGTTTTTTGTTAAGTTGCCTAATAATTATGCACAGTAATAGTCACCTGCACACACAGATATCCCCCTAACATAGCTAAAACTAAAAACAAACTAAAAACTACTTCCAAAAATATTCAGCTTTGATATTAATGAGTTTTTTGGGTTCATTGAGAACATGGTTGTTGTTCAATAATAAAATTAATCCTCAAAAATACAACTTGCCTAATAATTCTGCACTCCCTGTAGTCCTTTAGGGAAGAGTTGTGTGGTGTATTTGATTTTGGAACGGATAACTATTTTTTATATTGGGGTTGATATCACATTGGTCTTCATACAGTTTGTTTATTGTTATAAATTAATATTTTCCCAACTAGGTTAGACATACAGTGAGGGAAAAAAGAAATCATCAGTCTATAATTTTAATGGTAGGTGTATTTTAACAGTGATAGACAGTTATTCTGTCCAAAAAAAAAATCCAGAAAAACGCATGTGAAAAAAGTTATACATTGATTTGCATGTCCGTGAGTGAAATAAGTATTTGACCCCTTCAACTTAGTACATGGTGGCAAAACCCTTGTTGGCTATCACAGAGGTCAGACGTTTTTTGTAATTGGCCACCAGGTTTGCACACATCTCAGAAGGGATTTTGTCCCTCTCCTCTTTGCAGATCCTCTCCAAGTCATTAAGGTTTTGAAGCTGATGTTTGGCAACTCGAACCTACTGCTCCTTTCACAGATATTCTATGGGATTAAGGTCTGGAGACTGGCTAGGCCAGTGCTTCTTCTTGAGCCACTCCTTTATTGCCTTGGCTGTTTTGGGTCATTGTCATGCCAGGCCATTTTTAATGCCCTGGCTGAGGGAAGGAGGTTCTCACCCAAGATTTGACGGGTACATGGACCCGTCCATCGTCCCAGTTGTCCTGTTCCCTTAGCAGAAAAACACCCCCAAAATGTTTTCACCTCCATGTTTGAAGGTGGGGGATGGTGTTCTTGGTGTCATAGGCAGCATTCCTCCTCCTTTAAACACGGCGAGTTGAGTTGATGCCAAAGAGCTCACTTGTGGTCTCCTCTGACCACAACACTTTTACCCAGTTCTCCTCTGAATCATTCATTTGTTAATTGGCAAACTTCAGACCAGCCTGTACATGTGCATTCTTGAGCAGGGGGGCCTTGTGGACGCCGCAGGATTTCAGTCCTTCACGGTGTAGTCTGTTAGCAATTGTTTTCTTGGTGACTATGGTCCCAGCTGCCTTGAGGTCATTAACAAGATCCTCCCATGTAGTTCTGTTCTGATTCCTCACCGTTCTCATGAACTTTGAAACTCCATGAGGGGAGATATTGCATGGAGCACAAGACTGAGTGTTTTTTTTTTTTTGTTTGTTTTTTTGTGTTTCTTCCATTTGTGAATAATTGCACCAATTGTTGTTACCTTCTCACCAAGCTGCTTGGCGATGGTCTTGTAGCACATTCCAGCCTTCTGTAGGTTTACAATCTTGTCCCTGACATCCTTGGACAGCTTTTTGGTCTGGCTATGGAGAGTTTGGAATCTGATTGCTTCTGTGGACATGTGTCTTTTAGGAGCACTTCCTTTAATAGTGTGCTCGTAATCTCAGCTCATTACCTGTATAAAAGACACCTCGGAGCCAGAAATCTTGTTGATTGATAGGGGATGAAATACTTATTTCGCTCATTAAAAAGCAAATCAATGTATAACTTTTTTTTTTTTTTTTTTTTATCATTCTTTATTTTTGTTGTACTGGTGGTGCAATATAACAATGATTGCACTTTGACATAGTGTGAAACATAACAGGGGTATCGCATCATATTAAGACATGTTATACAGTCAGCACTGTTTTTATATTAATGAGAGGTGAACAAACACAAAGTGCCAGGAGTGACAGGCTTGTAACTCAGGGGTATACATGTGTCTAAGGGAGAGTACTATTCTTGTGGTGATTGCCATGTAGAGATTGCCCAGGAAGGGGGAGGGAGAACAAAAGCTTGATATGTTAAGCCAACTTAATGGGCCTACTGGTGATATGCGGTGAACCAGGGTTGAAACAGTAGGGGGTGGATATGTATCATCTTTAAGATTGCTACTAACTTAGTGAGCAGTGGGGGCATAAGTAACTGCTTGCCAGCGGTGGTGTAGTGGAAGGACTAGCATGGGAGAAGAGGGGGTGATCGCCAGTTGGGTCTGCCCCACATTAATTTCCTCATGAGCCCATATTCATGGGATTACTGTTTCAGAGCATATTTCAAGCTAACATGGTTAGTATCGAACCTGGTGACAGTTGTGCGAGGAGAGGTTTGGAAAAGAAAACTGAAGAACAAAAAGGGGAAAAAAAACATAACCGTGAACATTGAACTGCACAGTGGTTAGTAGCACTACAATCAGCAGGTGTAGTCAGGTGGTCGAGGGAGAGTGACTCCACATTGGTTGGTTCCCAGATGTGGGTGAGTTTTGGTCTTTCACTTCCGAGCGTGACACAGAGAGGCCTATTGTTGCCAGGAATGTTGCAGCCTCTGCAGCTGAGCCAAATCTGTGTGTACTTTCCTAGTGGGTAACCACCAGGGTTCTGGGAGCTCCCCATCTGTAACTAATGTCTGCCAAGCGCAGCTTTGTTGCAACGTGGCAGAGAGACCTCTTGGTATACATATACTTGGGAGTCCTCAAATGTATAGGGTGTTTTGCCCCTATACATTTGCGGCCAGGAGGTGCCCCTTGTCTTGGGAAGTGGTGCAGCGCATGATGACGTCACGTGGGGATGACTTTTTTGACATGCGTTTTTCTGGATTTTTTTGTTTTGTTTTGTTATTCTCTCTCTCACTATTAAAATACACATTCCATTAAAAATATATACTGATCATTTCTTTGTCAGTGGACAAATGTTCAAAATCAGTAGGGGATCAAATACTTTTTTCCCTCACTGTATAGATTATCAGATGTTTTCTATAGTTCCAACAACTGCCTGTTTTAGCTGACCAATGTGTCTCTTGCAGAAATATAATATCATCTTTGTTCTCTATCAATAATCCATAAAGGGAACCTTTTTTTTGTGCGTGTGTGGTGAATTTAATCCTTGGGAGTTCAAGGAAACCAACTTTAAAGCCATCTTCTAATCTCCGTTACCCCACTAATCTGATGTTGGCTTATTGGTACACATAGTCCTGAGTAAACATATAACACACATATCACTCATTTATACTAATCAACAAGCTAATACAAAATGTAATTTGCTATTGGCTCAAATCCTGCTGCCGCCGCAGGAATAGAATATCTGGGGCATGGAGGACAGTGTCACTTAATCATAATATTGATCTATATTGTAAAGAAGAAGAAGAAAAAATATATTTTTAATTTGAGTCTAAAAATAGTAAAGGTTTCATAATTTGATGTATTTATTTTTGAAGCATTCCATTCTTAAATTTTCCCCTTATTACTTACTTATTTTTTCTCTAAATGAGAAATTAATGGTGATTAATTATATATCGAATGATCCTACTCAAGATCTGTGTATATATGTGATAGGTAGATTGAGACCCAGTAAATATTAGTGCTCTTCAAAAAAAGTTATTTTTTATATAATATATAAAATATGTAGGGTAATAACTGTAGGGTAATAACTGCTTGATCCAAGGATAAATCTGACTGCCATTCTAGGGTCAAGAAGGAATTTTTTTCCTAGCTTGTTGCAAAATTGTGCTTCAAACTGGGTTTTTTTGCGTTCTTTTGGATCAACAGCAAAAAACAAATGTGAGGTAGGCTGAACTTGATGGACGCAAGTCTCTTTTCAGTTATGTAACTATATATGTGTATGTGTGTATATATATATATATATATATATATATATATATATATATATATATATATATATATAGTGTATAATCCTCAATATAAAGATGACTATATTGAGGATTATACACTTGAATCAATATGAATTCATTTAATGCTTCCCCACTTATGTATAGAATCACTTTATATTTATTGTAATTAGTGTAATTATGTATGATTTTTTTTATTGATTGTTGAATTGTATAATTAGGGTGCTATACATATCACCTTCCACATGGGGGATAATATTGGATAATTATTTAATCTGGGGTTTCTAAACACTTGTGGTTTAACGAAGTACATTGCTTGTGAGCTCAGACATCTCCATCCAAGCATCGGGTAACATATGGAACAAGTTTCTGGTGCCGTTTTTGTGCTACCGGCTGACAGATTAAGTCTGTCTGATACCGGCATTTATAATATCGAACCTCCTCCAATGGGATGTGAGCGTCCTCGGTTACCCAGCTGACGTGAGGCTCGACCTATCAGGACCATTTCTATAGTCAGATGACTAACCAGGAAGTAGTAGCACATTACAGCAAAGGGCACGACGTTCTTGATGGTGATGAATAACAGCTGATGAGTAACAGCTGAATGTGAGTGTGCAATTTTAACATCTCCTATATAAGTGTGTTTTTTTTTTTCCACTGTAAAGAATGTCTTTGTCCTGATGAAAGCTCCCTAGAGGAGCTGAAACGTTGATTTCAGATGCACACTAAGAAGTAAATCTTTGAAATTCCTTGAGTGCCGGTATCCTTTCTTTATCTACATCTGAGCCACCAGAGCATCATGTACTGTTTTCTATAAGTTGGAGTGCAAGGGTCCTTTGCATTTTTGTGTATATATATATATATGTGTGTGTTAAGGCGGAGCCTGTAGTTGTGGGAGGGGTTTTACCGGCCTATTTATACCCAGACTTACCTCCACTCAAGGCTGACACCGATCCAGACTACATTGCGTCCACTTCCGGTTCCCGGCAGAACAGCACCCCCAGTAGCAGCAAGGACTCCTACAACTCTCAGCCACCATCAGCCCGGACGTGCCTGCTTGCCTCATCTGGGTCCCGCCGTCAATTTCCCTCTGGAGCACCCAGACCGGGCACACTTCCGGGTTTCGTGAGTACAGCTCCCCCCACCAACGCACACAACGCTCACCCGGCCCATGTGGTCTCCCGAGGGGGGGGGGGGTGTTCCAACAACGGGGCTGGGGTCCTCGAAGACAGGCAGGCTTATACACCCCACATACGTTCTCCCTACATGATGGGATTTCCGGGTATACAGCCCGCCAATCAGGGGGTCGAGGCAGAGGGGCTGGCAATCACACAAGTGCCGAATCACCCCCCCAGTTAATCCGATTGCACTATATCCTCACCTCTCACAGTACCGAGTACTACAGTCTATCACTACCATCAACTCCAGCCAAGCTCCAAAATACAACTATTACTAACTCCTCAAACTACCACATCTACGCAAAAAAAAAAAAAAAAAGTTGAACTCTTAAATGCACATATCTATAATACAACAGACTTAGGGGAGATAATAACTTCCACACAAACGTCCATTCTTACAAACCGTTCACTATCTAAGCACATTACGTCAAACATTAGCTTATTCTGTGTTGTTTTGTGTTATAGTTGTTTATAGTCACTGTGGCAACTCTGCCATATATATATATATATGACGGTTGTTCAAATTAAGGGAAGCACAGGCCACCTTGCAAACCTTGTCACTCATAGTCTCTGTTAAAACAGTCACTCTATCCATATGCGTATTCCTTTGCCAGATCTTTTACATACACCCTCACAAACTGTTAGTAATTCGGGTAGTATGGAAATCAGTACCAGGGCAGGGTCCGTGGCACCCTGAGGTCAGTATTTAGTCATTTGTTATACAGGTCAGCTGGGTATGACAGCCTTGACGTTTTATCGTACATGGTTGTAATATGGTTGCTATTTAAATTAGTCTTGTTCAGTCAAACTTACCTTGTATGACCTTGTATCCACACAGCAAGTTCCTTAGTTAACTTTGTTACCTCATCAGCATATTCGGTGGTTTCACACAAGTATATGTTAATTCCACTTCCCTATTGGAGGGTTCCTTTTCTAAACATCGCACTTAATATCCCCCCACAATATGTATCGATTGATTATTGCAACTTTACTAGGTTAGTACTTTCCAAATACGCACAGTAGGGCCGCTGGGTTCACACTCACGTTCAACCACCATTTGCACAGGCTGGGTTTGGAGCCTCAGCTTCGTTCAATTCTGGTTGGACATGGGTATGTACGATGTACGGTCCTACATTAACACATGCATTTTTCGTGCTCGTTGGTTATTACACGAGGTGATTATGGAGCAACTCAACTAATTACTCTGCAATCTCTCAGCTCCCATAATTTTCTCACCTAATAATTGATTGTCCTGTTTTCACGATTACGCTATCCACACGACACCCAGATGGCAGCCTACTAAGACATACTTCGGCCCCTCCTTAGTGTATCCAGTGCAAAAATTATTCTGCTTACTTGGGTGCGCGTGTGCGGCTAGAGCCACACATCTCTACAGTCCACAAGTCACGTACTACCAATAAGCGGCCACCTTACCACGGGCTTGCCCTCATACTTGTTAAGTCACAGGCCTCCCTAGCCCTTCACAACTTACTCTTCATATGGCCATCAGGGCGATTACCGCTACATCCTACTCTCTTCCCTGCATGGCATACGGAAGCCGTACAGCTTCCCAGGATTATGCACAGCTCTAGCATACCATGTTCAGGACACACCATCCAGTCACACGGCCACTTCTACCCATTCGGACTACACCCGGGGCATTACAGAGGGACCAATTCCTATGTTTACGTACGTCTGTCCATCCCCCCACCCTGCCTATTCTGCCACTTCAGCTGTCACATTGATGTTATGAGCAGCCAGGTCACCTAACATCCCACGTACCAATTTGTTGCGAGTTATTTCAATTAATGAAATAGCCTGGCCTCAGCTTCTATATTGCCGGCATTAAAAGCATACAATTCTATTTCTCTACCCCCCACTACCCCTGAGAGTCCAGCAAATATAACAGGGATCTTATACTGTCCACCCGCTGTTCCCAGGCCATTTATGACTTCCACAATCTCGGTTGCTTAACCGACCGTAGCAACGCACAAAGATACATCTATTACAGCACGTTACACAGCTGGTCAGCCCCTAGGTCAGTTCCAGCCATGAGAATCAAACACCACTCTACTATACTGCGGTCAACCAGTACTCCCGGCCTCCCTCCATATGTTCCAAAACAACCTCTGCAGGCTATCCAATACACCCACATTACATATCCTCGAATAGACAATCACACATGGAAGAATTTCGACATTCTGTCACTTAGCCTTCAGTAATACCATCATGTGCAGCTTCGGTAGGCCATCACTATATACATTATATACAGCCCTTCGCGGGCATTCGTTACGACACTATTACGGCCCTTCACTTGAACATTTACACACGACAGGAGCATCGTTAGACCCACTCAACTCCTCGTACGATCCTCTCCACACCACAATTATGTGTACGGTCACAGGCAATTCTGGCATATTTGAATTTGCTTCCCGACATTAAAGTTAAGACTTGGGTCAAATACATACTTCAGCTCCGTCGGGAATACCCCTATACGAAGCCCCTATAGGTCGTCACTACCTACGTAACATACGGCCCGCGATGGACAATCTACGACACTATTCCGGCCCTTCTTACGAACTACTACATACATCCGGGAACCCCTAGGACCCGCTAAAATCCTAGCTCGACCCTCTCTGCATTTCTAAGTTCAGTAGCAGGCTTATAGTATCTCTGACGTTCACGTTGTTAAATACATGTGTCAGATCCTCCAGAGAGCCTGATACGCGACCCTAACTTGGTCTGCACGACATACGCTTCATACTGCCCCCCGCGGGCAATCCACGACGTATCAGTTCCGGCCCCTCCCTCGGTCCATTACATACTACTGTCGCTTCATCTGGCTCTATCTGTCACCAGTAAGCCTCTTTCTCTTTGTTCCTAAGAGTCCGGTCACAGACTCTCACCGAATCTCCAACATATCCCTATAGTGAACTAGAGACGTTGTTCTAATAAATACCTCAGGTCCTTCAGACATACCTCTATACGCGGCCCTCACGAGCCACCACTACCCATGTTACATACGGTCCTCCACGGGTAATTCATCACAACCACGACTCCGACCCCCACTTGGGCTATCACATACGACCATGGCCTCAGTGGGCCTACTCAATTCCACGTGCGACGGTCTCTTCGCATTTGTTAGGTCCAGCTGCAGGCATTTTGTATCTCTGACGCTTGCCTTGGCAGTAAAATAGGGACTTTGCGTAGCACAAATTCGGGTCCTTCGGAAATACCTCTAACCACGACCTCACTGGGCCATCAGTTCCTACTCCAATATGCCACTGTGGACTAACAAATGGGTGAATTCTCGAAGCCGGAAATTTGCTGCCTATACACCCATCTCTGTGTCAGTCATTGAGTTCCAAAAGGGAGGTACGTACCGTCTCGCCTGGTGACTGACATTTGGGGGCTAAGAGTAGCCTCAAACTTTAGACAACTTCAAGGAAACACTACACGAGCACCTCCAAAATACGTGAATCACTGCCCAGTAGTAATACGTTACCCCCAATGATTTCCTCCAGGTCCAGGTCAAGGTCATCAAAAACATCATCATCACTATGGCAGTATGCGCCTCAGCAGGAGTTTCCCCTAACTGGCGAGGAAACAATAGGGCCTTCCACCACTTTTAGGTATCCTCCTGAACTCTACAACCAAGCTAGTAAAGTTACCAACGAGGCAGTTTAACGCTTCATCGACAAGTGACAGTGTTGTTACACATGAGTAGCCGCTCCCGCAAGACCTGCAATCCCTACTTGACTCTCACATTTGTATTTTACACAGTACGACCAGCAGTTCATGCATACTGTGACTACCACACCGCCTACCAGTGGCTCCATACGAATATAACACCGTCTCTCTTGAATCACACGTAAACTGACCGCTGAGGTGGTGTCGGTTTCTTACGTATCGAAAAGGATTTCTACATTCATTCCCCCACCAGACGTATCGGTGCAGCAGGCCATTCCGTATTCACGGCCATATGCCAAGATTAGTGGATCCGTGACCTATGGCCTGTGATACCCTGACACTACTATCCGCCTGCTCCACTTTTCACTCTATTTCAACATTTAACCCATAATTTGCAGCAGATCACACCTAGGGTTCTAGTCGGGGAGGCAATCCATTGCATGATTTTCAATAACATGTCGCTCGTGTACATTTAAATAAAGGTGTTCTCCCTCACGGGCACCCATTAAACTCATAAGGGGAATCACCTAGCTGGAGGCATCACACTATTTCCATTTGGCATGTAAACATGTACCTGGCGGGGGTAATATAGTGGCTGACGCTCTCTCTCATTCAATCTTTTGGTAACACCTCGTGCCAGACACATAAACAAGATACTCCCAGTCAGAGGTCCCATTCTATCCGAACCTTGAAAGTAGAGTCCAGTGGTATGGTGGAGGCATGTAATATAATTTTGAGAGACAAAGCCAAACACACCTATTCAATATATATACGACAAATCACTCACTACCGCATATTCATGAACTACTCTCCGACCCTGTTGCCAGAATAGGCTAGATCCCGTTGACCATCATAGGTCAACCCCCCTAAGTTCGATGCTGCATCTGTTTCTTCCATCGGGTAAGCACCGCCACTCATCAATCAAGAAATTACGTAGATGAGAATCAGCTGCTTACAGCAAGTACATACCATAAATCTAAGATAGAACTAGGGAAGCCTTCACAGAATGAGTTGGGAAATCGATATCAGCATTATAGCGTTATGACAAAATCTTTTGCCCTCATTTATTTCAGGCCTACCCGATCGTCGGTTTAGGCACACCACAACCGACTCTCATACATACCCAACGGCGTTATGTACGGCTTATTATCCCCGACTACAAATGTTAAGGCGGAGCCTGTAGTTGTGGGAGGGGTTTTACCGGCCTATTTATACCCAGACTTACCTCCACTCAGGGCTGACACCGATCCAGACTACCCACCCGCCACACCCCTTAACAAACACTTCCTTGGTGGGCCCTCATTTATTTCAGGCCTACCCGATCGTCGGTTTAGGCACACCACAACCGACTCTCATACATAGCCAACAGCGTTATGTACGGCTTATTATCCCGACTACAAATATATATATATATATATATTGCCATAGTGAGAGAAACAGAAAAATAAATAAATTATGAGCTGGTACGCAGCCTTATATAAAATTAAAGTCAATGTAAAGTTTATTCTTCTTTCTTTATTTCCGTTTCACGATTTTGTTCTTTGCTTATCTTTCTCTGGAGAGATTCCAAGATTTAATTTTTTTCTTCAAAAGCTTCAGGTGACTTTAGAAGAGAGGTTCTCAACCCAGTCCTCAAGGATTCCCTACCAGTCCAGGATTTAGGGATTACGCTGTTGTGTCAAAAGTGTTTGTCCCCCCTCCTAAAAACACATTAGACACAGCAGGGTAATCCCTAAATCCTGGACAGTTTGGGGGTCCTTGAGGACTGGGTTGAGGACCCCTGCTTTAGAACATAAATAGAATCATTGTAGAATAATATAGTTGCAGTAGGGAATGACCATATATCTTATGTCGTTTTTCCTCAAAATTATGGTCATGTTTTTATATTTGCTTCTTGCTTGTCTTGTATTTGACAATATAATCTGAGAATATTTGAAATTGTTTAAATTGCTCTTGTTCTGTTTTTTTATTATTGCTTGCGTGAACAAGTTCTTAATATGAAAAGAAGAAAATCTAACAATGACATCTCTTGGAAGAGGTGGAGCTATTTGTTTAGTTTTGGCAATTATGTGGAAACGATCAAATGGGTGTAGACCGAGAGTTTCTGTAGGGATAAGTGAAAGAACGAATTTGTGTAAAAATGTTTCAAGTTTATCTTGTTTGATGGATTTAGGAATTCCTCTGATGCAGTGGCGGATCCAGAGCCTGATCTCGGGAGGGGCACTTGTAGATTATTTAAATAAATAATCCAGGCACAATAACCACTACAGCTCAGTGTAGTAGTTATGGTGTCAGTAGTGCCAGGATTCCACCCCAGAGTAAGTAGTCATACCGTTTAAGAACAGTTTAACAACTTACCTGGGATCTGCTGGGATATAGGCTATAGGAGCAGTGGTGTGTGTTAAGGGTAAAAGTGTGTGAGTGCGGCAGTGTATGTCAGGGTTGTAGTGTGTGTGTTAGGGGGCAGTGTATGTATGGGGGCACTGTATGTGTTTTGGGGGCAGTGTGTGTATGGGGACAGTGTTTGTGGGGCAGTGTGTGTGTGTATGGGGACAGTGTTTGTGGGGCAGTGTGTGTATTGTTTGTGGGCAGTGTTTGTGGGGCAGTGTGTGTATGGGGGGCAGTGTGTGTATGGGGACAGTGTTTGTGGGGCAGTGTGTGTATGGGGGGCAGTGTGTGTATGGGGACAGTGTTTGTGGGGCAGTGTGTGTTTGGGGGGCAGTGTGTGTATGGGGACAGTGTTTGTGGGGCAGTGTGTGTATGGGTGTGCAGTTTGTGTATGGGGACAGTGTTTGTGGGGCATTGTGTGTATGGGGACAGTGTGGGTGTGCAGTGTGTGTATGGGGACAGTGTATGGGGAGCAGTGTGTGTATGGGGACAGTGTTTGTGGTGCAGTGTGTGTATGGGTACAGTGTTTGTGGAGCAGTGAGTGTATGGGGACAGTGTTTGTGGGTGTGCAGTGTGTGTATGGGGACAGTGTTTGTGGGGCAGTGTGTGTATGGGGACAGTGTTTGTGGGGCAGTGTGTGTATGGGTGGCAGTGTGTGTATGGGGACAGTGTTTGTGGGGCAGAATATTTATTTTAAAAATGTATTATAAAAAAACCTCCTCCCCCCCCCCCATTACACATACTGCCCCACAAACACTATCCCCATACACACACACTGCCCCCCTGTAATGGGGCAGTGTGTGTAATGGGGGGGGGGGAGGAGGCTTTTTAATAATAATTAATAATTTTTTTTAAAAAAATTTAATAAAATAAATATGTCCCCCCTCCCTTCTTACCTTTATTGAGCAGGAGGGGGGACATTTCTCCGTCCCTGGTGGTCCCAGTGGTGATTCCCTGGTGGTCAGGTGGTCAGAGTGAACTCTAGCCCACGCTCCCGGGCTAGAGTTCACTCTCGCGAGATTTGGAGCGTTGCCGTGGTAACTGCGGCAACGCTTTAAATCCCGCGAGAGGAGGACCCGGAGGAGCTGCAGACTGAGCTCCGGGTCCTCTCTCTCACTCCCTCCCTCGCCGGCCGCCAGCACAGCGCCTGCGGACCGGGGAGGGAGAGCTCTGATCTCCCCTCCGGTCCGCAGGCACATTGCAGGGCTGGCACTTGGGCAATGCCAGCCCTGCGTTAGCCAGCAGGGGGGATCTCGGGGGGGGCAATTGCCCCGTTGCCCCCCCCCTGGATCCGCCAATGCTCTGATGCTAATGGTTTTTCTTCTTGATCTATATTCTAGATCAATAACTTTATTCTCTAGGAAATTAATTTTATTCTCCAAAGCTTTATTCGATGTATGTAGTTGTGCATTTTCCTCTTGTGTTTTGATCAATGTTTTAGCTTCTGTCGTCAGCGTTTCTGATAACATTATCTCTTCTTTCTTGAGTTCTGTTATTTGAAATTAAAATCTATTTTAATCTTGTTGTAAAAATCTTCAAATTTATCTACCAGAAATTGTTGTTATAGGTAGAAAATTAGAATCTAAGCTTGAAATTGTAGAATTGTTCGCTTCTACAGCGTTTGTATTAAATTGTTGAATGTCATTAGATTCTCTTCTTACAGCAGTAGTAGATGAAGCTTTCATAGAAGTGGTTTTTTTTGTCACAGGTATCAGAAGGATTTGTTTTGGGTGAATAAAAATTGCTAATAGGTTTAGTTTAGTTTTTTTTTTTTATATTTCTTTCTTTCTGCTTACTCCAACCCTGCTCATAACGAGCCTGAAATACTCCTCAATCCTGCTTACTTCCAACCCTGCGCAATACCAGCCTGAACTACACTTTATCTTACCCACCTGATTTCTACCAGCATGATCCATACAACTTGTCTGCTCCACAGCTACCTGCATAACACCAATCTGGTCTCTGTCTAAAAGTAATATTATATGGTGTTATTTTCCTGCTTGATCAATACTCCTAATTGGGGACTGATTAACAAAATTTCTCCTGTTCCTGTAATCCTGCAACCTATCTGTTCTGTTTTAGTTGTCCTTCTAGTTTAACAATGGCTCTGAGCCTCTTTCAAGCAATCTCCTCCAAATATTCCACCTACTGTTAGGTGCTTATCGATCCCAGCACCACGACTATTCATTGGGTGCTAAAGGCTAAGGGATCGTATGCCGTATCTCCATGCCTCCAAGACTCCAGTCTGAAGGGCGCGCACATGCTATTACCAGGAGAGTAATAGGAGTATTGCACACAATTACCAGGAATTCCTTGCAGAATTCAAATTAACATTTGATTTTGGATTATGCCATAGAATTTTGCACCTTGGCTTCTGAGGTAGACTGGACTAATAGCGGGTTAATCTCTGCATTTTAAAAAGGATTATCTGAGGCAATTCTGGATGAGATTGCTGCCAAAGAACTACCTAAAAAATTAAATGAGTTTATCACATTTGTCATACAAATTGATAATAGACTTAGAACCAGAGAAACTACCAGAAATAGAACCATACATATGGCTATGTCATTAGCACCTTGTTTTTCCAGACCTATTGTTCCTGACCTCCCTGCATAATCCGAACCCAAACCTATGCAGTTGGGGGTCACTAGACTGTCAGAGGCAGAAAGACAATATAGGAGAAAATAGGGTCTATGCCTATACTGCGGTAAAAAAGGACATATGAGGAGTGCTTGTCTGGAAATCTTCCATACCTAAGAACCCTAAGGGGACCGGTCTTAGGTGTGATGGATACGTCCTCTTGGAATAACAAAAATAGATTCTTCCTTGATATAATGGCCAAATGAACTTTTCATTCAAAGCCCTGATGGACTCCATACCTATCAAGGAGAGATTATCACCTCTGGCCATTGAGGCTATTGACAGGAGACGTCTCTCTCTCAACCCTTAATTACCCACGAAACCTTGCCCATTAACCTTTCCATTGGTGCCTTACACAAGGAAGACATAACATTCCAAATAATTGCTTCTCCTTCCTGTCCCATCATATTACTGTTCCCTTGGCTTATTAAGCACAATCCTCATATTGACTGGGCAAAGGGCAAAATATTGGAATGGGGCAAGGACTGTACTGATATATATATATATGTTACACATTACCAAAAGAGTGGGCATCATTACATTACCCACTACTACGCCTCAGACCTCCGAAGCTCCCATACGATACTGGGAGTTTAAGGAGGTATTCAGTAAGAGTCAGACCAAAATTCTACCACCTCACAGATCATATGACTGTTCCATAAATCTGCTACCCTGCACTATGCCAGCCAAGGGAGCAGTGTATGCCTTATCGCCACAGGAGAGTAGAACAATGGAAGAGTACATCAAAGACTCCCTTACTAAGGACCACATATGTAAATCATCCTCACCAGCTGGTGCAGGTTCTTTTTTGTATAAAGAAAAATGGAGAATTACGTCCATGCATTGACTACAGGGCATTAAACAAGATCACCGTTAAAAATGCCTATCCCATTCCCCTCATTTCTGGATTGTGTGACAGACTCCAGGGTACTAAAATCTTTACTAAACTTGACATCAGGTGTGCATACAATTTGATAAGGATTAAAGAAAATCATGAGTGGAAAATGGCATTTAACACTAGAAGTGGGCACTATGAGTACATTGTTATGCCCTTCGGGTTATGTACTCAGGGACTATATTTATTTATTTGTCCTAGTTTATCTGGATGATATCCTTATTTATTCCCCTGACCTTCAGGCTCACCACAAACAGGTAAACTTAACAATTTACTGGTATAATGCATCTTTGACCAGACTGAAGTACAGTTTTTGGGGTATAACATTTCTGTCTCTGGTTTTCAGATGGACCCTTATAAACTAGAGTCTGTTCTACATTGCCCAGTGGACTAAAAGCCATCCAAAGGTTTATTGGGTTTGCTAATTATTACAGGAGATTTATCAAAGGGTTCTCTTCTGTGATAGCCCCCATCACCAATATGACACACAAAGGTGCTAGCAGTACGATATGGTCTAAGGAAGCTAGAGAAGCTTTTGAACTTCTCAAACTAAGGTTTACTTCTGCTGACATATTGATACATCCCGACACCAGCAAACCTTTCATACTGAAGGTTGATGCCTCCGAAACTGGGGTAGGTGCTTTTCTCTCTCAGAGGGAGAGTGAGGATACCTCTTTGCATCCATGTGGGTACTTCTCTACAAAGTTGTCTCCTGCTGAGTGTAATTATGATATTGGCAACAGTTTGTGTCTCGGTTTTGGAGGGCTTTCAATAAACAGTTGGGGATTGAATTGTCATTTTCTTTCTCTTACCATCACCAAACCAATGGCACGGCTGAGAGAGCTAACCAGTCATTAGAATAGTATTTGTGTTGTTTTGTTAATAGCACTCAGAATAATTGGTCCAAATTACTACCCTGGGCCAAATTTGTGAACTATGACTCTTCTGGACATAGTCCATTCTTTGTTAATTACGGTCATCATCCTACTGTTCTGCCGGCTGTTTTCTCTGACACAGCTATCCCTGCTTTGGATGATATCCTTGCTTCTGTTAGTAATACATGGACCAAAGTTAACTCCGCTCTCAAAACTGCGGCTGATAGTTTCAAATTTTATGCAGATAAGCGGCGGGATGCCAACCCTGTTTACAAAGTAGGTGAGAGGGTGTGGTTATAATCGCGCAACGTTAAACTAAAAGTTCCTAGCATGAAGTTTGCCCCCACATCCTGTCTCCTATTCTCTGGCACTTCCTGTCTCCTTATGTATTCCCAATACCCAATTCATGTTTCCTTGCTCAAACCACTTATTTGCAATAGGTATACTGTCCCAAGTATTCCCTCTCCCCCATTGGTTGTTTCTGGACAAGAATAGTAGGGGGTCTCTTCCATAATCAATTCCAGGTTTTATTGTGGTTCCTTGCAGTATTTGGTTGATTGGAGGGGGTATGGGCCTGCCGAGCGTTCTTGGGTTCCAGCTTCTGACATTCATGCTTGCTGCAAGATTCGCTCTTTCCATGCCAAGTTTCCTTTTAAACCTGTTTCTGCCCGCTTAGTGGGCGGTCTTCAGGTGGGGGTAATGTAACATATTCCTCCTCACCTTGCGGTATCTGCAGTAATTGCCTTACTAACAAATGCGGAAGTGCATCAATGTATAGGACTCCTGCAGCATGTTGGTGGACACTTTTACACACACCCATGATGAAAATGTATTCACACAATGCTAGGGGATTGAAGAGCCCACACAAGCGCAGAATGCTGCTCCGGGATGCTTAACAAACCCGGGATGACATTCTGTGCATCCAGGAGACAGTTTGTCAAAGCTAAAGTCCCAACCTTTGGTACCAAGGAGTATCCTCTACAATATCATGCAACACATTCATCAAAGGCTAGGGGAGTGTCAATTCTCATCCACAAATCTCAATAATTTGAATTACTCAGACTAGTTACAGACAGCCAATGTTGATATATCACTATAATCTGTAAAATTAACGACTCATTTTACACTGTAGCAAACCTATACCGCCATTATACAAACCAGAGGAACTTCCTTCATAAAATCTTAATGAAACGGAGCCCCCTCCAAACTGAACAGATAGTCTGCTGGGATCTCAATCACATTTTTAACCATGAACTAGATACCTCAGCGACTCCTCAAACACCTAAATGCAAATTACTGCAAACTCAATGTATATTTTTGGTCAAATTATTGGCAGAATTTAGCCTCTGTCGCATGGAGGACGCTTCATCCGACTGAATGGGCTTACTCCCAGGTACACAAAACACACTCCAGAATCGACCATACACGGGACTCTGCCCAAACCCTACACAAAACCTTAGACTGCCACATAGGAGATATTTTGTGGTCGGACCACACGCCCATACTCCTGACCTTGACCGAACAATTCCCGACCAGGGGACGCGCTCCTTGGAAGCTTAATGAATCACTACTAGCTGATGACACATTCAAACAGAGAGTGGACATGGAATTGCAGGCATACTTCACTACCAATGTCACCCCAGACACTTCAGCACTAACACAATGGTTAGCCCATAAATCAGTAGTACGGGAGATCTTTATAAGCCAAGCTTCTCACAATAAATGGGCATCCCAGGCTCAGCTCCTGCAGCTCCTGAGAAAGCTGCAAGATGCAACTACTCAACATTACATTTTCCCCACACCTGACCTGCAAACTACCATTGACCAAACACAAAAAATACTCAATGATTGGCATGTGAGCAAAACTGTTTACATGCTCCAAAAACTCCAAACCCGAGAATATGCCCATAGCAATAAGGCAGGGAAACTATTGGCATCCCGATTAAGACAGCAACAGATGTCCTAAAAAATCTCTTGCCTACCACGACTGCACGGCACGAAAATATACAACCCACAACACATGACAGAGCAATTAGCTAAATACTAGACAGAATGATATTAATCTTAAAGACGATGATAAAGTCCACCAACCCACAAGCGTAGAAATTAGTGATTTTTCTGGCCCAAATCCAACTCCCGGCCCTCATCATGGTGGATGAAATACTTTCTACTATTGCTGCACTACTGACCGGGAAATTGACGGGAACAGATGGGCTCTTGAATCAGTATTACAAGACCTGTTCCAGAACATTAGGGCCCCATTTACAAAATGCCTTCCACACTATGCTGCAAACAGGAGCTGCACTGCTGGAAATTTTGATGGCACACATTACAATACTCCCAAAACCAGGCAAACTCCCCGACCGAGCCCAAAACCTGAGACCCATATCGTTATTGGGGAGGGGGGGGGAGTGTGTTCTTTTCTTTAGACGCTGAAAAAAGCGTTTGACAGGTTGAACTGGCCCTTCCTCCCAACGCAATTCATAGCAGCAGTGACAGCACTCTATAGCTGCCAAAGTTACTAACAGTGAATTTCTATCACAATAATTCACCATTTCTAATGGCTCTCGACAGTGGCTCTCCCCCCACTGTACATAATGGCACTGGAGCCACTCACAACTCTAATCTGCAACCACCACACATACAGGGCGTCCAGGTACACCGACGGGAACACATACTAACACTTTTTGCCGACGAAATCCTCCTCACACTGACTAACCCAAAGGAATCCTTACCAGCATTTGCAGCCACCCTTGAGGCCTACAGTAGATGTTCCTACTACAAATTGAATGTGGCCAAAACGCAAACCATGGGCTTCAGTCTTCCCAGTGCCTCTATACAACTACTCCAAAAAAACTTCCAATAGAACGGACCATCTCACTTTCCTAGGAATAAAAGTAACTTCTATAGATAAATTGTCTAAGATGAACTACGTGAACCTACAAAACCAGGTGAAAGCGCTCCTCCAGGGTTGGAATAAAAAAGTTCATACCTTGTTCGGGCCGAGTGGCCGCAGTGAAAATGATAGTGGTCCCTGTTTAGGACCCTCCACATCCAGACCCCAACATATTAATTCACAGAAAACTAACACATACTTAACCACTTTATCTGGGCAGGCAAAAAACTAAGGGTTGCCACCCATACGATGTACAGACACCATACAGAGAAAGGCATGAGCCTCCCCAATATACGCCACTATTACCAGGCAGCCAACATCAACCCCCATGATCACAGCACATGCACAGTGGATGGAGCCGAAGTCGACAGTGGCCAACGAGGGGAACCTTTTTTTTTTTATCAATAATTGTTGAAAGAAGCTGCCCACCACAGCATTGACAAAACACACATGGGAGTCTCACAGAGCCAGCTTATGTTTGACCAAGGTTTTCATACTTCCAATTGAGGGCATGGTTAATTAAACACTACATACCAGCAATGACACTGGTACAGGAGCAGCAGCTGACGATCTTCGAGCAAATCTTAATTGCCGGCATGGAAAACTCCTTACTATATGCAAGCCCAAACAGAGGCCAGAATATTAAACAATTTGTTCGAGCCTGGGAACGTGAGCTAAACCTCACTTAACTTGAGATGGCTTGTAAGAAATTGTTTACTAATCCTCTGCTCAACCCACATTGAGCGGTCTAAGACACTGATATACAGATGGTACCTAGTGCCAACGTGGTTACACCGCACGTGCCTAACAAATGCTGGAGGTGCCAAGAAGGAGTAGGAGATATGCTCTACATTTGGTGGGCTGAGTGACAGGCAACAGAGAAACATAGAAACATAGAATGTGACGGCAGATAAGAACCATTCGGCCCATCTAGTCTGCCCAACTTTCTATATACTTTCATTAGTCTCTAGTCTTATCTTATAGTTAGGATAGCCTTATGCTTATCCCACGCATGCTTAAACTCCTTTACTGTGTTAACCTCTACCACTTCAGCTGGAAGGCTATTCCATGCATCCACTACCCTCTCATTAAAGTAATACTTCCTGATATTATTTTTAAACCTTTGTCCCTTCAAATATTGTTGAATGGGTAAGGCAGTGGCTGAGTGACAGGCAACAGAGGATTGTATTAATGGAATATATTCGAAGCTTGGACTTGTCACCAGTGGGGTACCTCATGGATCTGTACTTGGACCCATTCTCTTTAATATTTTTATTAGTGATATTGCAGAAGCTCTTGATGGTAAGGTATGTCTTTTTGCTGATGATACTAAGATATGTAACAGGGTTGATGTTCCAGGAGGGATAAGCCAAATGACAAATGATTTAGGTAAACTAGAAAAATAGTCAGAATTGTGGCAACTGACATTTAATGTGGATAAGTGCAAGATAATGTATCTTGGACGTAAAAACCCAAGGGCAGAGTACAGAATATTTGATAGAGTTCTAACCTCAACATATGAGGAAAGGGATTTAGGGGTGATTATTTCTGATGACTTAAAGGTAGGCAGACAATGTAATAGAGCAGCAGGAAATGCTAGCAGAATGCTTGGTTGTATAGGGAGAGGTATTAGCAGTAGAAAGAGGGAAGTGCTCATGCCATTGTACAGAACACTGGTGAGACCTCACTTGGAGTATTGTACACAGTACTGGAGACCGTATCTTCAGAAGGATATTGATACCTTAGAGAGGGTTCAGAGAAGGGCTACTAAACTGGTTCATGGATTGCGGGATAAAACTTACCAGGAAAGGTTAAAGGATCTTAACATGTACAGCTTGGAGGAAAGACGAGACAGGGGGGATATGATAGAAACATTTAAATATATAAAGGGAATCAACACAGTAAAGGAGGAGACTATATTTAAAAGAAGAAAAACTACCACAACAAGAGGACATAGTCTTAAATTAGAGGGACAAAGGTTTAAAAATAATATCAGGAAGTATTACTTTACTGAGAGGGTAGTGGATGCATGGAATAGCCTTCCAGCTGAAGTGGTAGAGGTTAACGCAGTAAAGGAGTTTAAGCATGCGTGGGATAGGCATAAGGCTATCCTAACTATAACATAAGACTAGGGACTAATGAAAGTATTTAGAAAATTGGGCAGACTAGATGGGCCGAATGGTTCTTATCTGCCGTCACATTCTATGTTTCTATTTTTCTATATTTTGTTCTGAATTCAGAGACATATTTAAAGACACATTGGACAACATATAAACCATCAGAACTGAATAATGTGGCTTGCCTGCTACACTCAAAACACTGGCAAAACATCGCACAACTCATACAATCCATGACAGGATTGACCATTCTGTATACCACAGAAAATTTCCTGCTACAAAATTAACCCTTCAGGGCTCGTGAAAGTTATGATTTATTTTACCTATCAAATTAACATAGCAGCGCTGATGCTTATCAGTAGGAAAGGGAGGAGTACAGAATTCTCCGACTATACAAGACTGTATCCACCTAGTGGACCAAAACAAAACATCGGAATGTGCGGCCAGACTAGCAGCCAACAAAAAGAATAAAATATGAAGAATAGCCTGGAATAGATGGGATGTGGTCACTAAGCCCATACATCCATAACCACACACTCTCAGAAGTGTCGACAGCTGTGCTCATACATGGAGACCACAGTACAACACTGGGATGACAGTTGAGTACCTTGTAACAGATCACCTGGCACCCCGACTGGGTACCTCCGTTGAAGGATGCTCCTAGCGCTTCCTGAGGACTCCAAGCACTGCAGCAGACACCATAACCACCGTAGACTCCTCCAGAGAGCAGGCTTAGTAGTGATTTAGCAAGGGAGTATGACAAGCATAGCAATCCCTTGTAGCAGATTCCCCCAATAAGATACGGCACTCCAAATTGAGGGTGAAGTAGAACTGACTGTACTGGCACATACAGCCTCTTTTATTCCAAATCCACAAATTTAGTACTGCCCACAGGGTTTTACAGAACAACCAATAACACACGTACATTACAGAAAACACTCCCAGCAATTATACACAAAATTCTCCCCTCTGCCTGTGATATAATTATGGTACACAATGGGTTAACATAATTATCACAAGCAGGAAAAATACAGTTTTTATACATGTGCTATAACTTTAAAAATATAACTTTAACGCTGGGGCATCCAGCTTCAGTGAATGCATATTGTTGCACATCTGCTCCATTTGCTTCAGAGCTCATACTAAGACCATGTGCCCGGCCCGACTGTCACCTAAAAAATGACTAACCGAGGTTAACATTGACATTGTGGCTCACTACCTGTGTTCCCACCTAGCCAAGCATTTGGTGACAGACTTCACACAGGATTCATTGCCATCCCCACAGGCACACTCAAATGTCCTAATCTATTGTCAGCATCTAACGACCCTCTTACGGTGGACCACCTACTGTCCACAGAAACCAAGGCTGGTTTCATGATTGGCCCTTTTCATATCATCACCGTTTTTATCCTGGTGTACCAACCTCATTGGGGTAGCCATACACAAGTACTCAAATAAAAAAAGATTAAGGACCTCTCTGCACCTCATTCTTCTTCCATCCCCAGCATCAACTCTCTCATACCCGCTGAGGAGTTTTCACTGCACTACGCAAAAATGTATGACACTATGCAAGCTATTATTTATTATTGATATTTATAGAGCGCCGTCAAATTCCGCAGCGCTTTACAGTGGGTGGACGAAAAGACATGTAGTTGTAACCAGACAAGTTGGACACACAGTAACAGAAGGGTTGAGGGCCCTGCTCAATGAGCTTACATGCTAGAGGGAGTGGGGTAAAATGACACAAAATGGTAAGGATAGTATTAGACTAGTGACAGTTGCAGAAGAGGAATCAGTCAGGAGCTATTAACCGTTTAAGGGATACGCTTTTATGAAGAAGTGGGTTTTTAACGATTTTTTTGAAGGAGTGGAGACTGGGTGAGCATCTAACGGAGGAGGGAAGCGTGTTCCACAGGAACGGTGCAGCCCTCGAGAAATCTTGAAGGCGAGCATCAGAGGTGGAAGTACGGACAGAAGATAGACGTAAGTCTTCAGCAGATCGTAAGGGCCTAGACAGGACATACTTGTGTATAAGGGAGGATAGATAGGTGGGAGCAGCATTATGTAGAGATTTTAAAGCAAGAACCAGAATTTTAAATTGAGCTCTATATTTTTATTTTTGAAATTCTTTATTTTTCACCAAGAAGTGTATATTTGCGACAGTAGATAGGCTTGCGCAGAAGCCACATTACATTTGCAGACAGTTTGGTTGTACAGAAAGGAGGGGTGTTAGTACGATTAAGCATGTTGATGTCCCTTAACTTTGCGTCCTGCTGTCTGTCATCCTGGGGGTTGTTGGTGTTGCGTGTCCCAGGTCACCTGTTAAACCTTACTGTAGGTTTATATGACACCCTTGGTGTATTTATTTTCTAATACTAGTTTTTCATTAAAAAGGAAAAATCATATTTGTGACTGTATATAGGCTTACGCAGATGCCATATTACATTTGCAGACAATTTGATTGTACAGAAAGGAAGGTTGAAACGTTAGTACAAGAATGCATATTAATATTCCTAAACTTTGCGGCCGTCCGTCTGTCGCCATGATAGTTGCTGATGTTACGTGTCCTAGGTTACCTTTTATACCTTACTGTGGGTTCATATGACACCCCAGTTGGTGTATTTATGTTCCATTAATAATTTGTCATTAAAAAGAACGAGCATATTTGTGATAGTATATAGGCTTACGCAGGTGCCAAATTCCATTTTCAGACAAGTTGATTATACAGAAAGGAAGGTTGAAGCGTTAGTACACGAATGCATATTGCTATTCCTAAACTTTGCGGCCGTCTGTCGGTCGTCATGAGTGTTGCTGTTGTTGCGTGTCCCAGGTCACCTGTTAAACCTTACTGTGGGTTCATATGACACCCTTGGTGTATTTATTTTCTAATACTAGTTTTTCATTAAAAAGGAAAAATCATATTTGTGACTGTATATAGGCTTACGCAGATGCCATATTACATTTGCAGACAATTTGATTGTACAGAAAGGAAGGTTGAAACGTTAGTACAAGAATGCATATTAATATTCCTAAACTTTGCGGCCGTCCGTCTGTCGCCATGATAGTTGCTGATGTTACGTGTCCTAGGTTACCTTTTATACCTTACTGTGGGTTCATATGACACCCCAGTTGGTGTATTTATGTTCCATTAATAATTTGTCATTAAAAAGAACGAGCATATTTGTGATAGTATATAGGCTTACGCAGGTGCCAAATTCCATTTTCAGACAAGTTGATTATACAGAAAGGAAGGTTGAAGCGTTAGTACACGAATGCATATTGCTATTCCTAAACTTTGCGGCCGTCTGTCGGTCGTCATGAGTGTTGCTGTTGTTGCGTGTCCCAGGTCACCTGTTAAACCTTACTGTAGGTTTATATGACACCCTTGGTGTATTTATTTTCTAATACTAGTTTTTCATTAAAAAGGAAAAATCATATTTGTGACTGTATATAGGCTTACGCAGATGCCATATTACATTTGCAGACAATTTGATTGTACAGAAAGGAAGGTTGAAACGTTAGTACAAGAATGCATATTAATATTCCTAAACTTTGCGGCCGTCCGTCTGTCGCCATGATAGTTGCTGATGTTACGTGTCCTAGGTTACCTTTTATACCTTACTGTGGGTTCATATGACACCCCAGTTGGTGTATTTATGTTCCATTAATAATTTGTCATTAAAAAGAACGAGCATATTTGTGATAGTATATAGGCTTACGCAGGTGCCAAATTCGATTTTCAGACAAGTTGATTATACAGAAAGGAAGGTTGAAGCGTTAGTACACGAATGCATATTGCTATTCCTAAACTTTGCGGCCGTCTGTCGGTCGTCATGAGTGTTGCTGTTGTTACGTGTCCTAGGTTACCTTTTATACCTTACTGTGGGTTCATATGACACCCCAGTTGGTGTATTTATGTTCCATTAATAATTTGTCATTAAAAAGAACGAGCATATTTGTGATAGTATATAGGCTTACGCAGGTGCCAAATTCCATTTTCAGACAAGTTGATTATACAGAAAGGAAGGTTGAAGCGTTAGTACACGAATGCATATTGCTATTCCTAAACTTTGCGGCCGTCTGTCGTTCGTCGTGAGTGTTGCTGTTGTTACGTGTCCTAGGTTATCTTTTAGACCATACTGTCATTTTATATGACACTTCCGTTGGTGTGTTTATATTCTAAGGAACTGTTTCATAACAGACTCTTGGGAAATGATACATAATACAAACTTAAAAACAGAAATAACGTAAGTTAGCATGTCTGCCTCTGTAGTGTTGTTTGTCGTGTGGTCTCTTTTTGTCTTTTTCTTTTTTTTTTTCATTTCAAGGCTTTATTAAGGCATGGAGTTGTAATTACAGTTATAGTAGTACATTATTACAGTGAAGGTGTACGGGAGACTCGCAGGTCTCAGTGTAATAAGACAGTGACACAGAGGTTTTTTACCTATTTGGTCGTTTGCTTCTGCTGCTGCCAGCGGCTAGGTAGTTCAGACATTTAACAGTTTTAAACATTCATGTTGGAATGTCACCCGTCAGCGGATGAAGGCCAGTTCAGGGGTTGAGTTGTAAAGGCAGACATTGTTAATATATGATAAGCATCTAACGGCAATATAATAGCATTCATGGTGCGTCACCTAGCCTTGTTAGACAGGTCTGTAAAGTGTATAGCTTTGTTGTGGTCTATGTAAGGACATAGGTCGTATTGTAGATTATACAGTAGGAATTTTGAGCTATGTGGTGCATTCTCTTAGTACAGCTAGCCTGCTGAGTGGGGTAAGTATTAGATGGCAGCCACTCGTCGTGTTTTCAGTGGCTCCTGGGTTGTTGGTGGTGTGTCGGGCAGGTTTTCTGATTTGGCAAGCCGAGTACGGCGTGCGGAGGTGGGTGGAGGGGGTTGCGGGCAGCAGGGAGACACGGTCCTGAGATCTCTTTCAGGTAGGTCTGTTCAAGATCCGTTGGGGTGGAGGGCGGTGAGCAGTTGTCGAGGAGTGGGGCGTTTGGAGGTCGAGGGTCCGTCAGGAAGTTTGTCCTGTGTGTGTGTGTGTGCTGCGGGTGTCCCCTCTGTGCTAGTCACTGTTTTTTAATGTTTGTAGGTGATGGTTGTGTGTGTGTCGTGCATCGGGGTGTTGTCTTGTTGGGGTGTCACCTCTGTGTCTGGTGTCCGTCTGCGTCTGTTTAAGGCTCCGGCTAGCGTCAGGGGTGTATCGGTCGAGCGGATACTGTTCCGGGTTGTGAGGGTTGGGTGGTGTCTGGTATCGCGGTATAGTGTTCTTGTGTGTTGGGCGCTTGGGCAGTCTCGTTGGGTTGGATCGTCCCTTATCCGACATGTGCTGTTCGTGGCGGGTCTTTTGTGAGTGCTGTGGTGTGTAGTCGGTCTCGCAAGTGAGGGGGCGCGGGTCATGTGTGTTAATGTGTGTTATGGGGGGGCGGGGGGGGTTGGGGATGCAGGTCAATGGGGTGAGGATATTGCGGGTGGGGGAGGGTAGGGGGGGGTGTCAGGTCCAGGGTCCCCACCCCAGCCCCCTCATCCCCGCGGGGCATCTCCAGCTCCGCGTGGTCTTCTTGGTTTGGTTGGGTCGTTGGTCCAGTTTCCGTATTATCGCCAGTCGGTTCCGTCAGGGCCATTCCGTCTGCCTCCGCTGCCAGATGTTGTGTGGCCCCCGTGGTTGGTGCGGTGGAGGCAAGCCATTGGAGCCAGTGGTACCACGCGTCATGGTAACGTTGTATGCGTCCCGTTGCAGAGTGGATGAGCTCCTCGATGCGTCTGTCTTCCACCCTCGTCATCCATTCTCTGATTGTCGGGGCCGTGCGTCGTTTCCAGTGCCCCGGGATGAGGCTGCGTTTATTAGGTGTGCGAGTGCCGTTTTTTTAAACCTGTTGATGGGGAGCTGTGCAAGTTGGATCAGGTATGTTTCTGGTGTGAGGAGCAGGTTTGCTTCTGTTATGGTTGTGAGTATCTTGTGGATCTCTGCCCAAAAGGGCTGGATAAGGGGGCAGGACCACCATAGGTGGAAGAGGGATCCCAGTTCTCTCCCGCATCTCCAGCATTCCGGGTCATTCGTGGTTTTCATCATGCTGAGTTTTTCTGGTGTCCTGTACCAGTGGGAGAGCATTTTATATCCTGATTCTTGGAATTTGGTGGAGATGGAGGCTTTGTGTGTGAGTGTAAACACAGTTGTCCATTGTTCCGCTGAGATTGTGTGTCCGAGATCCCTTTCCCAATACTTTGTGAAGTAAGGGGGGGGTGCGTTAGTGGTGGTTTGGATGTGGTACAGTACCGATATTGCGTGTGGGGGGGGAGGGTTCATGCAGATGGTCTCGAATACGGAGAGCGTTCGCATTGCCGAGTCTAGGGTCAGTATACTTCTCAGAAACCTTGTCAGTTGGTGATATCTGAAGCGTAGGAGCATGTTGTGTGGAGTATTTGGGACTAGGGTGGTCAGGGGCGCAATTGTGCCTTGGTCATAGATGTCCTTCAGTCTGCAGGGGGTCAGTAGGCTCAGGGCAGCCGTGTAGTGGGGGTCTGATGCAGGGATAAATTTCGGGTTGCGTGATATGGGGCATAGAGGTGAGAGCTCTGGGGCTAGGTCTGCGTGGGTCGCCAGTCTCCTCCAGACTGCCATTGTAGCATTTAGGGTTGGGTGGTTCCGTGGTAGTTCTCCGGCCATTGATTTCGGCAGCCAGGTTAGCAGCATCAGGGGTATCTGTGAGAAGCTGGCCTCTATGGAGATCCATATTTTGTCTTCGGGTCTTGTGTCCATTCGATCACTCGCTGAAGGTGTATAGCGTGTCTGTATTTCGTGATATCGGGTAGTCCCAGGCCTCCTTGTAGTTTGGGTCTGGTGAAGATGGCGAAATTCAGCCTCGGCGTTTTTCGGGCCCATACGTAGTTCGTCAGTGTTTTACGGGTTTGTGTTAGGAAGGTTTTGGGGATATGGATTGGTAGGGTTTGTAGGAGGTATAGAATTCGGGGGAGGATATTCATTTTGACGACACTGATCCTCCCCAGCCACGTAATGTGCGGGAGCTGCCACGAGTCGAGGTCCTTCTGTATTCATTCAAGGAGGGGTGGGAAGTTGATGCGGTAGATGTCTGACATATCAGCCGACAACCAGATCCCTAAATATTTAATCCTTTCTTTGCACTAGTGGAAGGGGAATTCTGTTTGCAGCGCCGTTGCAAGTGCTAGGGGGCAGTTTACGTTGAGAATTTCAGATTTCGTAAAGTTAATTTTCAAGTTGGAGAGGGTGCCGTGTAGGTCGAATTGGTGCGTGAGCTCCCTAAGGGAGGTTGCCGGGTTGGTGATTGTGAAAAGGAGGTCGTCTGCGTATGCGGAGACCTTAGTGGCTCCCCAGCTGCCCTCGATTCCAGTTATGCGGGGTTGGGCTCGAACTGCATTGAGGAACGTTTCCAGGCTGATGGCAAAAAGTAGGGGCGATAGGGGGCACCCTTGTCTAGTGCCGTTTCTGATCTCAAATGCATCGGAGAGAATCCCATTTACCTGCACTCGGGCTGCTGGAGCGATATATAGGGCCGAGATGCGCGCCATCATGTGGGGTGCCAGTCCCAGATGTTTCAGGGTGGACCTCAGGAATGACCAATCGACCCTGTCGAACGTCTTCTCCGCATCAGCCGAGACTAGCAGGGTGGGGGAGTGTCTTTCTCGGGCCGCGTGGAGGAGATTGAGTGTCTTGATAGTGTTGTCCCTGGCCTCCCGGCCCTCCACAAAGCCCACCTTGTCAGGGTGGATGAGGCTCGGTAGCAGGGGCTGGAGGCGCAGGGACAGTATTTTGGCAAACAGTTTGAGGTCGGCGTTCAACAGGGAAATCGGTCTGTAACTGGCACATGAGGAGGGGTCTTTTCCCTCTTTCGGGATTACCACAACGTGTGCTAGGAGCATGTTGGGGTCTAAGGGGCCTCCGCATGGTATTGAGTTGAATAGTGTAAGTAGGTGTGGGACGAGGTTATCTGCGAACATTTTGTAGTACTTTGCCGTGTATCCATCTGGTCCGGAGCTTTTCACAAGTTTGGCCAGTTTAATGGCTAGGCGTATCTCCGCTTCAGTGATATCTTCTTCTAGTGTAGATCTATCTTGGGGTGTCAGCGTTGTAGTGATATTCTGTTCGATACATGTTTTTTGCCGTGCTGTGTAAGCCTCCTCTCCTTCATGTGTGCTTGTAGTGTTGGGGGGTAGGCAGTATAGGGAGGAGTAGTATTGTCTGAAGCCCTCTGCTATAGCCTTCGGGGTCTGCAGTGTGTTTCCTGCCAGAGAGATCCTTTGAACGTGGTTTTTCTGTCTCCGGGCCCTCAGTGCCCTAGCGAGCAGTTTACCACTTTTGTTTCCGTATTCGTAGAACATTTTTTGTGTGAGTTGGAACTGGAATTTTATTTTTTACGTTAGGCAGGAGTTGAGTTTCGCTCTGGTCTCTAGGAGTTGTTTGTAGGTTTCGTCTCTGAGGTCTTGTTTGTGGAGCGTTTCTAGTTTAATGAGGATCCCTCGGATAGTGCATTTGTGTGCTTCCCAAACTGCCGTTGGTGCGCTGTCTGTTGTTTGATTGGTGAGGAAGAAGTGGTCTAGAGTGTCTCTAATTTCTGTTTGGATCAGCGGGTCCTCTAAGAGTGATTCATTAAGTTTCCATGTCCATTGGGATCGGAAGGTTCTAGGGTTGTCGATGGTGAGTATTACTGGCGCGTGGTCTGACCAGGTCATGGGGGCGATGTGAGTCGAGCACATTGTGTCTAGATCTCTGTGTTGGGTAAAGAAGTAATCAATCCTCGAGTAGGATTTATGTGGCGCTGAGTAATAGGTGTAATCTTTCTCTGCGTGGTGTAGGATGCGCCAACAGTCTACGAGTTGGTGGGTTGCCAATAGGGTTCGCAGTCCTCTGAGGACGTGGTCCGGGATTGTGGAGCTCCCTTTAGATGTGTCCATCTTGGGGTCTAGAGGGGCGTTGAGGTCTCCTCCTACTATGACGGTTCCTGCACTGAACGCCTACAGGTTTCTCAGGGCTGAGGCTAGGAATGGTTTTTGGCCTTTGTTTGGGAGGTAAAGGTTCGCGAGTGTGACTTGAGCGTCACCTATATGTCCATTGAGGAAAAGGTATCTACCTTCTCGGTCTTTTTCTTCTGCTTCCAGGCGGAACTGGGTGTCCGCCGAGAATAATATGGCCACTCCTTTGGCTTTGGTGAGGGGGTTATGCGCATAGTAGCCGGTTGGGAAGTATTTGTCTGAGAATTTGGGGGCTTTTGTTGCTAGAAAGTGTGTTTCTTGGAAGAAAGCTATTTATATCTTGAGTGCTCGAATTTCTCGCAGCGCTCTTGCTCGTTTTTGTGGGAAGTTCAGGCCCTTCGCGTTGATCGTGTAGAGGTTAATTCCAGTCCCCGCGCGCCTGGGGGCGTGTGGGGCGGGGGGCGGTGGGCCCATCGTATCTGGGTAGCGGGGTAGGGTGGTGTGGAGAGGGGGAGGAAAGGGGGAGCAGGAGGGGGGGACGGAAGGGGAGGTTAGACGGGCTTGGGGGGGTAGTCCAAGTGGTGTGGTGTGTGGCGGTTTTGTCAAGTCGTAGAGGCGACTGTTGTGAGGGGCAATGTGCCACTGGTAGGTGGGTGTCCGGGGACCGTGTCCCTCGTGGCCACCTCACAGTCTCTTGGCAGTAAATCGGTGGGGCAGGTGGCGTCGTTGGTTAGGTGGGTCACCTACTTTGGGGTGTCGTCTGGTGACGTATCACTTTCTGTCAGCATCCGTCTCCTGCTGCCCTGTAGTGGTGGTGTCTGGCATTCAGGGGGGGTAGCACCATTCTAGCGGGTCTGTTTACAATGAGGTGAGTGGCCATGATGGTCACCCCGTGGCGCTATCCTGTTATCGTTCAGTACGCAGTTGTCGAGAGCGTGCATAATAACATAAGAACAGTATTCGTGAGAACAACATAATAACAGCATATCAAAACATGGTTACACAGGTTATGTCCCCAGTATCAGGGAGAACATCAGAAACTTTTATGAACATTTAGAGATATTTTGAGAATGTTCGCGCAGCACAGGGGGCCCCTCATAAAAAGGGTGAGGTTTGTGCCCCGTGGTGCGCTTTCACCTTACATATTTCATAAAGCAAGGTAGTAGGAGGAGGACAGAAAGTTAGAGGGGGGGGGATACAGAAGGGGAGAGAGAGAGGGGAAGAAGAAGAAAAAAAGGGGGGGGGGATAGTTAGTGAAGTCAGCAAACAATTATTGGTACAGAACAATACACTTTGTTGGAACCAGTGAGTGTAGGTGCCGCCGTCGCCCCATGGGAGCCCCTCGAGCATTCACAGGGGGCGAGGCAGAGTAGCTCTCAACTGTAATTCAGGTGTTCACATCTGTAATTTTGTTTGAGGAACACTGAGCATTCATCCTGTGGTATTCAGTGGTTGGTGAGTAGTGTGTCCCCACCCTCTGGTGTGTTCGTGGTGTCTGGGATGTGGTCTCTGGTGGACTCCTCCGGGGTGTGTGTGTGTTGCTGGGTTGCCTGTGTTGCAGGTATGGTCTGTGTGTATGGCTGCGGTTTGGTTAGGTAGTGAGGGTGTCTGGGTTCATCTTGGGTGTATTTGGGGGGTTCCCTTCTAGGTGTAGTGGGTGTGTATGTGTGTGGATGGTAGTGTACAGGTGTGTAAGGAGTGCGAGCCCCAATGGTATACTTGCTCTTGCGCTTCGTTCTACGGTGGTAGGAGCCTCGATAAGCAGTCCAGGGTGATGCCGGGGTGTCAGTTCAAGGCATCATGCCAGCAGGCGTCTCCATAGGGGGATTGGGGCTTGGCGGGTGGGGGTCAGTGTCTCGTATTGTGGGGCAAAGTAATCTTATGTGGAGCTGGCCAAGGTATGGGTACGCTGGCGAGTCCTTTGGGGATGTCTCTGTTGAGGTAGCAGTGGTCTCGGTGGTGTTGAGCAAGTCATGGACTCGGGGGGCAATAGACGTCGGCCCAGTTAGCTGATGAAGCAAGGTGGTTCCAGGTCTTTGGGTCGGTAAGATGCGGGTGGATGTCCGTTGGTGGTGTGTCTTGGCAGCGGTGGGTTGCAAACTGCTTTCTCCCTTTGTTTTCCTGGGTGCAGGGTGAGAGAGAAGAAGAAAAAAGGGGGGGGGGAGTAAGTGTCCCTGGAGTTGCCGTACCCCTCCCGCTCTCCCCAGAGTGGTCGTGACAGTGTTGCACAGTCGTGTTCAGGCTGGTGTTGCAGGGTTGGTGGCGGGAGGGGGGGTAGGCAGGTGGTGGTGTCTCCATCTCTCTATTCCTCTGGGTCAATAAGTCGGGGATGGGTGCGCGGGGCGTCTCTGTTGGGCCCCTGCTGGATGGTATGTTGTGTTGGTCTCCCTGTGAACCGTTCATTAAGCGGGCATGCGGTCCAGTCCGGAATAGGAGTGCGGGGGAGGTTTAGAGCCTCCTGGAAGGCCGGTACATCTTGCGGCATTCGGATTACGGCTTCCGTGGGGCCCTGTCTGGCTGAGAGGGCAAAAGGGAACTGCCATCTGTAGCGGATTTGGGCTTCTTGCAGGGTGGCGGTGAGGGGCCGCAAGGCTCTTCGGGCCTGCAGGGTGAGGTGGGATAGGTCATTGTAAAGCTCTATAGCCTGTCCCTCAATTCTCCAGGTTCTTTCTGTGCGTGCTTTTCTCATGATTTCTTCCTTTAGTTGGAAGTCTTGTATGTGGCAAATTAAGTCCCTGGGGGGGGGCTTGGGTCTCAGTGCCCTATGTGTCCTGTCCATGTGGATGCGGGCGTCCCTATGCCTGCCCAGTATGCGGTTAAAAATCGGGGTCAGTGTGGCCCTGGCGTCCTCTGGTGTGTCAGTTTCTCTGCAGCCCCTTACCCTGATGTTATGTCTGCGGCTGCGGTTATCAAGATCCTCTATTTGGAGGCGCAGATCTTGTATGTGCCTGGAGTGAGCCTCTGTAGCTTGTAATGCAGGGCAGTGTGGGTTGGGGCCCTGTGACTCTAGGGCCTGTACTCTTGTCTCGAGCGCTGTAAGTGAGGTGCGCAGGGTGGCTTTTACCTCATCTAGCAGTGACTGGAAGTCCTCCTTTTTCGGCAGGGATGTAAACAGTGTGTACCAGTCTGGCGTCTGTGGGGCCGGCCGCTTTCGGTGCGCGGGTACTCCTCTGACAGCGTGGAGCTCGGGGAGGAGGGCGCCATATTGGAGGCCTCCTCCTGGGAGAGGAAGTCTCCTGGCGTGTGCAAGTAGCTGCGGATGGAGGGGTGCGAGCTGTTCCCCTGTGTTCTCGGCGTGGAGGGGGTCATCTGGGCTCTCTTGGTGCAACCCATGGGTGCTAGGTTGTGCTAGTTAGGTGTGCGTGGTTGCAGCCTGGAGCGGAGCTCGGGAATTAGGCGTCCATTCCTGTTCGGCGCTGAGCCACGCCCCACCCCCCCATTTTGTCTTTTTCATTCCCTCCCCCCCCCCTTTTGAACCCTGCTTATGTGTTCAGTTCAATTGTCCACCCACCACGTTCTCCTGGTATTGTTCCCATAGCTCCCACACTCTGCCAAATTTGTTATTGGTGTGTCTGACCAGGGATGTCAACCTGTCCATAAGGTAGTTGTCTTTTAATTTCGCTAAGGCCAGTGTGATGGGAGGCGTTTCCGGGCACAGCCAGTTTTGTGCCAGTACCCTACGAGCCGCCAAGTAGATCATGTTTAATAGCTGCTGCTCCGGGCGTGTAAGGCCCTCTGTGGGCCTGGAGAGGAGGCAGGCCCACGGGTCTAATTGTAGTGGTCTCTGCATTATGTTTGAGCCTAGGTGGATGATTTGGGACCAATAGGCCTGTACTGAGGGGCATGTCCTCCACATATGCACGTAAGTGCCTTGTTCCCCGCAACCGTGCCAGCATAGGTCTGTGGAGGTGATTTGCATACGTAATTGCTTTACTGGGGTGGTGTACCATCTGAAGAGCGTTTTAAATGACTGCTCCTTGAGGGTGACACAAATAGATGATCGGGCTGTAGCTTCACAAATGTCCTGCCAGTCGGAGCCCTCTAGTGTTTCCCCCAGGTCTGTCTCCCATTGGTCCGTGTATCGGAGCTCTCCCCCACTAAGGTATGATAGTGAGATAAGTCCCTTGGGGTGTTTTTCCTGGTAGCAGATATTTTCCAACCAGGTGAGAGGGAGGGTGGCTGTTTCCCTGATCTCTTTGGAGTTAGTGAAGCCACGTGTCTGGACGTAGCGGAAGAAGTTCCTGGTTGTTAGGGGGTATTGTTCCCTAAGGTGGTCGTATGTGATTATTTAGTTATTTTTGTACAGGTGGCAGTACCTCTGGATACCGCTCTCTCCAACCCCACAAAGTGAGCTCTATATTTTATAGGAAGCCAATGTAGGAACTGACAGAAGGGTGAGGCGTGGGAGTTGCGGGCAGACAAGAAGATGAGCCTCGCCGCCGCCTTCATTATGGACTGTAACAGCGCAAGTTGGGAGCACGCAAGACCACTGAGAAGTGGATTACGTAGAAAGGACAGTGGAATGGACCAACACCTTAGTCGCATCTGGCGTTAAGTAGGGGCGGATGCGCGCACCGTTGACTTGGAGGGATGGAGACACCGGAGTAACAACACTTGAGGGAGGAAAGACCAGAATTTCAGTTTTGGTCAAGTTTAGTTTAAGGAAGTGGGCAGCCATCCAGTTAGAAACAGCAGAGAGGCAGTCAGAGACACTAGTCAAAGGGACGGGGAGAGATCAGGAGAGGACAGGTAGATTTGCGTGTCATCTGCATTGATATTGGAAGCCAAAGGAGCTAATGAGTTTACCAAGGGAGGCAGTATAGATGGAGAACAGTAGGGGACCAAGGACTGAACCTTGGGGAGAAGAAGCAGAGCCAGAGAAAGAACACTGAAAGAGCGCTGGGAGAGGTAGGAGGAGCACCATCACAGCAGGCAATAAGGCATGGTTGAGCAAGACCGATGTTACCAAAGCCTTCAAGCTCCTACCCATTCACCCCTCACTATGGCACATGCATGGTGTTAAATAGCGGGACAGGTATTATTCACAGCACCACAGCCCTTTTCACTACACTAGGGGTACCCCTGTCACCAAGTAAAATGATTGGACCCTCTACCAAGCTAGTTTTCTTGGGCATAGTCTTAGACACAATATCTTTTCAAGCCAGTCTACCACCCGAGAAATTGACCCGCTTTAGGGACAAAATCAGCCTATTTCTGCGGAGTGATACATGCACCAGAAAGGGACTCCAGTCCTTATTGGGGTCCCTTAACTTCGCAATGCGTATCATTCCGCAGGGGAGATCATTCGTCTCTAGGCTACTGTGTTTACTCCATGGGGTGCCGGACTCCTGCCAGGGCAGATTTGCATATGTGGAGTAACTTCTTGGCGGAATGGAACGGGGTCTCTATGTTCATACCTCCACTATCCAAGCTCTCACTCACAATCTACACAGTTGCAGCAGCACACACAGGGTTTGCAGCTATTTACGGCAACCACTGGTTTAGGGATAACTGGCCCACTGAGACGTATGCCTTGCCGGCATTTAGAGAAACATCCTCGTTGTTCGAGATTTACCCCATCGTGGCAGCCGCCCATACATGGGGTCATCTCTGGATCGGCAAGGCAGTTAAATGTTACCTAGACAATTCAGCAGCTTGCAAAATTATCAACAAGAGGCGGTCATCCTCGCTAACCATCATGAGGCTGATTCGCAAGCTGACTTGGCTGGCAGCAACCGCTCAGTTCCACCTAGTCTGCGTATACATTCCTGGTATCCATAACACAGCTGCTGACGCTCTTTCACGCTCTCAATTTCAGGTCTTCTTCCAGGCACTCCCTACGGCCCACCACCTACCAACCAGGATACCACCTTTCTACGAGCTAATCCTGGATTAAACAAGCTACTACACCACGCTCAGGCACTCACACACCACGCACTCTCACCCAACACCACTCTCACTTACGCTAGGGCACTGGCTATTTTTAACAAATTCACTGCGGAGTTTCACTTGCAAGGAGACTTCTCCATTAAAATCATGGTGGCTTTTGCCTCCTTCTGTCACCTACACCTCAAATTATCTGATGCCATTAAGCTTTACCCTACCGGGGTACAACACCACGTCCTCACTAACTTTCCTAATCGCACACCTTTCTTAACATCATACCCTATTAAGAAAATCCTCAAGGGTATTTACAAAGTTACAGTTCCCCCTGTCACTACCAGATTGCCTATAGATGGTCCTATTTTTAAGCTACTTAGCGACCTACTGGACAAATCCCTGTTTGACTATCACACTAAACTGGTTATGGCTTTCTATGGTTTCATCAGACTTGGGGAGTTTACAGTTGTACGTCAAATAGATACCACATTAAGCCTGAAACTATCTCATCTAAATAAAGTAGAAGACCACTACGTACTTTCATTACCTTCCACAAAAACTAACTACACCATTCATCCCACTATCATTCCCCTCTTCCCTACCGGAAATGTCTGGTGCCCAGTCAAGGTACGTGACATATTCTTGGTGTCTCCCCACACACACTCACCTGACACTCCAAGGGCACCCACTCAACACAGCTAAATTCGCATCTCACGTTAGAACTCTACTATCAAGGTTGGGCTACAACCTGGCTTCCTTCTCCGGTCACTCCTTCCGTATAGCCGCAGCATCTAGCTCAAACACACCAGTCCACATCATTAACAGACTGGGCCGCTGGAAATACTCTATTTACAATACCTGCATACCACAACCGGAGAGCGAGCTTCAACAAACTTTCAGAAGTCTCACTTTGTAACTTGCAAGTGTTTACTTTGAATCCTCCCTTTGCCCTCTTTTTATTACAGGCTTACTCGTACGTTTGTTTCGGCACACCTCAACCAACTTTGCATCTTCTGATACATTCCATAACCTATTGGAAATTCCGAGCACAAGTTAGGCCTGAATTTTAGGCCTGAATTTGTGGGAGGAGTTATGGCCCCTATTTAAACTCCTAGCCCCTACTCACCTCTGCCGTTCAAGCTATTTGACTGCACCCAGCTATATAATACATTTCACCTTTGTGGGCCCTCTTTTTATTTCAGGCCTACTCGTATGTTGGTTTCGGCACACCTCAACCAACTTGGCATCTTCTTATACATTCCATAACCTATTAGAAATTCCGAGCACAAATATATATATATATTTAATTCTAGTCTAGAAGAGGAAAAAAAAAAACATATAAAATCATTCAAAGTTGCTTCTTACCTTGCAGCAGCTAAATTAATAGAATGCAACATTTTCCATCAAGGAATAAGGCCACAGAAAACAGAATATTCAATAAATATGAGCCTCAGGCACTGGACCACTTTAAAATCAGTTTTACCTGAAAATGCCATTTGTATGCTCCTGGAGCATTAAGAGATGCCCATGCATGCGCAGTAGCTCCCAGTCAGCCAATTTGGATTCGCCCATCCAGCAGAGAAGAGCTCTGGAGCAGATAGCTAGGGAAAGTAAGAACAAGGGAACCAGAATAGCATAAAAACATTTTAGAGTCCCATATATCCAAAAATATAGAAGAAGTGAAATAAAGGTAAATAAAATAATTAAAAACGCTGAAATGTCCGCCATCTTGGTACACCTTATAGGCAATCCAGGAATATACCTCTGTAGGGAAACTAAAGGATAGATATTTGACAAAGGTGTGGAGGTCTTCCTTACCACCTCAAGCTTAATAATATAATCCATAGGCATACAGGATGAGTTTTTATTTTTTTTTATTTTTTTTTTCTTCAATTACTATTTCCTAAAATAGTAATCCTAACCTAGGGAGCCCCAAACAGCTTGGGCTGTGTCTGGGTTATTTCTGAGGGAGAGAGGTTGAACTCCCTCGGGGGCCATTGTCCTATCAGCTGAGACGGAGGAGCTCAACCAGCGATGCTTACATGGATTAGGCAGGAAAGAGTGTTTAATGTACATTACTAAATTAACAGCAATGATTTTCACTAGACATAACACCGTAATATCTGTATGCATGTATTACATTAACATATTCAAATGAAAGTTTCTTAATATATTCCATTGTTTCATTTGCCTTTAGAGCTTAATGTTTTATTTGTTTATGTATTTTCTTTGTTTTTTGCTTGTAGGCAACAGGACAGTCTTATGAACAGTATGCCAAAATGATTTTCATGGAATTGAATGACGCCTGGTCAGAATTTGAAAACCAAGGATCACGATCCCTTTTTTAAAGTACCTGCTCGATAGCTCTGCATCCTTAGTGTAACTGATTGTTTTGGGGTTTTTTTGTTTGTTTTTTTCTTATTTCTTGCTTTTAATCAATTCTTTACATTACCATGCCTTTGTACAAAAAAAAAGGTCCTAAAAGCCTATTTCCATAATTACAGGCTTATATTTCACTTTGTTTTGTACATTCACTCTGAATAATGTGCTTATGGCATTTCCCATGTTCTTTATTCAAATTGAAAACTTCTTAAGCATGAGGTGTTCAGTGCAGTTTACGTATCAGAATGGTAACTCTGCTGCATTTGATTATGGATCTTGATTTGTCTAACACTTTTTGTTTCCTTAAGATTAGATAGGTGTAAATTTCAATTTGAGTAAATGTATAATCATTCCTATTGCATTGTGTATATAATAATAAAAAAATAAAAAATTCTTAACATCTTTATCATATGCGATTTTTAAGATTCTTCTTTTTTATATTTTTTTTACAAGTGTTACAAAGACTGAGAAAACGGATATCGAGTGTAAGTGTGTTCTACACTACATTTTCTTTAAATAAATCTTACAATTGTTATGAGTCAGATCATGACAATCATCCTTAGGTAGCTTTTCACTCTTTTTAGGAAAATGCCTGAAAGGGTTAATGCTGTTCTGGACTCAACTCCCCTCGATCCTCGATCCTCCGGTCACCACATCAATTGATGGGAGTTCTTGTTAGCAAATTAAGACACACAGACACGAAAGAGTGCTTAACAAGTTCTCAATGAGTATATTTTCAGGGCTAGCATTTATACACAGTTTGTCATGCAAGCAGTGTCCTTGTAGTTAATAGTACATACTTGTCGGACATGAAAAAGATAAGCATTTGGATAAAGACGAGACAGGAATATCCTAAGGTCAAGGAAGGTCATACATCCTGTAGACGAAAGACCTTGGTACAAAATACATCTGCCAAAGTCAGCATAATTATTTCAAACATTATTTTAAAGCAAGAAAGAGTTTAACTATTTCATATCCTTACAGTCAGTACTAATGATTATAAACCTTATCTAAGCATAAAATACATATGAACAAGGAAAGTTAACTATTTCAGCTTTCATCCCCCCTCTTTGAGCAATACATTGCTCATCTTATCGGTTAAAATCTTCCCAGGACAGAGACACTTCCACATTATGGTATTCCCAAGCAATCATGTGGTCTACAAGAAACAGAAACTCAGCAGGAAAAAAGACACTTAATACTTTTACAGACAGATATATAGAAAATGGATGTTTAAGACAAAATGGAACTTGGGCTTATAGCAAATATATTATTGCAAATAGCTGACATGTTAACCAATTTTAAACAGACTAACCAGCCTGTCATCTGTATCGTAAGCCCTGGGTAAATATGGGCAAAGTGTATTATTCCCAACAGTTATTTTCCTCCTTTGTCCACGGAAGTGGGCGCATATAGTCAAAGTGGGAATAATACCTATCCCCCGTTCAAGGACCGGGGTCTAGGATTACCAGTCCACCCGATGATCTGGGGCCAGGCAAAAAACCCCAGTGGCAAAAACTCATATTTGAGGAAAAAGCACATCTGGGGAAAACCTGAGTGGGGGCCGCGATCGTGTTAGACATGTCATCCCCTCACAGTTGACACCACTTGTGACTTATAATACCCGCACCTGTGAGTACATAGCTCAGGTATCGGGAGGAATTGGGAAACGCTTCTTACATATTAATTCATGAGATAAATTATAATCTAGCTTGAAATTCAGACAATAATAACCAGGACCTTGCGTCCTATATCTTTTAACCATTTCCCTATTCCAAAGGTCCAGTCAAAACCAGTCATATCCTCACGCAGTTTCACAAAACATGGGAATCAATCCTTGGCACACTCAACATATATCAAAAACACACATAATACATTCATCCCTGGGTCAGCTAACACTTCCTCTCTCTCTCCGGCTAACTCTACAAAAATAAAAATAGTTCAATAGTTCAACATAGTTCAGAAAAATAGAATGTCTTTCACAGAGTATAAAGAAATCAGTTTAGACACCAGACATTTTGTTCCATAAAATGGCTAGGGTAGCAATATGGCTGACAACAAGACAATGTCAGCTTCCACATAGTTCTTCTTTTGTTTGCTGGATTTTCACCACAATGCTCTGTGCAACACCCCAATGGTTGAAAGGGTTATTACAGAACCAGCGGTATTAGACAGCACTGCACCTTCAGGACTTTCCAGGTTCTTGCGTGCAAAGTTTATGTCCTCATAAGTATCTCAGTTTCTTCGGCCTGCATGGATAATGATCAAACAGATTTAATTGCAAAATACTTATTGCATGGTCAGCCGGAGAGATTGATGTGTAGTCCCAGAAATCAGGCGGCACAAACACTCCAGGACGGTCTCTACAATCATACAAACACAAGGATCAATACAGCATCATTAATTAATTACCTAGGCTAAAACTTAAATTAGAGATTAAGGTTAAACCCTTAACTTGTGTAACATGTACTTCTCTTACATTTGCTTATATTTTATGCAATCTGTCTTCTATGAAGTTTTACATAATATCCCTTTGGAATGCCTTTGTACGGATGAGAGAAGCACTCACTCTATAGAAATGCTTGTTAGGATGAATATTAAAACACTAACATTTACATATACATTCCCAATAAAACTTTGTTCCTAAACTTGAACCTTGTTCAAAATTAATTACTTTAATAATCCCAAATAATTCAATACTCTTGGATTAACACCTAAACCTATATAAAATATTAAAAACATGAACCATCTGTGTATTAGGCTGGGATTGTTGGGTGTGGGTTTTGTGGTTGGTATTGAGGAATCTGTGGGGGTGGGTTTGGGCACTCATTTATCCAGTGACCCTGCTATCCACAATTAGAACTGTGTGTTCCACCAATACTGAAGTTGCTACCTCTACAAAAGTTAGAAACTTTGACCAAATCCTCTACCTTTGCCTTTAAAACTTTTCTGATTCAATCTCCTATCACCTCCCAAATTTCTTTGTCTCGCCTGCTTAGGATCACAGTCCTTGTGACTGCTACAACATACCTTTTCCTTCTTTCTTTCTATCAAAACAACCTGCTGTATCTTTCTCATGAATCTTCCCAAGAAATTCATTTGGGGTCAAAAAGGGCCAGTCACAGACGAGCAAGGAACAAAAGTGAACAAGGAGGAAGCATATTCCATATGCAGGTCGGGATTACCGAACTCACATCCCCTCTTTGTGTACCACACAGATATAATATTAATAAGCTTTTAAAGGTTTAATGGATAGTTAAATTGTGTATAAAAAGCAAGGTTGTCTAGGGGTATACACCAACAATGAAAGCATAGCCTTCATATAGGGCTTGCAATACTGACAGTCTGTGTCATGAGCATAATGCAGACATGCGGTTAGGTACTTTTCCATTGTTCTAATATATTGAAAACACTAAGACTTTGCAAAAATGTTTAAAACACATATTTCTTCCTGTACCTGGGGCCGTGCAAGGATGTAGTTGGGATATATTTCAAATTGAGTATCAAAAGTCTAACCACAAAACTATGTTATACACTTCTTAAGAAAACAAGTTTAACCCGTTAGTGCGTACTTTGGATAGCCTCTTTGCATAATTTGGCTCCTAGTGAGATTATTATATTATTTATTTATCCTCTTCTGGATCCTCTTCTGGATCTCACTTTACCCATACAAATATAATACAGTAGTTTAGGAGATTAAGATTAACTCACTTATACATTTCCAAAATTGTCTAATCTCCAATAAAAATACCATTTTATTATTACCCCATAATCAATGAGGCATTCTAGATGAATCTTACTTTGACACAAACAATGCAATATACTTTAAAAGTAGAGTTAACTCTGAGCTGGACAATACTCCCCTATTAGAACTCCTTTATGAGGGAGAGACATCTTGTCCATTCAATCCTTTTTATCAGTAAAAGAATGACTTTCAGGATTAATCAGTTTGCAAATGGAAATGTGGAGTCACAATTTGAACAGCAGAAGTTTGTGGGGCCCCTTTCACGTGGGATGTAACAAGCGCTTTTCTTGCTCCAGGAGCGATAGCATACCATTGTTTCATTCTAGCCGGCTGGACAGCATTTCACCTTTTGTAAAAACACTAAATGCTTGCGTTAATGATATGCAAATCACTCTGCTAGTTAAACTCCTACACAATGGACAATAAAATACATGAAACACATAACACACCAATTCATTTCAAACCATATAACTCATACTCAGCATCCAATGTAATATTACATGTCATCTCACAAAACAGACATCTCACAAAACAGACGTAGTAGATACACGTATCGGGTACCCAGCAGATATGCCAATACAGAAAACACATTCATGAGCACACAACTACACACTCTGTGTCCCTCCTAGGAAACACGGGCAGACACAATATGAAAGCAGTCTTAAACTAACACCTCCAAATCTCCATTCCCATATAGCTATACCAGACCACAACACAGAGCCTCTCTGAGCTCATAGAACTACTCCAACTCAAACTACTCTTGGCCAAACCGCTAGTATTCAACAGCTAATAAAACAGTTATTTGCTAGGTTATTTGGCTGGCATTTGTATCAGTATCACTAGACTGAAACAAACTGATTCAAATATAATTTAAAACAACACAGCAACATATAAATTAAACCACTTTCCAGTTAAGCTGCACACTTCACACATTATCACAATCACCATTTACACAGAATAAATAGTTAACAGCTGTACTCAGAACATATTATTGTAAGGTATACCAATTTTAGTTTATATTAGATTTATTTTAGGAATTCTTATGCATACATGTTATTTTTTTTTATTAACGTCATTACTTTAATCTACTATAGTATTGTATATAAAGAAAGGATCCATTTATATAGTGCGCTCATAACTCAAATATTTGTCTGAAACGTCCATTAACTAATCTGAGATGATGCTGCATCAATTTTAAATCTTACAGAAATTTTGCAAACATCTGGACCAGATTACACAGACATGGTTTGTCAGAGTATTTATATCGACAGACATTTTGTGCTATGATAGAAACTAAAAGTGTATATTCTGAGTCACTCTGAACAGACCAGACTCCATTTTGTTATTTCAAATTAACAAAAAAGACACAGGATTTCTTTCTGTAAGACTGGCCTCTTTGCCAGAGCTAAGGAATGCATAGTATAAACAAGTGATAAGGAAGGGGGTTGGACAGACTGTCTAATGCTAATGGAATATAATCAAATCTAAACCCAGACAATTGTGACAGAGAAGATTAAATAATTTAATATTTAACTGTCTATATATATAAGGTACCATTGTATGGAAAAGGGTAAACTTAGTTCATGATCTGTCATATCAGAAATTATAGCAGATTTGCAGACACATAGTCTGGACAAAATTTAAGAACCCCTTTGATCTTTGAAGGATATGTAAGTTATAGCCACTATCAAGATAGGCCAAAATGACGTCAAAATAGCCACCAGGAAAAGTTAACTCTTTCCTGGATAGGTATGTTTAGTGGGACAAGACTGCCCTCTACAGACCAAATAACTAATTTGCGATCTGGAAGATAACCACACCTCTAGTGCTTCTATTGGGTTATCAACTGATGACGTACAGAGAGTCTGGCCCTTTAAAAGTTAAGACGAAGGGAAGATAGAGATATACGAGACAAAGACAGAGGAGGCAGATGCAAGAGATGCAAAGAAAAAGAGGAGAGAGGAATTGGAAGTTTGGGGACTCCAACCTCCATGCAGAGACACATCCAAATAAATTCCTGAGACTACCAATCGGATGAAATATCTACTCAACTGGTAATTATACTGGTTTCATTTAATTAAATTAAATTAATTAAAATGTATTAATAGCATTATATATGACTGGATAAAGCACGGTCAGATTTCCATATTAAGAAATCTTAGTTAACTAAGAATATATAGTTATAAACATTCCATTCTGCAGGTGGAATTAAGAATAATTATATATTGATGTGATATTATCACGTGTTAGCATACCGCTGTTTTTATCCAGGTGTATTGATTTGCTCTAAATTAAGATAGATATCTTTTAGACAAATTAAAAATCTGCTTATATAATATGTAGATTCTCTTATTGGATTGTTTTCTGGAAATGGCTAATGAACTGGTTTAAATGTTATTTTATTTAAAAATTACATAAGAATAGATCTTAACTACCTAGGAGATCTAGCCAGCATTGAAAGGGTTATTCTAACTGTCTGCTAAACTTTACGACCTTACGCTGCACTCTGAGGAATTCTGTTCTTCACTGTGAAAAGTTTCACTTTCAGCCTGTGTTAAGGATACCTCATAAATCGTAGAAGTCTTGACAGATAATGAGTTAATAGCCATTGAAACGTAATACCCATCTCTTTGTATTGCATACCATTTTATACTGAATATTCATTGATTATTGTCATGCATGTTACATAATATTATTTGTTAATTATTGATTATCATAAATAAAATCTATTTTTATACATTGTGATTATTTATATGAAATACATTCCACTTAACACGATAAACGTTCTTTGGGATCTGAGAATTGAAATAGTGGGCAATTCTCACTGTTACTATTATTATCCCATAAATATCCCCACATATTGGAGGCACGGTGCTGAGATCGTTTAAGTTGAAATTGTATTTCATATATAATAATAATATTGGTGTAATTCATGCAATTTAATCTTAATATAGAAAAGAGTTTTGTATTGAGATTAATCAATAAAATAAAAACAAAAATGGCCAGTGGCAGTGATAAATCTGTAACAGATAATACTGAAATAATTGAAGACCTAAGAAAACATGCTCTAGTTCATATTCATAAACATATGAAAAATGATGCAACCTATGAGGTTTGGTTGAAAAGCATAGAATGGGAAGCTAAACAAACCATTCTAACTGATGAACACATCATCATATATCTTAAAGAAATTGCTGAACAAAAGAACATAGAAAGGAAAATGGCGTACATAATACACTCTTGGCCTTTCTTTATGACAGCACTTCTTAAGGTGTGTGATGAAAACAAGTCAATGCCAAATTGGACACGTACAGTGACGATCTGGGCATTCAAAATGGGAGATACCAAGATTTACTTGCTGAGCATAAAACTCGTCAGGCTGATCATGAAAAAGAAATGAAAGCTTTGACGGATAAATATGCACAGGAAATAAATCAGCTTAAAATGCAATTGGATGAATATGAAAAGGAGAGTCAGAAATTAGACAGTGAGGTTGGTAGTCATCATTCTGTGCCAAAAAGTTGCACAAAAATGCAAGAAAGGACTATTTGTAAATCCCCTCCTTATTATAATTTTCCCACACCAAACCAGGTTTTCATAAAACAGTCTGTAAGTAAAGGTGTGAGTAATTCTAAAAAATCACCTGTGGAACAAGATTCCCCATCTCATGACATTACCAAGCCACCTTGGCAATCTTGGGCAGAACAGTTTGAAAAAGCTGTCTTGGCCAAACTTGAGAGGGAGAGTCCAATTCAAGGTGATAGGAATGAAAACAGACATGGTTCTGTACACTGGCAGGATTCTGATGCTGATCAGAATTGTGACAGTGAACAAGAAGCTCAGAGTGATGGGAGTGAAAGTGATTGCACTATCCACTCTGAAGGCCATGTAACTGATATGCCATCTGCGCTGTTGTATGGGTCTAATTCCTCTTCAGCAGACAGATCGCATAGACGTTTACCCAAACACAGAAACAGAGATCGTAAATCAACGACGCCTGTTTATGAAACACCAAAGGTCATCAAATTCCTTAGAGAGACTGTCCCACAATTTTCTAGAGGTTCAGGAAACATATCTGAACATCTGGAAAATTATGATAGAGCAATGAATTCATTGGGCATGTATGATGACATTCATAAGAAATGGTTCATTACATGGACCTTTGATTCAATGTGCCGTGTTTATCTAGAAAGTCTTCAAGCTATACAGTTAATGTCCTGGTCCAAGATGAAATATGAAATAATCATGGAATATGGTAAGTATAAAACCATTGCCTCTGCAAAGAAGGCGCTTTATAACTTAAAGTGCCGTCCAGATCAAAGCCCCAGAGAATTTTTAATAATTCTTAAAAATGCATACTCCGTGGCCCAAAGAAAACCCAGGTATGAAAGCACAGACTTCAAAGATCTGTATTTTCATGCCATGCCGGTAAACATACAAATGAATCTCGCAAGAGATTACGATTGTAAGTTACCATTAGAATGGCTAGTCAGTCAGTGTATGAAGTTGTACACTATACACCATGCACATGACGAAAATCAGCCAAAGGTTAAGAAACCTGGTGATAAAATGGTGTCAGAGACTAAAATTCAGTTAGGTCTAGAAACCCAACAGAAAAAGAGGACCTATTCCGAGGTTTTGAAAACACCAAAACCTCAGAAACAGGAAAACGCAGGAAGCAATTCTGCAAATTCCTCTAATAACTCTGAAAATCCAATGCCAATGGGAATAAACGCCCCTGGGTTAATAAGAACCAAGGCAATTCCCAATGGAGAAGGAATCCTCAGGGAAATAGGAGATATGGAAACAGAAACAACCAATCTGCTTCCAATAACTCCCAACAGTCTCAGCCATCCCAGCCAAATTCTAATGGGCAAAGACAAAACGGCAATGGGGGAAATAATTTGCGTCGTCAGGTTGGTCAATTGACAGACCAGATGGGCAAATTAATGGAGGAAATGACAAAGATCAACCAAGTCTTTGCTCTAAATCCTTTTTTAGGGATAGCTCCAATTGCAGAACTACCTGTGCAACCGCAGCAACAACAACAGGTGCCGCAGCAATAATAGCCACTGTGACTAAACAGGCTAGGTTATCAGTAGATGTAATACCTAACCCTGTTTCCTTTCCAGGTACTAACAGTCAAACAAACAATAGTTGTGTTAGAAAACCTATTGCCTATACCGTCACTTCACTTCCGGGTGAAGGAGGCGCAACGTGTTCCTCTGTTTTTTCATTTCAGCCAAAGGCTAAAGTAGCCCCAGCAGCCACTAGTTTCCAGGATCCAGACCTGAAAGGGTTAACTGATGAGATGCCGACCACTAGTTCCCGCTTGACAGTTCAAGATATTCCTAAAAAGGATGGGCCTGTGGGTAAGACTGAGCATTCCTCAGTACAGGTAGAAACTACTGCTGTGACCGGTAATGTATGGAAAACAAGTAATATGTTGACACATTCTAAATTCTTATGTGAATTAGAAGAACATGAAGGAAGGTACTACATGTCTGTAGAAATACAGGATTCGCTACCCCAGCCTTTTAAAGGGTTAATAGATACTGGTTCACAAGCCACTATCTTATCCAATACCTACTTCCAGCAGGTAATGGACTTAGCAACGGATAAGCCGAAGCTAAGAGATTTCCCCAATGCTCTGTTGAGTGTAGGAGGAAATGCCCTTCATGTTATTGGCAATACCTGGTTAAAGTTTAAAATAGGTAACAAAACCTTTAGACACCCGGTGATAGTGGTAGATCTCCCCTATGACCGACTGATTCTGGGTATAGACATACTCAGAAGACTTAACACAATTATTGACTGTGTAAATGGAATTGTATGGTCACAAGCTAAGGTTCCCATAACCTATGAGAAATCACATGTACAATCTGATCGTAACTGCCATGTGATAGAAGAAAGACCTGACTCGATTGAGGTACATTTTAGGAATAGTCAGTCACCTGACGTGACTATCCTGCAGGTGAATGATGCAATCGCACCTGTAGATGAGCATTCCATAAGAATTGCTCCAGAGAGGATCCAGAATGTCTCTCTGGAAGGTGATGTTTTAACCATTTCTCTCCACAGGGACTATGTTGAATCTGTAGATCTGGCAGGTCATGCTCAATTCCTTGCCAGAATTGAAAGGGTTAATAACAACTTATTCTTTCCTATGCAAATAAATGACTTAGGAAGAAGTAGGAATGCAAAGCTGGACTTAAAGAGTGAGAACAGCTATATTAGCAGAAGTCTGTTAAAGCAGATCGCTAATCCTAAAATGATCAGGTACGCTTCCCCACATGACAGGTGGATCCAGAATCTGGATGGCGAATCAGAGAGTCACAATGTGATAGCAAAATGTTTACTATCTATTTCCATCGGAAATAAGACAGTTAAACATTTATTCCTAGTGATAGACGAACCTCGCTATCAGGTTTACGTTGGCAATGATGTCATACATCGCTTTGCCATACACCTTGACCTGATTAATTCCAACTTGTGGACAAGGTTAAAAGGTAATCCTTGTGGATACCTACACGAGGAAAACGCCCTGAAATCAGGACAAATACTCCCATATGCGGTAAGTATCCAAGTTCCTGATGACATAACCATTCCACAGGGGACAAGTAATTTTCTTTTACCCCTACAGGTCAAGGAGGGTCAGAGATTGGAAAACTCTGATGCCCTAATCTGTTTATCCAACAGGATACAACAATTAGGGATGGTGGTAACACATACACCAATGGTAAGTATTGGTAAGAATCCCACCTATATCATGGTCAACAATGTTACACCCAATAGTGTTACTTTACCAAAAGGAACATTATTAGGTCTAGCATTGGATGCTGAGTACTATACATTTGGTTTCCAAAACCAAATTATAGGCCTCATCCCTGAAGAATACTTAACTGAGGACGAAATTGTCGATCAAATATTCCATTCCTCCCCAGAAGGATTATTCACTATCCTATCTGTATATCCCTTCAACGTCGAAGAAGGCTCGTGTAAAATCGAAGAAGCATCTATTACCTTCGATCATCCGCTCAATGAGCAGGAATCACAAGAGTATCACGACCAAAGAGAAAAGGTAAGTCAACACCGAACTGACCTAACTTCTAGGCTTGAAGAAGCTTATGAGATAGGCCAGCCTGAAATCTTTCCAGGATTTCAGGAAAGGCTAGAAGAGCAAATATCTTTAGCTGACGGTTGCTCCAATGATGCTGAGCGACAACAGCTAAAGGAAATCCTTTTGGAATTCCAAGATATTTTTGCCAAAGATTCCTACGACTGTGGGTTAACTAACCTCCACGTAGCCAGAATACAAACTGATCCAAATTTACCACCTGTATTTATCAAACAATATAGACTCCCATTAGCGTCATATGATGGTCTACAAGACATCATTCAGAATTTAAAGGAAAGGGGCATTATACGTCCAGTGCACAGTTCGTATAATAATCCGATCTTGGGGATTCTGAAACCTAATGGACAATGGCGTTTATGCGCTGACTTACGACAGCTAAATAAACGCGTCTATATGTCTGGTTGGCCAACGCCATACATAGACCAATGTTTGGTACAAATGCAGGGATCCAAAATATTCACTGCCATTGACTGTGCGCAGGGATATTGGACTGTACCAGTCCATAATGAAGACCAATACAAATTGGCCTTCACATTTGGGAAGCAGCAGTATACCTGGACCCGTATGCCTTATGGGATCTTATCACCACGATGCCCAGATGTAGGTGCATCATGTGCGTGTTGGAGCATTAACCCTCTGTATACAGTTGGGACTACCCATTGTTGTATACCATGTTTAGAAGTTCTGACCAGTAACCCATCCATGATACTAAATTGGACTTTATATCTCATCAAGATTCGTAAATCTTCATTATCTTTGCAATCCTCATCTGTGATGGGATTGGCAGTAGGGTCTTCTATATGTCTATAGAATATGCCTATGACGGGATCGTTCTTTTGACTAGTAATCAGGTCCTCACTAGGAGCTTCTTGACTCCATTGCACGACGTTTAAGTCGGCATTATATAAACTCTGGTCACGAATTCGCTGTGTTTATGCATAAAGCTATGCCTGACGCACTCGAGAGAGGAACGTTATCATATGTCGACGATGTCTTGCTGAAAAGTACCTCCTTTGATAAGCATATCTTAGAGATTAGACATGTTCTCACTCAGTTAAGAGAGGCAGGAATAAAACTGTCTTTACAAAAGGCACAATGGTGTCGCACCCATGTCAATTTCCTTGGACATGAGGTAACTTCTGAAGGATTAAATCCCCAGAGGAAGAAGGTTGAAGCCGTACTAAAGGCTAAAACACCTTCAAACATCAGGGAATTAAGATCGTTCCTTGGTATGACTAACTACTCCCGTAAGTTTATAGACAACTATGCAGAAATAACTAAACCACTCTTACACCTGCTTAAAAAGGAAACTACCTGGAACTGGGGGGAGCCTCAGGACCAAGCGGTAAGTGAACTGAGGAGGAAGCTCACTCAGGCACCCTGTTTAGCATACCCAGAGGGGGGTAAACCCTTCTATCTGGAGACAGGTTATACCGATTTAAGCATAAGTGCTGTTTTGTATCAGAAGCAGGACAGTTTAAACAAAGTTATTGCATATGCTAGCAAGACTTTGTCACCTGTTGAAGTTAAATTCAACACATGTGAGAAGGCGTTATTGTCGACTGTATGGGCACTACAAAATTTTCGTAGCTATATCCAAGGTGAGAAAATAATTGTAGAAACAGCTCACCAACCTCTACAGTATCTGCAGAGTGAAAGAATTAGAGACGGTAATCTCTCTAACAGTCGGATTACTGCATGGACTCTATCCTTACAGGGATGGCCGTTAGAAGTCCGTTATAAACATAATAAGAGAAGCCCAGTTGCCCAAGGTTTAGCAGAATTACATGACTGTACTGCTCCATCTCTGGATGATAATGACACCGGAGATGACTTCCTAGAAGAGCAACTGCTATCCCCTTATAAAGTTTATGACGAGGAATACTGTCGACCACTACCGTGGGTATACATTGATGGTTGTTCATATCACCACGTTGCTGGTGCTGAACGGAAGTTAGTTGCAGGTATCGGAATCGCCTGGATAGGTGATTATCCTAATGTATCTATAGGATACAATATTGGTCCCAAAAGCAGTCAGATAGCCGAACTCTGTGCAGTATATAAGACCATTCAAATGGCAATAGAATATGGTATCAAAGAATTTGTTATTATAACTGATTCTAACTATGTTCGCAACAGTTTCGTCGAATATCTGCCTAGCTGGAAACGTAACCAAATGCTGAAAAGCAATAACAAACCTGTTAAACATGGGAAATTGTTTTGTAAAATCGATGAACTGGTTAAGGAAAATGGTTTAACCATATATTGGAAGAAAACCAAAGGCCATTCTAAAATAGAAGGTATTGACAAGGATGGTAATGACTTAGCCGATTCACTGGCAAAACAAGCTGCCATCAATGGTGAAACCCTAAACATTGATGATCTTATGGGTTCAATTCATGTTGAAGCCATAACTAGACGACAGGCTAGAGATAATGCCGACTTAAATGTCGTGCAATGGAGTCAAGAAGCTCCTAGTGAGGACCTGATTACTAGTCAAAAGAACGATCCCGTCATAGGCATATTCTATAGACATATAGAAGACCCTACTGCCAATCCCATCACAGATGAGGATTGCAAAGATAATGAAGATTTACGAATCTTGATGAGATATAAAGTCCAATTTAGTATCATGGATGGGTTACTGGTCAGAACTTCTAAACATGGTATACAACAATGGGTAGTCCCAACTGTATACAGAGGGTTAATGCTCCAACACGCACATGATGCACCTACATCTGGGCATCGTGGTGATAAGATCACATATGAGATATTGCGTGATTATGCATATTGGCCACACATGTTAAGGGATGTTAAGACATACTGTCAGGGATGCTTGATTTGTCCGCAATATCAACCCCATGGTCCAACCCATCGTGCACCACTTCAGAAGAGGGGGGTGTCATTACCTTGGTCTGATATTCAAATTGACTTTATAGGTCCTGTAACAAGATCTTCAAGAGGTAACAAATACATGTTAACCGTTACATGTATGTACACAAAGTGGATAGAATGTTTGCCTTGTAAAGAGAACACGAGTACCGTGTGCGCCACTTTGTTGATTAACCATGTCTTTTCCAGGTTCGGTCTGCCTCAAAGAATTGAGTCAGACAGAGGTAGTCATTTTACCAGCGAAGTAATGGCTAAGATGTGGAACATTCTAGGTGTTAAACGAAAGCTACATATTGCATACCGCGCTGCGTCTAGCGGGGGGGTAGAGCGATATAACCAGTCTATCGTTAATATTCTGAAGAAGTATGTTAAGGAGTCTGGTAAAGACTGGGACATTAAATTGCCCCTAGTTTTAATGGCGATTAGAGCTACACCTAGCACTGCTACCAAATTGTCACCTTTTGAATTGATGACAGGAAGAAAGATGGTTTTACCACAGCATTTACTATATCGTACTTCAGATCATAACTTGATCAATGCTGCCACTACGCATCAGTATATCGAAGATTTGCGCAAGCATTTACAGCATGCGTTTGCTTTTGCCCAAAAGAATCTAGAAAAAGCAGCGACAGGGGTTAAGACCTATTACGATCTAAAAACCACGAAAAAGGAATATGAGATAACAGATCAAGTCTATCTGTATAACTTTGCGCGAAATCAAGTAAAGGAAAAGAAATTTTTACCTTCTTGGAAAGGGCCATATGTCATCATTGACAAAATTTCCCCAGTAGCGTACAAGTTAAAAATTCCTAAGGATGGTGATTTTATTGAAAAGTGGGTTCACATTAACCAGTTGCGTGCTTGTCATCCTAAATCTCAATTAAGGATTATAGGTGTGGATTCGGACGCAGAAGGGTGAACGACTAACCTGGATGAATGCTTGATTCACGTGGTATAGTATGATGTGAAGTGTTGTGATGTGCCATGATCTCATGTACGTTCATGTCATTAACCATTTCCTTGCCATCCAATAACTACATTTTATAAGCAGGTTACTAGCTTGTTTAAATGCTCTAGGCAAATTGCTGAAGAGTCAGTAATAAATGTAGTGAGGGATGAAGTTATAAAAATAGAATTAGAGAGAATACATATGTTGATGAATCGTAATAATGTGTTGTCCTAGGCCAAGTGATGTCACACTGTTATAAGTTTGTATGCTTAACAAACCTTGAATCATTAGTAGATAAGTCTGAAACGAGTTCCTGATCCGTGACTGTCGAAAGATGTCCAAGAAGGATGTGGCGTGTTTCTGGATCGTACTGCTCCTGTGCCAAGAGCTACGGACCGACCCGATCGCAGAGATGGGACCATCCTCCGGCATCCTGATTCAAGAAACACCAGGGTTCATCTTGACAGAGAAGAGGATCCTGACCCGACGTGTGTTCGTCAGCTTGGACCCCAAGATTTCCATCGAGAAGGCATACAACATTTCATCGATGCAGCTTCCTGAGTTACAGACTTGGTACCAGATGCACCTCCAAAGAGCACAGGACCGTGTGCGAAACATCTTGGAGCAAGCCCAGAAACCATTTGTATCCAGTTCTATTCCGATGAGCAACCGACCCAAAAGGTTCCTCACCGCTATAATTGTTGCATTAGTTTGTGCCACTGTCGGTGCAGTTGTCGCAACTGGAATGTCTGCAGCCAACTCTATTACTGTCCAAAAGCTGGATATGGAAATCTATGCGCTAAAGCAACACATTAACGATATTCATCAGGTGATAAACCAGCAAAGAACACTTCTCCAAGACGTGTTAACTATTGTGGAAGACACAGTTGTTACAACAAATTTGCATTCGGAGTTAATTGCCAAATCCACTGAGTTGCACCAAAGTCATGACTTATTTAAGCGTGAACTTCTATTTCTGCATGACCCAATATTGTTCCACACACTTGCTTTTCTTGACGAAGTGCAAACTGGAATGATCGAATTGGCAGGGGGACGCATACCTCTGTATTTTGTATCCAAGGATATTGTTCATGCGATGCTTGCCAATGTGGATGGAAAGACAATTGAGCCTATGCAATTAAATCTGGCCTTTGAGATGGGGAGCGCTATACCTCTCTTAATTGATCCGGAACGTATGGAGATTTGCTTTTTATTGACCATACCATATGTAACTCCCAAAGACATTTTTCAAATGAAAACAATGTACTATGTAATAATGATATTATGGTTGATTGTACTAAGTGTAAAGTTCAAAACTTTTACAGGTACAAATATATACAAAAATGTTCATTCCACGCACGGGCCTATGTTAGAAATGATGTGATTGCACAATATGTCTGATAACTTCTATAGTGCTTATTCATAAGCTAAATTAATTTTGGCTATGAAATGCACTAAAGGGGGGTTATGTCAGAGTATTTATATCGGCAGACATTTTGTGCTATGATAGAAACTAAAAGTGTATATTCTGAGTCACTCTGAACAGACCAGACTCCATTTTGTTATTCCAAGTCAAAAAAACAAAGAGACACAGGATTTCTTTCTGTAAGACTGGCCTCTTTGCCAGAGCTAAGGAATGCATAGTATAAACAAGTGATAAGGAAGGGGGTTGGACAGACTGTCTAATGCTAATGGAATATAATCAAATCTAAACCCAGACAATTGTGACAGAGAAGATTAAATAATTTAATATTTAACTGTCTATATATATAAGGTACCATTGTATGGAAAAGGGTAAACTTAGTTCATGATCTGTCATATCAGAAATTATGGCAGGAATTGCAGACGCTAAGTCTGGACAAAACTTTAAGAAACCCTTTGAAATCTGAATTATGGCCACTATCTAGATAGGCCAAAATGACGTCAAAATAGCCACCAGGAAAAGTTAACTCTTTCCTGGATAGGTATGTTTAGTGGGACAAGACTGCCCTCTACAGACCAAATAACTAATTTGCGATCTGGAAGATAACCACACCTCTAGTGCTTCTATTGGGTTATCAACTGATGACGTACAGAGAGTCTGGCCCTTTAAAAGTTAAGACAAAGGGAAGAGAGGGAAATACGAGAGAGGGAGGCAAGATATGCAAGAGATGCAAAGGAGAGGAGAGAGGAATTGGAAGTTTGGGGATTCCAACTCGGACAACATCTGAGACTAACACTCTACTCCTAAAACTCTAACACTTAGAATTTACTGACTTTCTAACCAACACCTCCATGCAGAGAGACTACCAATCGGATGAAATATCTACTCAACTGGTAATTATACTGGTTTCATTTAATTAAATTAAATTAATTAAAATGTATTAATAGCATTATATATGACTGGATAAAGCACGGTCAGATTTCCATATTAAGAAATCTTAGTTAACTAAGAATATATAGTTATAAATATTCCATTCTGCAGGTGGAATTAAGAATAATTATATATTGATGTGATATTATCACGTGTTAGCATACCGCTGTTTTTATCCAGGTGTATTGATTTGCTCTAAATTAAGATAGATATCTTTTAGACAAATTAAAATCTGCTTATATAATATATTAGACTCTCTTATTGGATGGTTTAAGAAAATGAATTTAAACTGGTTTAAATGTTATTTTATTTAAAAATTACATAAGAATAGATCTTAAATACCTAGGAGATCTAGCCAGCATTGGAAGGGTTATTCTAACTGTCTGCTAAACTTTACGACCTTACGCTGCACTCTGAGGAATTCTGTTCTTCGCTGTGAAAAGTTTCACTTAAGTCTGTGTTAAGGATACCTCATAAATCCTCAGAATTCTTGACAGGAAATGCTATTTAGCCATTGTAACGTAATACCCATTTCTTTGTATTGCATATCATTTTATACTGAATATTCATTGATTATTGTCATGCATGTTACATAATATTATTATTAATTTGTCATCATAAATAAAAATCTATTTTTATAACAAATCGTGAATATTATTTATATGAAATACTTTCCACTTAATACGATAAACGTTCTTTGGGATCTGAGAATTGAATTAGTGGGCAATTCTCAACTGTTTACTATTATTATCCCATAAATATCCCCACACTCTTAAGTGTAGACTTTTTTTCTGGTCTTACCCATTCCTCTTCGATGATATATTTGACGACAGGATGAACAGGAAATGTAGGCTTCACTGATCTTCAAAGTATTTATTAGATCCCATAGTTGAGCCCACATATTTTAACACAGCTTCTATGTAACAATCCAAAGGATCTCCAGATCTCGGTACATCATGGACAAAAGCTACAGGTATCTCCTCTGCAGTGTTTGAGGCATCACTTTGCACCGCTTGTTGCATATCATAGTCCACCAGTGCTTGTAATAGTTCCTCTTTTGTTTTTCCCCAGACAGGGAATAGATCTCTCCCGGAAAAACTGGTATAGCGCTGCCTTGGATTGCGCCTGTTACTCCATTTGGTAAATAAAAGATAGCAAAGAAAAAAACAGAGAAGGGGGCACTGTTGAGGTGTAAATATATTATATATGCACTGAGGTCAGCCTTTGGAAATTGAGACACAATTTCTTTTAGTGCCTGGATTAACCAACAAATCCAGCAACACTAAAATCTGGTATAAAAAGATGAAAAATCTTTTAGTTATCCTACCGCTATGCCACCAATTTGTCAGGAACGCACCCTACTCCAAGAGTGTGCGTGACGTAGTTGTGGTGGTGAAAGGGTTAAAGTTCACTATTTGTCTGCACTAGACCGGAAATAATGACAAAATCCCCCTTTTAACACCAACCACATATAACTATTACTATTTTAACGCTGCCCCCACCAAGACAGTTTATAAATGGAGTGCCTTGTTCCCCAGGTAAATCAATAATAAAACCCACCATATGTTACTTAGCACAATATTAAATGAATTGCAAAAATACAAACTAGTCTCTTCAGGGAACGTGATTCTTAACCAGACAAAGGCAGAGCTTAATAAATGAATATTTATTATGAGCAAAAAATAGTCACAGTGCATATAAAAATATATGATAAACAAATTATTTACATCAAAAACAGATAAAAATAAAAAGGATAAAATCCAGAAGTCCTAGTTACTTACTTTTTCAAAGTACAACTTCTGTCCAGGGGGTCTCTGGCAAGGAAAGATGGTGACTCACTTAGAATTAGATTCCGACCCCCAAGCAAGTACACGAACACCCCTCCAAATAATTGGATATATACCACCCTGTGGATTATCAAGTCTTGCCCAGGGGTGGAGTTAAGGCATACCTACAGAAATAATAAGTGACCACCTCCTTTGTTCCAGACCACCGTCAATCCAAATGGAAACATTTTGCTCTATCTTTTTTTATGGACCTGCCACAGAAATAATAATTGCATCTACACATTTGTTATTATTTTCCCATTCCATAGACATGTCGCACGTCCCACCCATGATCCAATAGGACGGACATTGGGCTTGTCCCAGTCCAAATATAATAAAAATTAGGATTAATCATTAAGCTGTGGGTAAGTATTAATGTTTCTCTTGGATATTGTGACGAAAGTAACCTCACCACTGGTTTTTGGAGGGGACTACTTGCCAGCCTTTTAATATGGCCGCCCAATAGAACTGGCTAATATACTTCAAACAGGCTCTGTTCGTGCAACTTGGAACGTTTCTCACAGCAGTGTTCTAATTGATCGTCTGGGTGGCCGCAATTCCTATGAACAACCACGAGGTGGCGGCCATCTTATTCGCATGAACACCTGGTGTTTGGGCATGAATCTCATGGAATTGAAATCAGATACAGAAACTCCCGAACACCACTGGACTTCCATCATCGCCTGCGTTCGTTTCTATTCAGCTTAGAAGGGCATTATTCAGTGAGATCATTAGTCTGGATGAAGGGAACAAGCTCCAGGGTAAGACTATTGACTCTGTTCCGTAGTTTGTTCGTTTTCAAACTACCGAACTAGACTGGCCGCAAGCCCTGATTCTATGGAACTGTTTTAGGCATGGGACCATGCCTGAAGGTGGACAAAACTAAGACTTCCGTAAAATCTCTGAACCCCTGACCTGATCTGGGTGATTTTGGCATATGCTGTTAACCCAGATCAGGGTTATCAGGGGATATGTTGTGTTTTGGGATTTTGTAAAATATGTGTTTTTTTTCTACTTTGAAATAATTGGGTTAATACAGTATCTGATCGAATTAACTCACTGGCAGAGGGGAGGGATTATATGTTTGTTGTGGGAGTGTCATACATTTAATTGCTGTTCTGATCGGTTTGCAACAATTGTCATCCTGTCCCCCACAAGGTCCACATGGGTGTTCCCTTCCATGGGGTCTTGCATAAAAGGCCAGCTGTGACTCCCCGTTAAATGAGATGCTTTACCCCTTCATGTTTGGGGGATTGAAAAACTACACTCTGGGGATTGCTATAATCAATATACTACCCTGAGTATAATCACTAGCTCTTCTAAGAGCTGTTCCTGCTACGCTCTCTGGAGTAGGAGAGGTCTACCCACTGGGAGCTGGATCCTGGTCTTGGGTCCAGGGTGGGTGGAGGACGGTGAGACCCCAACCAAGCTGCGGTGGCTCGTGGGGACTACAGCGCTTATATTGTCTGGTGGAGTGCTTGGAGCCCTTGGAAAGCACTAGGAGCATCGATTGGCGGGGGCACTCGGTCGGAGTGCCAGGCGATCCATCACAGATATGATACTGGAACACAAGGAAGGGTCTTCATGAAACTAATACCATTACCATATCAAAGGATTGAACTATCAATTGAGAGTTTCCGGCCATATGGTCAAAGTCAGTTGGTTTACATTGAAACTAGTCAAACAGGTGAGTTAAGTGTAAAATGTTTTACCTTGCAGGACCTTTGATAGATCAAAAGGGCAATCAGTTTCACACCTTGCAGAAGCCCCTTTTGATCAAAAGAGCAATTTCTCTCTGCCATTTGTTCTCTAGCCATGGGTCCAATTATTGATGCACTCCACAAGTTATATTAAATAGCAATATTCAATAGTGCAATAATAAATTATGCAACCTTGCCGTGACAAATGGTGCTTACATTAAGCAAACAACCCACACGTAAATCTTACTAAGAGTAAAAAGCTAAGATTGTACTTTAAGATCCTGAACATCTGTTTTCAAATTCTAATAATCCATATACTGATAAACTCATATGATTCCTTATAATTTAACAAGTAGTAACATTCTATTTGCTGATTGTCTCAATCAATTGTATATAAAGTAACATATTCCATATGCTAACCCGGTTGATTGAAAGTGTCAGGAACTAACAATCCCATCACTCTAAAGAGTTTGAAATTGCTACTGAGATTGTGATACTGTACTATGCCATATCAAGATTATTGAAAAACTATTCACTAATTATGATGTATATTTACATTTATTAACAAAAATAAATATTATAACTTTTATAAATAGTTGTGATATTAATGTATGTAATATTAAATTCGAACAATGTACTCCAGGTCTAAAGAGTTAAAATAGTGAGTAACTCTTCGCTTTAAATAATAAAGTAACTCTTAACACCAATAAAATATTAACCCCTGATATTTTAATAAAGATGATTAATTTTAATAATTTTAATGCAAATATTTTTAATTAATGGAAATTAATTATTAATAATCCCCATAAATATTATCACATGGTGCATCCTTGCTTTTCTCTATTTCTTTGCAATTTACTAGGTTTGGGAATCCTTGTGTGATTCACTGCTGCCCGCGTATTATCGTATTATAGTGAGTGCTTATAACCTTTTATTTTTGTGACATTGTTTTTTGCAGATCTATACATTTTCTAGTCATTTAGATAGTTCAATGTGTATATTACATTAATAGCAGATTAAACTGGAAATGCCCTGTTAATTACAGCACCGTTTCTATTAGGAAACAATCTCAGCTTCTACAAAAATATCTTTTGCTCCATCATTGCTGACAGATGTTTTGGGTTTGTACAATTTCAGATAACCTTAGCTATACTAGCAATTCCCCACATCATAATCATTAATTGCCTTCAGTTTTCCTTTGAGAGCTGATGATTAGTTTTGTTTTTCTACTTATTGATGCTCATCTGATTTTCTTCTTGTTTCTATGCTTGTGATTTGCATAGTGATGTTCAGACCTCATTTGCATTCAATTACACACCATCTCATGGTAGGGTTCTAAATGTTATAGCTTAATGTGAGATGAATGATGTGTGTCTGATGTGTTAATAAAAATCTCTTTTTATATGTATTAATACAACTTTCATTTTCTCGTTTTCCTTTTAAACTAGAGATATGATATAGAAGGACATTTTTAAAAATCGGACAAAATGCAACTGCATTTCCTTCAGTGTTATTGTGTGAAAAATAAGATGTATTCTTTAAATGACTTAAGTTGCAAAGGGTATTTTTTACACAGTACATGCAACAGAAAAGTAGGACATACATATCATGTACAATGATCTGAAAAGGAATGTATTAATTGCTCAACTTCCAAAGCTATACAATACACTTTATGTCTACTTCATGAGAGCTATACAGAACAAGAGGCAACATTGTGCTGAACTTCTATAAGAGGATTCTTTTAAATGATAATTTATTTTAAAGAGTACTGATTTTGTTTTGATCACATTTTTACCACATAAACAGGTGAGAGTAACGCTTGCGGGTCCCCTTGTTGGGTGTCCTAACATGAGAAAGAGTGCTTTCCGTGTTCTATGGTATTACTTGCTGAGAGCATGAGGATATAAGTTGAACATTATACTAAGTACTTTCCACCACACAGGCCCCAGCATATAAAGCCAATGAGCTACATGTCATGAAGTCCCAGACATACACCACAAATTATTCCCTAGAGAATATTACAAACTGCACGCTTATGCACAGTGTGCTTGGTCACACTGGAGTCCACAAAGCCTAAAGAGACCATGGTTTATTCACCACTACCAGTGCTAAATGTTTAATCACTGATGGCTACTGCCTAGTAGACATTTTGAGTCATGCATAAATAGAATAGTATACTTAGAAGCCTCCAAGTTTCATTACTATAAATGCATACATAGAAACCTTACTCGTTTTGAGGATATTTATCTCACAAGCATAATCTCAGAGAAATGTAATATCCTCTCCAAATCTCTACTCTGCTCTCTACTCCAATTCTTCACACCCACATGCAAAGTCACCCTGCTCTTTCTGGGCATTATGAACTGTTGTTCTTCAACCACCTTTACTGAACACTCAATTGAAGAAAGCCATGGCCCTCAATAACAGATAGTCGCTATTTAGAAAATCACAAGACATAGCCCATATGATTCTTACACAATGTTATAGTTTTCCTCATTTTTCTGGGCTATTATGCTGCTCTTTAATGTTTGTGATATTGATTCCCTAGTGGTGATTATGACAGTTTTGTACAACTATCATCACTTACTTTGTTTAATGGTTTCCTTTTTTAATAAAAAAAAAGTTATATATAAAAAAAGACAAAAACGTGTTTTGATTTAGTTACTAAGAAAACTGCTGTATTTGAAAACTGTGCAAAAGTTTCGTTGTTAGAATGGCTGTCAAGCTGTTGAGCAAAGAACTGGAACATTTCGAACACTCAGTGATTTGAAAGTTATAACATTTGGAGTAGCAGAAAGCCAGTCCTTTCCTCTACTGGAAAACATTTGGCTGTTATATTTTCCACAATTACATAATCAGCTGGAAAGAATGTTTTAAGTTCAAGGCCTTGATCTCTGCTGGATTTTACAGCCTAACTAACTGTACATATTTTATTGTTTGATTTTCTGCAATCTCAAACAATTCTTAATTTGAATGAGGTCTGGGATTTGATTGAGGTAGTCCGAGATTACTCATTTTAAAAATCCTTTGCAGCTTTGACTTTTTTTTTTTTTTGAATCACTGCTCTGTTTAGAAAGGACAAATGACAGTGCTTTTTATATTTACATGACTTTATAAACTTGTACATCAAGTGTCTCATGTAACTTTGCAGCTGACTAATTTTGAGTCCTTCATGGATACACTCCCATTTGGTGAAATAAATTCTCTATTTTTTTTTATTTTTTTTAAAGAGTCCCCGATAATAAAATGGGAACTTGACCTCAATAAATCATTTGTAATCCAATCCTGGAAACAAAGCATTAAATGGATTAAACAAAGTACACATTTGTACTTGATCGAGCTTTATTATAAAGTACTATACAGGTGGTCGAGTCATTGGGGTTTGTGGTGAACTGGGAGAAATTGGCCCTGATACCGTCACATGTGGTACAATTCTTGGGATTCGAGATAGATGCGACGGAGTGCTTACTGCATCTCCATTCTGAAGGAAATTCGGAGGATCCTGCGGCACGTCCAGATACCATTCCAAATGCTGACTCAAGTAGTGAGTCTTCTCTCTGTATCCATCCAGGCCATCTACCTGGGCTTCATTCACTACCAGGCCATGCATCGCCTGAATGCTCAATTCTTAAGGGCGAGACCGTCCTACGACCAACTAATTCCTCTTACACCGAATGTCAAGGTGACTACTCAACATGTCAGCCTGGAACACCAAGGCGATCTTTGGCCCTCCCCTGGACTTCATCCTAGAGTTGGATGTGAGTCTCTGGGGGTTGGGGAGCGACTTGTATGGCCGCCTCCACGGGAGGCCTCTGGACAGAAGTGGAAACGGATGGTCACATCTATTTCCTGAAGCTGATCGTGGGCTCATTCACTATAAGAAGCCTTGTGAGACACTTATCACACTGCTGCATTCTTCCGATGATGGACAACGTCTCGGGGGTATAATACATCAACCGCCTGGGAGGGGCCCAATCCAGGATACTCTCAGAGGTGACTAAGGAGATTTACAGCATTTGCTTCCAGCGCAACATTACTCTACAGGTGGAGTAGCTACCAAGCATGACAACTCTGATGGCAGACTTGTTCTCCAGACACTGGAGGGACGCCAGTGACTGGAGACTCCAATGCTCAATTTTTCCTGGACATCTCGACCATGAGGGGCCCATTCACGGTGGATTTCTTCGCCTCCCAGGCAAAACTGTCAGATTCCAACGTTCTTCAGTTGGCTTCAGGACCCGCATGCACGGCAGTGGATGCCTTTCTTTGGGAATGGCTGTCTCTGGGAGCCTACACCTTTCCTCTGTTCACTATGATTTCCAGGGTTCTTTTGCAGGTATGACATCAACGGGTCTCCTTGGTGTTGCTGACTCGGCTTTGGCAAGGCCAGGCTTGGTTTCCGGAACTTCTGAAGCTTTCCTATCGGGATCCACTCATCCTCCCGTCAACTCAGACGCTCCTCTCGGACTCACGAGGCAATCCTCATCCCATAGTAGTGGACGGCCACCTATGTTTGGTGGCCTGGACTCTTTCCGGGGAACCTGGAATGTTGATGACTTATCACAGATGGCTGGGGACCTCCACTTGGAACACTTGACGTCATTGGTGCCTGGAACGGAGTGCCGATCCCTTTACGGCCCCTGTATCCAGTGTCTTGAATTTCCATTGTCATCTCTTTGGCCAAGAAAAGTCATACCGTTCTGTTAACGTGGCCAGGTCTGCGATCTCAGCGGGTCATGTGCCCCTTTGAGGTTCTCCTGTCAGGATCCATTGGTATGTAGACTCCTCAGAGGCATCAGGCTATCCCACACTCTGGCACCTAAGTACACCTCCCTTTGGAATGTACGTGTGGTTCTAGGTTTCCTCCAGGACTGTCTGGATAACCAGGATCTCTCACTACGACAATTATCGGTTAAATTTGCCAGCTTTTATGCCTCATTTCCTTTTGTCGGTCCTCCGATGTTCAAGCATTCAATGTCGACGCAATTACATACCTAGTCGAACTCGGCAGCTCTTTTCTACCCATACTTCTGTGACTTGCCTAAGTTCAAACTACAAGGAAAGGAGTGCGGGAAGCTGTTACCAAGCCAGTCAATTTAAGTTGGCAGCTTGTCCACTAAAATGCCTTTCTATTTTTAATGCTAACACCCCTTTGCTCCTCCCACCATTCTCTTGGACCTCCCTATTACTACCCCATCTACACTCCCCTCACTCTCACCTGTTCTGTATTGGCCTGACTCCTCAGAGTCTAAACCACAATTTAATTAAAAGCTCACAGAAAGTTATAGTTGTTTTTTTAAACCCCTAATCTAGGCAAAAATAATGAGGGTTTAGCTAAAGTATATGGTTCGGTGTTTTATAAACAAAGCAAAAAATAAATTATTACATTCTGTGAGTTTTGAAATTGCTGTTTAGTTTAGTTAATTGCTGAGTAGGAGTATGTGCTGTATCTTGTATGTTTATATATATATATATATATATATATATATATATATATTTCTGCAGTGTATCAATGTATTATAATTTGTATCACCCAACATAGTGAAACATTTAAAGTAACTGAAGACACAGAGTAAGGCATAATGCGTCATTGTCCAATATCTCACAACTATTAACCTTGATAAAGTGCTTCTTTTTTGCATATTTCAGATATGCAGTCTTGTCTTATCATCCAACTATGCCAAATATGAACTCCGTACTGCAACAGTACCTTATGGTGCCAACAGAGGATTGAAAAGGGAGTTATGGTGCGTTAATCACATTATTCAAAAAATTCCTTAGTGTTCATAGTGAAGTACTAATCCCTTCTGTAATAGATTAAAAGTGTGCAAATGTAGAAATGCTAAGCATTCCAGAAACTCCTGCTTGTGTAAGAAATGTAGGAAACCCTTTAAGTTAAAAATCAAAAACAACTTTTATAAAAATATATAATCTGAAATCAGGAAATAGATTTTATAATATTTGTATATTATATTAAAAATATTATAAAAATTATTGTCTACCCACTAACTGCTCTGTGCCATAGCACATTGCATTTTAAGGTCTTATTTTACCATTAATTTGACCTTTTTGAACATGGCAAGAAATAGCTAAGAGGAAGAAATGTTACAATTCTGTTGCTTTGCCCTGTTTAAAGATTAACATAATTGTAGATTATACTAGCTTTAGTGTAACTATAATCTTAATTTTATTAATGACAGGAGCGAATATTTGCTTAAGTCTCTCTTTACTAGAACTCCACAGCAGCACATTAACATAGAGAGAAAAACACCAAAGACAAAAACATAAGGAATCCATAAAAGGCTCTTCCCAACCAACCATTTCCTCTTTAACACTGCGACAAAATAAGGTACATAACAATGCCAATAAACTAATTAAAGGAAGAAAACATAACATAACGATGAATGCCATCTGGAAGAAAACTTTGAAGAATTGATGGGATCTTGATCTTCATCCTGCAAGACAGTTGATTCTATGAACTGTAGTCGAACCATTAAACTGAAACGAAATAAACAGAGTTGAAAAACACTGATTAGTGAACAAAATGTACTGAGAAAAACATAAATCCCACGATCCAGTACTGATAGTCAGGTCCGGTGCAAGGATTCTTGCCGCCCTAGGCAATAATACATTTTGACGCCCCCTCATGAATGCAACTGCATTCCCTCAGAGGTTTATTCACTAAACTCTGAATTACCCTAAAGAGACATTTAGAGAAAGAGGCGCACTGAGTAGATTTTTGTAACCATCACCATGCAGATGTATCTCGGATGGCGTGCCATCGCTGCAACAACCTGGGACACATGGCCCGCCACTGCCCCCTGGGGTCAGCAGCCAACAACTGGCGACGACCCTCACCACCTACAGAGACCGCATCACCCCGCCCTCCTTTCTCGTCCCCACGTACCTCAGCCGCCCATTGCCTGGAGACTGAGGTGGGCCCCGAGGAATGCCTGGGTATCTTGTATGAGGCGGACCCGATACAAGCTGCCTCACCAGATAATCGACAACACCATCGACAAGAAGTGCGGGTGAACGGACAGGTGGCGCAAGGATTGAGAGACACTGGGGCCACCATTACCTTAATGCAGAGACACCTGGTAAAACCTGAACATTTGTCCAACCGAACTGTGGCTGTACGAGTTGCTGGAGGAGCTGTTTTCCGTTTACCCACTGCTAGGGTACACCTGGATTGGGGAGTCGGGTCTGGGAAGACCACCGTGGGCATCATGGACAATTTACCCACAGAAGTCGTACTGGGCAATGACATTGGCCCTCTTGCATCAGCTTATCTACCTACGACTGCTGCCGCTTGCCCAGTGACCACACGTTCCCAGGCGTATGCTGCCGATGACCCTGCACCAGGACGGGAGACCCAGGTAAGCCACGAACCAGCCCCTAGGCCAGACCCCATAGAGAGACCCTTAGCTTGGGATACCCCCGAAGCATTTGGGAGGGAGACCCGGGCAGATCCTACCCTCCAAAAATACAGGGAGCTTGCTGATAGTGGGGGGAGTGAGAAGGAACGCTTTATCTGGGATAATGACCGACTGTATAGATTGACAGAAGGGAAAAAGACAGGCGGTATCCCATCACAGAAGCGCCAACTAGTGGTACCCAGAAAGTACCGGTTGGAACTTCTGCGAATTGGACATGATATTCCCTTAGCAGGACATTTAGGAGGTAACCGCACTACCTACAGGATTACCCAGACCTTCTTTTGGCCGGGCATCTCGAAGGATGTGCGACGTTACTGTAGTACCTGTGACGTGTGTCAACGAGTAGGGAAGCGAGGGGACCACCCGAAAGCAAGACTGTTACCCATGCCAGTAATCGAGGAACCATTTAGCAGGGTGGCAGTCGATCTGGTGGGGCCCTTACCGAATCCCAGTCCCTCCGGTAAGAAATATATTCTTACCGTAGTGGACTACGCTACCCGCTATCCGGAAGCCGTTGCGCTGACGAATATCCAGGCCGACACTGTCGCCAGTGCCTTGGTCGGGATATTCACCAGAGTGGGGTTTCCACAAGAGATTTTGTCTGATCGAGGGATGCAATTTACCGCAGATCTGACCCAACAGTTATGGAAGGTCTGTGGTATCAAGACCCTGTTCAGCTCGCCATACCACCCCCAGACTAACGGGCTCTGTGAACACTTTAATGGTACCCTGAAACAATTACTACGGACCTTTATGGCGGAATACAGAGACTGGGAGCGATTCCTGCTGTGGGGATATTTATGGGATAATAATAGTAACAGTGAGAATTGCCCACTATTTCAATTCTCAGATCCCAAAGAACGTTTATCGTGTTAAGTGGAATGTATTTCATATAATTAATCACAATGTATAAAAATAGATTTTTATTTATGATAACCAATAATTAATAAATAATATTATGTAACATGCATGACAATAATCAATGAATATCCAGTATAAAATGGTATGCAATACAAAGAAATGGGTATTACGTTTCAATGGCTAAAAAGCATTTTCTGTCAAGACTTTATTTATGACTATCTTTCACAGACTTAAATGAAGCTTTTCACACAGAGAACAGAATTCCTCAGAGTGCAGCGTAAGGTCGTAAAGTTTAGCAGACAGTTAGAATAACCCTTTCAATGCTGGCTAGATCTCCTAGGTAGTTAAGATCTATTCTTATGTATTTTTAAATAAAATAACATTTAAACCAGTTCACTAGTCATTTTCTTAAACCATCCATAAGAGAATTTACCACATTATATAAGCAGATTTTTAATTTGTCTAAAAGATATCTATCTTAATTTAGAGCAAATCAATACACCTGGATAAAACAGCGGTATGCTAACACGTGATAATATCACATCAATATATAATTATTCTTAATTCCACCTGCAGAATGGAATGTTTATAACTATATATTCTTAGTTAACTAAGATTTCTTAATATGGAAATCTGACCGTGCTTTATCCAGTCATATATAATGCTATTAATACATTTTAATTAATTTAATTTAATTAAATGAAACCAGTATAATTACCAGTTGAGTAGATATTTCATCCGATTGGTAGTCTCTCTGCATGGAGGTGTTGGTTAGAAAGTCAGTAAATTCTAAGTGTTAGAGTTTTAGGAGTAGAGTGTTATTCTCAGATGTTGTCCGAGTTGGAATCCCCAAACTTCCAATTCCTCTCTCCTCTCCTTTGCATATCTTGCATGTGCCTCCTCTCGTATTTCTTGTCTCTCTATCTTCCCTTTGTCTTAACTTTTAAAGGGCCAGACTCTCTGTACGTCATCAGTTGATAACCCAATAGAAGCACTAGAGGTGTGGTTATCTTCCAGATCGCAAATTAGTTATTTGGTCTATAGAGGGCAGTCTTGTCCCACTAAACATACCTATCCAGGGAAGAGTTAACTTTTCCTGGTGGCTATTTTGACGTCATTTTGCGTTATCTTTATAGTGCCATAATTTAAAATTTCAAAGGATTTCTTAAATTTTGTCCAGACTTAGCGTCTGCAATTCCTGCCATAATTTCTGATATGGCAGATCATGAACTAAGTTTACCCTTTTCCATACAATGGTACCTTATATATATATAGACAGTTAAATATTAAATTATTTAATCTTCTCTGTCACAATTGTCTGGGTTTAGATTTGATTATATTCCATTAGCATTAGACAGTCTGTCCAACCCCCTTCCTTATCACTTGTTTGTATATACTATGCATGCCTCAGATCTGGGAAAGTGGTTAGCTTGCAGATAGAAATATAGTGTCTTTTTGTTAACTTGAAATAACAAAATGGAGTCTGGTCTGTTCAGAGTGACTCAGAATATACACTTTTAGTTTCTATCATAGCACAAAAATGTCTGCCGATATAAATACTCTGACATAACCCCCCTTTAGTGCATTTCATAGCCAAAATTAATTTAGCTTATGAATAAGCACTATAGAAGTTACCAGACATATTGTGCAATCACATCATTTCTAACATAGGCCCGTGCGTGGAATGAACATTTTTGTATATATTTGTACCTGTAAGAGTTTTGAACTTTACACTTAGTACAATCAACCATAATATCATTATTATCATAGTACATTGTTTTCATTTGAAAAATGTCTTTGGGAGTTACATATGGTATGGTCAATAAAAAGCAAATCTCCATACGTTCCGGATCAATTAAGAGAGGTATAGCGCTCCCCATCTCAAAGGCCAGATTTAATTGCATAGGCTCAATTGTCTCTCCATCCACATTGGCAAGCATCGCATGAACAATATCCTTGGATACAAAATACAGAGGTATGCGTCCCCCTGCCAATTCGATCATTCCAGTTTGCACTTCGTCAAGAAAAGCAAGTGTGTGGAACAGTATTGGGTCATGCAGAAATAGAAGTTCACGCTTAAATAAGTCATGACTTTGGTGCAACTCAGTGGATTTGGCAATTAACTCTGAATGCAAATTTGTTGTAACAACTGTGTCTTCCACAATAGTTAACACGTCTTGGAGAAGTGTTCTTTGCTGTTGTATCACCTGATGAATATCGTTAATGTGTTGCTTTAGCGCATAGATTTCCATATCCAGTTTTTGGACAGTAATAGAGTTGGCTGCAGACATTCCAGTTGCGACAACTGCACCGACAGTGGCACAAACTAATGCAACAATTATAGCGGTGAGGAACCTTTTGGGTCGGTTGCTCATCGGAATAGAACTGGATACAAATGGTTTCCGGGCTTGCTCCAAGATGTTTCGCACACGGTCCTGTGCTCTTTGGAGGTGCATCTGGTACCAAGTCTGTAACTCAGGAAGCTGCATCGATGAAATGTTGTATGCCTTCTCGATGGAAATCTTGGGGTCCAAGCTGACGAACACACGTCTGGTCAGGATCCTCTTCTCTGTCAAGATGAACCCTGGTGTCTCTTGAATCAGGATGCCGGAGGATGGTCCCATCTCTGCGATCGGGTCGGTCCGTAGCTCTTGGCACAGGAGCAGTACGATCCAGAAACACGCCACATCCTTCTTGGACATCTTTCGACAGTCACGGATCAGGAACTCGTTTCAGACTTATCTACTAATGATTCAAGGTTTGTTAAGCATACAAACTTATAACAGTGTGACATCACTTGGCCTAGGACACATTATTATGATTCATCAACATATGTATTCTGTCTAATTCTATTTTTATAACTTCATCCCTCACTACATTTATTACTGACTCTTCAGTAATTTGCCTATAGCATTTAAACAAGCTAGTAACCTGCTTATAAAATGTAGTTATTGGATGGCAAGGAAATGGTTAATGACATGAACGTACATGAGATCATGGCACATCACAACATTTCACATCATACTATACCACGTGAATCAAGCATTCATCCAGGTTAGTCGTTCACCCTTCTGCATCCGAATCCACACCTATAATCCTTAATTGAGATTTAGGATGACAAGCACGCAACTGGTTAATGTGAACCCACTTTTCAATAAAATCACCATCCTTAGGAATTTTTATCTTATACGCTACAGGGGAAATTTTGTCAATAATGACATATGGCCCTTTCCAAGAAGGTAAAAATTTCTTTTCCTTGACTTGATTTCGCGCAAAGTTATACAGATAGACTTGATCTGTGATTTCATATTCCTTTTTCGTGGTTTTTAGATCGTAATAGGTCTTAACCCCTGTCGCTGCTTTTTCTAGATTCTTTTGGGCAAAAGCAAATGCATGCTGTAAATGCTTGCGCAAATCTTCGATATACTGATGCGTAGTGGCAGCATTGATCAAGTTATGATCCGAAGTACGATATAGTAAATGCTGTGGTAAAACCATCTTTCTTCCAGTCATCAATTCAAAAGGTGACAATTTGGTAGCAGTGCTAGGTGTAGCTCTAATCGCCATTAAAACTAGGGGCAATTTAATGTCCCAGTCTTTACCAGACTCCTTAACATACTTCTTCAGAATATTAACGATAGACTGGTTATATCGCTCTACCCCCCCGCTAGACGCAGCGCGGTATGCAATATGTAGCTTTCGCTTAACACCTAGAATGTTCCACATCTTAGCCATTACTTCGCTGGTAAAATGACTACCTCTGTCTGACTCAATTCTTTGAGGCAGACCGAACCTGGAAAAGACATGGTTAATCAACAAAGTGGCGCACACGGTACTCGTGTTCTCTTTACAAGGCAAACATTCTATCCACTTTGTGTACATACATGTAACGGTTAACATGTATTTGTTACCTCTTGAAGATCTTGTTACAGGACCTATAAAGTCAATTTGAATATCAGACCAGGGTAATGACACCCCCCTCTTCTGAAGTGGTGCACGATGGGTTGGACCATGGGGTTGATATTGCGGACAAATCAAGCATCCCTGACAGTATGTCTTAACATCCCTTAACATGTGTGGCCAATATGCATAATCACGCAATATCTCATATGTGATCTTATCACCACGATGCCCAGATGTAGGTGCATCATGTGCGTGTTGGAGCATTAACCCTCTGTATACAGTTGGGACTACCCATTGTTGTATACCATGTTTAGAAGTTCTGACCAGTAACCCATCCATGATACTAAATTGGACTTTATATCTCATCAAGATTCGTAAATCTTCATTATTTTTGCAATCCTCATCTGTGATGGGATTGGCAGTAGGGTCTTCTATATGTTTATAGAATATGCCTATGACGGGATCATTCTTTTGACTAGTAATCAGGTCTCACTAGGAGCTTCTTGACTCCATTGCACGACATTTAAGTCGGCATTATCTCTAGCCTGTCGTCTAGTTATGGCTTCAACATGAATTGAACCCATAAGATCATCAATGTTTAGGGTTTCACCATTGATGGCAGCTTGTTTTGCCAGTGAATCAGCTAAGTCATTACCATCCTTGTCAATACCTTCTATTTTAGAATGGCCTTTGGTTTTCTTCCAATATATGGATAAACCATTTTCCTTAACCAGTTCATCGATTTTACAAAACAATTTCCCATGTTTAACAGGTTTGTTATTGCTTTTCAGCATTTGGTTACGTTTCCAGCTAGGCAGATATTCGACGAAACTGTTGCGAACATAGTTGGAATCAGTTATAATAACAAATTCTTTGATACCATATTCTATTGCCATTTGAATGGTCTTATATACTGCACAGAGTTCGGCTATCTGACTGCTTTTGGGACCAATATTGTATCCTATAGATACATTAGGATAATCACCTGTCCAGGCGATTCCGATACCTGCAACTAACTTCCGTTCAGCACCAACGACGTGGTGATATGAACAACCATCAATGTATACCCACGGTAGTGGTCGACAGTATTCCTCGTCATAAACTTTATAAGGAGATAGCAATTGCTCTTCTAGGAAGTCATCTCCGGTGTCATTATCATCCAGAGATGGAGCAGTACAGTCATGTAATTCTGCTAAACCTTGGGCAACTGGGCTTCTCTTATTATGTTTATAACGGACTTCTAACGGCCATCCCTGTAAGGATAGAGTCCATGCAGTAATCCGACTGTTAGAGAGATTACCGTCTCTAATTCTTTCACTCTGCAGATACTGTAGAGGTTGGTGAGCTGTTTCTACAATTATTTTCTCACCTTGGATATAGCTACGAAAATTTTGTAGTGCCCAGACAGTCGACAATAACGCCTTCTCACACGTGTTGAATTTAACTTCAACAGGTGACAAAGTCTTGCTAGCATATGCAATAACTTTGTTTAAACTGTCCTGCTTCTGATACAAAACAGCACTTATGCTTAAATCGGTATATCCTGTCTCCAGATAGAAGGGTTTACCCCCCTCTGGGTATGCTAAACAGGGTGCCTGAGTGAGCTTCCTCCTCAGTTCACTTACCGCTTGGTCCTGAGGCTCCCCCCAGTTCCAGGTAGTTTCCTTTTTAAGCAGGTGTAAGAGTGGTTTAGTTATTTCTGCATAGTTATCTATAAACTTACGGGAGTAGTTAGTCATACCAAGGAACGATCTTAATTCCCTGATGTTTGAAGGTGTTTTAGCCTTTAGTACGGCTTCAACCTTCTTCCTCTGGGGATTTAATCCTTCAGAAGTTACCTCATGTCCGAGGAAATTGACATGGGTGCGACACCATTGTGCCTTTTGTAAAGACAGTTTAATCCCTGCCTCTCTTAACTGAGTGAGAACATGTCTAATCTCTAAGATATGCTTATCAAAGGAAGTGCTTTTCAGCAAGACATCGTCGACATATGATAACGTTCCTCTCTCGAGTGCGTCAGGCATAGCTTTATGCATGAACACAGCGAATTCATGACCAGAGTTTATGTAACCGAAAGGCATACGGGTCCAGGTATACTGCTGCTTTCCAAATGTGAAGGCCAATTTGTATTGGTCTTCATTATGGACTGGTACAGTCCAATATCCCTGCGCACAGTCAATGGCAGTGAATATTTTGGATCCCTGCATTTGTACCAAACATTGGTCTATGTATGGTGTTGGCCAACCAGACATATAGACGCGTTTATTTAGCTGTCGTAAGTCAGCGCATAAACGCCATTGTCCATTAGGTTTCAGAATCCCCAAGATTGGATTATTATACGAACTGTGCACTGGACGTATAATGCCCCTTTCCTTTAAATTCTGAATGATGTCTTGTAGACCATCATATGAAGCTAATGGGAGTCTATATTGTTTGATAAATACAGGTGGTAAATTTGGATCAGTTTGTATTCTGGCTACGTGGAGGTTAGTTAACCCACAGTCGTAGGAATCTTTGGCAAAAATATCTTGGAATTCCAAAAGGATTTCCTTTAGCTGTTGCCGCTCAGCATCGTTGGAGCAACCGTCAGCTAAAGATATTTGCTCTTCTAGCCTTTCCTGAAATCCTGGAAAGATTTCAGGCTGGCCTATCTCATAAGCTTCTTCAAGCCTAGAAGTTAGGTCAGTTCGGTGTTGACTTACCTTTTCTCTTTGGTCGTGATACTCTTGTGATTCCTGCTCATTGAGCGGATGATCGAAGGTGATTGATGCTTCTTCGATTTTACACGAGCCTTCTTCAACATTGAAGGGATACACAGATAGGATAGTGAATAATCCTTCTGGGGAGGAATGGAATATTTGATCGACAATTTCGTCCTCAGTTAAGTATTCTTCAGGGATGAGGCCTATAATTTGGTTTTGGAAACCAAATGTATAGTACTCAGCATCCAATGCTAGACCTAATGATGTTCCTTTTGGTAAAGTAACACTATTGGGTGTAACATTGTTGACCATTATATAGGTGGGATTCTTACCAATACTTACCATTGGTGTATGTGTTACCACCATCCCTAATTGTTGTATTCTGTTGGATATACAGATTAGGGCATCAGAGTTTTCCAATCTCTGACCTTCCTTGACCTGTATGGGTAAAAGAAAGTTACTTGTCCCCTGTGGAATGGTTATGTCATCAGGAACTTGCATACTTACCGCATATGGGAGTATTTGTCCTGATTTCAGGGCGTTTTCCTCGTGTAGGTATCCACAAGGATTACCTTTTAACCTTGTCCACAAGTTGGAATTAATCAGGTCAAGGTGTATGGCAAAGCGATGTATGACATCATTGCCAACGTAAACCTGATAGCGAGGTTCGTCTATCACTAAGAATAAATGTTTAACTGTCTTATTTCCGATGGAAATAGATAGTAAACATTTTGCTATCACATTGTGACTCTCTGATTCGCCATCCAGATTCTGGATCCACCTGTCATGTGGGGAAGCGTACCTGATCATTTTAGGATTAGCGATCTGCTTTAACAGACTTCTGCTAATATAGCTGTTCTCACTCTGTAAGTCCAGCTTTGCATTCCTACTTCTTCCTAAGTCATTTATTTGAATAGGAAAGAATAAGTTGTTATTAACCCTTTCAATTCTGGCAAGGAATTGAGCATGACCTGCCAGATCTACAGATTCAACATAGTCCCTGTGGAGAGAAATGGTTAAAACATCACCTTCCAGAGAGACATTCTGGATCCTCTCTGGAGCAATTCTTATGGAATGCTCATCTACAGGTGCGATTGCATCATTCACCTGCAGGATAGTCACGTCAGGTGACTGACTATTTCTAAAATGTACCTCAATCGAGTCAGGTCTTTCTTCTATCACATGGCAGTTACGATCAGATTGAACATGTGATTTCTCATAGGTTATGGGAACCTTAGCTTGTGACCATACAATTCCATTCACACAGTCAATAATTGTGTTAAGTCTTCTGAGTATGTCTATACCCAGAATCAGTCGGTCATAGGGGAGATCTACCACTATCACCGGGTGTCTAAAGGTTTTGTTACCTATTTTAAACTTTAACCAGGTATTGCCAATAACATGAAGGGCATTTCCTCCTACACTCAACAGAGCATTGGGGAAATCTCTTAGCTTCGGCTTATCCGTTGCTAAGTCCATTACCTGCTGGAAGTAGGTATTGGATAAGATAGTGGCTTGTGAACCAGTATCTATTAACCCTTTAAAAGGCTGGGGTAGCGAATCCTGTATTTCTACAGACATGTAGTACCTTCCTTCATGTTCTTCTAATTCACATAAGAATTTAGAATGTGTCAACATATTACTTGTTTTCCATACATTACCGGTCACAGCAGTAGTTTCTACCTGTACTGAGGAATGCTCAGTCTTACCCACAGGCCCATCCTTTTAGGAATATCTTGAACTGTCAAGCGGGAACTAGTGGTCGGCATCTCATCAGTTAACCCTTTCAGGTCTGGATCCTGGAAACTAGTGGCTGCTGGGGCTACTTTAGCCTTTGGCTGAAATGAAAAAACAGAGGAACACGTTGCGCCTCCTTCACCCGGAAGTGAAGTGACGGTATAGGCAATAGGTTTTCTAACACAACTATTGTTTGTTTGACTGTTAGTACTTGGAAAGGAAACAGGGTTAGGCATTACATCTACTGATAACCTAGCCTGTTTAGTCACAGTGGCTATTATTGCTGCGGCACCTGTTGTTGTTGCTGCGGTTGCACAGGTAGTTCTGCAATTGGAGCTATCCCTAAAAAAGGATTGAGAGCAAAGACTTGGTTAATCTTTGTCATTTCCTCCATTAATTTGCCCATCTGGTCTGTCAATTGACCAACCTGACGACGCAAATTATTTCCCCCATTGCCGTTTTGTCTTTGCCCATTAGAATTTGGCTGGGATGGCTGAGACTGTTGGGAGTTATTGGAAGCAGATTGGTTGTTTCTGTTTCCATATCTCCTATTTCCCTGAGGATTCCTTCTCCATTGGGAATTGCCTTGGTTCTTATTAACCCAGGGCGTTTATTCCCATTGGCATTGGATTTTTCAGAGTTATTAGAGGAATTTGCAGAATTGCTTCTGGCATTTTCCTGTTTCTGAGGTTTTGGTGTTTTCAAAACCTCGGAATAGGTCCTCTTTTTCTGTTGGGTTTCTAAACCTAACTGAATTTTAGTCTCTGACACCATTTTATCACCAGGTTTCTTAACCTTTGGCTGATTTTCGTCATGTGCATGGTGTATAGTGTACAACTTCATGCACTGACTGACTAGCCATTCTAATGGTAACTTACAATCGTAATCTCTTGCGAGATTCATTTGTATGTTTACCGGCATGGCATGAAAATACAGATCTTTGAAGTCTGTGCTTTCATACCTGGGTTTTCTTTGGGCCACGGAGTATGCATTTTTAAGAATTATTAAAAATTCTCTGGGGCTTTGATCTGGACGGCACTTTAAGTTATAAAGCGCCTTCTTTGCAGAGGCAATGGTTTTATACTTACCATATTCCATGATTATTTCATATTTCATCTTGGACCAGGACATTAACTGTATAGCTTGAAGACTTTCTAGATAAACACGGCACATTGAATCAAAGGTCCATGTAATGAACCATTTCTTATGAATGTCATCATACATGCCCAATGAATTCATTGCTCTATCATAATTTTCCAGATGTTCAGATATGTTTCCTGAACCTCTAGAAAATTGTGGGACAGTCTCTCTAAGGAATTTGATGACCTTTGGTGTTTCATAAACAGGCGCCGTTGATTTACGATCTCTGTTTCTGTGTTTGGGTAAACGTCTATGCGATCTGTCTGCTGAAGAGGAATTAGACCCATACAACAGCGCAGATGGCATATCAGTTACATGGCCTTCAGAGTGGATAGTGCAATCACTTTCACTCCCATCACTCTGAGCTTCTTGTTCACTGTCACAATTCTGATCAGCATCAGAATTCTGCCAGTGTACAGAACCATGTCTGTTTTCATTCCTATCACCTTGAATTGGACTCTCTCTGTCAAGCATGGCCAGGACAGTCTTTTCAAACTGTTCTGCCCATGATTGCCAAGAACCTACAGGTGTTTTCTCAGAATTACTCACCTCTTTACTTACAGACTGTTTTATGAAAACCTGGTTTGGTGTGGGAAAATCATAATAAGGAGGGGATTTACAAATAGTCTTTTCTTGCATTTTTGTGCAACTTTTTGGCACAGAATGATGACTACCAACCTCACTGTCTAATTTCTGACTCTCCTTTTCATACTCATCCAATTGCATTTTAAGCTGATTTATTTCCTGTGCATATTTATCCATCAAAGTTTTCATTTCTTTTTCATGATCAGCCTGACGAGTTTTATGCTCAGCAAGTAAATCTTGGTATTTCCCATTTTGAATGCCCAAATCGTCACTGTACGTGTTCAATTTGGCATTCAATGACTTGTTTTCATCACACACCTTAAGAAGTGCTGTCATAAAGAAAGGCCAAGAGTGTATTATGTACGCCATTTTCCTTTCTATGTTCTTTTGTTCAGCAATTTCTTTAAGATATATGATGATGTGTTCATCAGTTAGAATGGTTTGTTTAGCTTCCCATTCTATGCTTTTCAACCAAACCTCATAGGTTGCATCATTTTTCATATGTTTATGAATATGAACTAGAGCATGTTTTCTTAGGTCTTCAATTATTTCAGTATTATCTGTTACAGATTTATCACTGCCACTGGCCATTTTTATTTTTATTTTATTGATTAATCTCAATACAAAACTCTTTTCTATATTAAGATTAAATTGCATGAATTACACCAATATTATTATTATATATGAAATACAATTTCAACTTAAACGATCTCAGCACCGTGCCTCCAATATGTGGGGATATTTATGGGATAATAATAGTAAACAGTTGAGAATTGCCCACTATTTCAATTCTCAGATCCCAAAGAACGTTTATCGTGTTAAGTGGAATGTATTTCATATAATAATATCACAATGTATAAAAATAGATTTTTATTTATATGACAATTAATTAATAATAATATTATGTAACATGCATGACAATAATCAATGAATATTCAGTATAAAATGATATGCAATACAAAGAAATGGGTATTACGTTTCAATGGCTAAAAAGCATTTTCTGTCAAGACTTTATTTATGACTATCTTTCACAGACTTAAATGAAACTTTTCACAGCAAAGAACAGAATTCCTCAGAGTGCAGCGTAAGGTCGTAAAGTTTAGCAGACAGTTAGAATAACCCTTTCAATGCTGGCTAGATCTCCTAGGTAGTTAAGATCTATTCTTATGTATTTTTAAATAAAATAACATTTAAACCAGTTCACTAGTCATTTTCTTAAACCATCCAATAAGAGAATTTACACATTATATAAGCAGATTTTTAATTTGTCTAAAAGATATCTATCTTAATTTAGAGCAAATCAATACACCTGGATAAAAACAGCGGTATGCTAACACGTGATAATATCACATCAATATATAATTATTCTTAATTCCACCTGCAGAATGGAATGTTTATAACTATATATTCTTAGTTAACTAAGATTTCTTAATATGGAAATCTGACCGTGCTTTATCCAGTCATATATAATGCTATTAATATATTTTAATTAATTTAATTTAATTAAATGAAACCAGTATAATTACCAGTTGAGTAGATATTTCATCCGATTGGTAGTCTCTCTGCATGGAGGTGTTGGTTAGAAAGTCAGTAAATTCTAAGTGTTAGAGTTTTAGGAGTAGAATGTTAGTCTCAGATGTTGTCCGAGTTGGAATCCCCAAACTTCCAATTCCTCTCTCCTCTCCGTTGCATATCTCTTGCATCTGCCTCCTTTGTCTTGTATTTCTTGTCTCTCTCTATCTTCCCTTTGTCTTAACTTTTAAAGGGCCAGACTCTCTGTACGTCATCAGTTGATAACCCAATAGAAGCACTAGAGGTGTGGTTATCTTCCAGATCGCAAATTAGTTATTTGGTCTGTAGAGGGCAGTCTTGTCCCACTAAACATACCTATCCAGGAAAGAGTTAACTTTTCCTGGTGGCTATTTTGACGTCATTTTGCGTTATCTTTATAGCGCCATAATTAAAAATTTCAAAGGGTTTCTTAAATTTTGTCCAGACTTAGCGTCTGCAATTCCTGCCATAATTTCTGATATGACAGATCATGAACTAAGTTTACCCTTTTCCATACAATGGTACCTTATATATATAGACAGTTAAATATTAAATTATTTAATCTTCTCTGTCACAATTGTCTGGGTTTAGATTTGATTATATTCCATTAGCATTTTAGACAGTCTATCCAACCCCCTTCCTTATCACTTGTTTGTATATACTATGCATTCCTCAGATCTGGGAAAGTGGTTAGCTTGCAGATAGAAATATAGTGTCTTTTTGTTAACTTGAAATAACAAAATGGAGTCTGGTCTGTTCAGAGTGACTCAGAATATACACTTTTAGTTTCTATCATAGCACAAAATGTCTGCCGATATAAATACTCTGACACTGCCACACTTCTTGTTTGCCTACCGAGAAGTGCCGCAGGAATCCACTGGGTTCTTTCCGTTCGAGCTGCTCTATGGACGACGAGTGCGAGGCCCCCTCGACCTCATCCGAGAGCACTGGGAAGGAGAGATGGAACATGAGGGTGTCCCGATTGTACCATACGTTCTGGAGATGAGAGACCGCATGGAGCAGTTAGCTCGGATGGCTAGAGACCATCTCCATGCGGCCCAGGGTCGACAGAAGAGGTGGTATGATAGGGGTGCCCGCCAGAGAACCTTCCAGGTGGGACAGAAAGTGCTAGTTCTCAGACCAGTAAAAGGGAACAAGCTCCAGACCTCATGGCAGGACCCTTACAAGGTGGTAGCCCAAGGATGTGATACCACTTACGTAATAGCCAGTAGCAAGGATGACTGGATTCGGAAATCCTTCCATGTGAATCTGCTAAAGGAATATCAGGAAAGGGCCGAGGATATTGCAGCCATCTGCAGTCCCAGTGCAGAGGACTCAGACGGGCTGCCTATCCCTGACCTGTTAGCAGGTCCCGAACCAAGTAATATCCTCGATGCTATCCATCTAGGAGAGCGGTTGAACCCGGTAGAAAAGGGACAGATCAGACAGCTGTTGACAGAGAAGAAACTGACATTCTCCCAAGAGCCAGGATACACAACGTTAGCTACCCATTATGTGGAAACTCCAGGGCAGACGCCACTTAGGCAGACCCCTTACAGGATCCCAGAGGCAGTTAAAGAGGAGATGAGGAAAGAGATACAAGAGATGCTTAAGTTAGGAGTCATAGAACCCCCAGACAGCCCGTGGCCCTCACCCGTAGTACTGGTACCCAAAAAGGATGGGACCACCAGGTTCTGCGTCGACTATAGACATCTTAATAATAGGACAGTGACCGATGCGTATCCCATGCCCCGCGTAGACGAGCTCCTAGATCGCATTGCTAGGGGGAGATACCAGACTACCATTGATCTGTGCAAGGGGTACTGGCAGATCCCCCTAGCCAAGGAGGCTGTCCCCAAGTCGGCCTTCATCACCCCGTTTGGCTTGTACCAATTCAAAGTCATGCCATTCGGGATGAAGAACGCTCCGCTACCTTTCAGCGCTTGGTCGACAGGCTCCTTGATGGCTCCCAGGATTTCGCATGTGCGTACCTGGATGACATTGCGATCTACAGCGAGACCTGGGGAGAACACCTCCGACAGGTGGGGGCCATACTGGATCAGATTAGGGCCGCAGGCCTCACTCTGAAGCCAGAAAAATTTCATTTTGGCATGGCTGAAGTACAGTACCTGGGACACCGGGTGGGGTGTGGGAGGCAACGGCCGGAGCCAGCCAAAGTTGAGGCCGTGGCTAATTGGCCCACACCCCACACCAAGACCCAGGTACTGGCTTTTCTAGGGACGGCAGGGTACTACAGGAAATTTGTCCCAGACTATCGTAGCATCGCCAAACCTTTAACAGACTTGACCAAAAAGAATCTACCTAGGATAGTCCTGTGGTCTCCCGCCTGCAAAACAGCATTTCAGACATTAAAGAACGCATTAATCAACGCTCCTCTGCTATCTGCCCCAGTCCCTAACAAAAGGTTTGTCGTCCACACATGTACGGACTGGGGTCAGTTTTAAGCCAGATCGGAGAAGATGGAGGAGATTACCATGTCGCGTACCTAAGCAGAAAACTGCTACCCAGAGAAGTGAGCTACGCGGCAGTAGAAAAAGAATGTTTAGCCCTGGTTTGGGCCCTAAAGAAATTGACTCCATATTTGTATGGTCAGGAGTTCACCCTCATCACTGACCATAATCCTCTTGTGTGGTTGAACCGCGTGGCTGGAGATAATGGCCGTTTATTAAGATGGAGCCTGGCGTTACAACCTTAGAATTTCTCCATACAATATCGGCCAGGTAAACTCAACGGGAACGCGGATGGCCTGTCCAGACAAACCGAACTGATGCTATAACCGAAATCCGGACAGCTCCACGGTGATCCGTAAAGGATCAATCCGGGTCTGCCGGGGTGTCCCACAAAAGGGGAGCCATGTAACAGCAAGCCCAGTATGACTGCAAAAGACAAATGGATTATACAGCCATTCGGTATTTTTGTAAGCATTCACCATGCGAATGCTTACCTGCCTTAACAGGCCACCCTGACTGCTAATTATGGCCAATTTACCTCCCTGGTTGATGGGCACTTAATTCGAATCAACCGCTATGGGAACTGTTAGCTCAGCCGCCATTTTACATCCAAACTTTGGGGAAAAACTGTTCTTTTTTAATTATGTTATGTAGTTATCTGAGGGGAGGGAATTTACCGAATGTATATTGTATGGATTGGTTGTACTGTTAATTATGTGGGTGTCTCCCTTGCATGGGCAGAATCCCATAAAAGCAGAGTGTGTGTCATTAAACCTCAGTTCTTCTTGACCCTTCAAAACGTAGCCTCGTCTCGTTCTTGAAAGGGGAATCTCTGCAGCTTAATCACTTAGCTCTTTTCAGAGCTGCACCTGGCTTCCACTCTTGATCCAGCAGAAGGGAATAGGCGACTTCATCACTACACAGCGACTGCCAGGAAGAAAAGGACGTCCCTAACGGCTGGTACCCTCTCTACACCAGGGTAGCCGTTACATAGATATTAAAGGGAAACTATAGTGTCAGGAAAACAAACTTGTTATCCTGACACTATAGCTTACTCCTCCGTCAAGCACACCCCCCTTGTGGTGCAGCAGGGGTTAAAACTTCTTCTGTCACTTACCTGGGTCCAGCACCAATGTCTTTTGTGCTGGCTTGGGTCGGCCTTTGCTCCTCAAGGGCCGCGCTCGCAGTGGTATTTCCATGCTGGACGTTCCCGTGCCACTAGAGGAGTTAACCCTGAACAGTAATTATTGTAGTTTCTTAAA
>OW240916.1:66127322-66199059 GCA_933207985.1 Pelobates cultripes
TAGGGGTTGTCTGCAGAGTATATAGGGGGGGGTCTGCACAGTATATGGGGGGTCTGTGCTGTATAGGTGGATCTGCGCAGTGTATAGGTGGATCTGCGCAGTTTATGGGGGGTCTGCGCTGTATATGGGGGGTCTGCGCAGTATATTGTGGGGGTCTGCGCAGTATATTGTGGGGTCTGGCGCTTGTATAGGTGGATCTGGCGCAGTATATTGTGGGGTCTGGCGCCGTATAGGGGGGGTCTGCACACTGTATAGGGGTGGTTCTGCGCTGTATAGGGGGATCTGCGCAGTATGTGGGGGGTCTGTGCTGTATATGGGGGGTCTGCGCAGTATATTGTGGGGTCTGTGAAGTATATTGGGGTGGCCTGTGTGTTAGATGGAGGGGCTGTTTCTTACATGTGGGGGGGCAGTGTATTATATTTGGGGGCGTTAGATGGTGAGCTGTACAGTACGTGTGGCCTGTGTGTTAGATGTGTACAACCCTAGTTTCATAGAAAAATATTTATTTCCTAGATATCATATGCCATGGCATGCTTTTTGCTATGAAACAGCAGCCATCTAGTCACTCGCCAGAGAAGGATGAGAAACTGCACCCCAGCGAGAGGGACAGCCCCACATCTGCAACCAAATCCGTCGGTCACCGAATTCAGTAATCTCCGTCTCTTTGTGCATTGTGTATGTATGGTACTCCCAATTCTTATATTTATTCCGGTGTGTCTCCCACAATCTTTGTGTCTGTCTGCTGTATGTATGTGGCACGCAAGTCTGCATGCACTGTGTTTGTTATGCCAGGGTTTTCTAACGGGGTAGGGAAATTTGATAGAACACCGGTGTTCTGTCAGAAATCGGTAGCGGCTAGTTCCTATCCAGTAGAATGATCCTGGTGACATCACAGACCATGTGACCAGTCACATGGTACAGAGAACTACAGGAAGCAGCAAAGAGGGAAATCAAAATGAATGAAATGAGCTGTGCTGATCTTATGCTGCATGGACACTTGTGGTGAGGTGATCTAATGCTGCTGAGGGGATATGCTGCATATGTGAGAGCTTTGAGGAAACACGGATATTAATTTTACAAAAGCATGTTATTTGACTGTATGGAAATCCTTGTAAAGCAGAACACGGCAGCCATTGAAGAGACTGAACATGTAATACATTTGTTTATGTGCTTATTCGTTATGGAGACTGAAGAAAAAAAGGAATCTGTAAGAGAAATCACTTATTTCATATTTATATAGTTTTATATATTTCTCAAAAAATGACGCAGTTATGTTAAGACCTGTTTTTTAAATTGTATTTTTTGTGTTAATTGTAGATATTAACCCCTTCACGACCGGTAACAGTTCAGGACCGTCATCGGAAAAATACTCTTGAGGTCCTGAACCGTCGTAGCAGAAATGTTTACTCACGCGGTCACCATTGCTCCCGGTGTGGAGAGACAGCCAGGCAATGGGGTTAAATCTTCCCTCCCTCCAGTAAAAGGATGACACAGTTCTGGAGGTTTAAGCACTGGACTCTGCCAGGCTGATTCTCAATCTTTATTTTGAACACCCAGCCTTTATGCCCAGACCCCTGCAGGAGATCTCCACTCAGTTCAACACAATCCCAAGGAGTAGGGGGCTGGGTTACAGATAGCCTTCTCCCGCTCTGGGAGATACCAACAGCACATACCTGTACACACATTAAACCACATAAACTCCTCAAAAGTACATTTCTAGAGTTGAGCGAACCCGAACTGAAAAGTTCGGGTTCATACCGAACATTACGTTTTTTGGACCCCGGAAACAAACACGGACAAATCACTGTATGTTCGGGTTGGAGTTCGGTGTTCGGCAAATTAATAACACGTTTTGAAAGGCTGCAGTGCAGCCAATCAACAAGCGTTTGACTCGTGTGCCCTTAGAAGCCATTACAGCCATGCCTACTAATGTCATGGCTGTGATTGGCCAGTGCAGCATGTGACCCAGCTAGTAGGGGCATGTCTATTAACCCCTTAAGGACCGAGGACGGTTCAGGACCGTCATCGGCATTTTTGCGTTGCCGACCGATGACGGTCCTGAACCGTCCTAACGGTCAGAGCTACTTACCTGATCGCCGTCGTTCCCCCGGCGGCGATCAGCGTGGCTCCGGTTGTGGGGAGACTGCCTGTAGCCCAGACAGTCTCCCCACACTGATTTAGGACCCCTGTGGCCATGTGATCGCCTAACACAGCGATCACATGGTCACAATAGGTGTCCATAGTGCTGCCTGCAGGGGGACTGCCTGTGCTGACAGGCAGTCTCCCTGCTAGTGTAAAACCATTAAAAAAAATAAAGTTAATGTTAATAAAAAAAATAAAAATAATTATATATGTGTATATATGATATATAGACATATATTATATTTATATAATATATATATATATATATATATATATATATATATATATAATGTCATACTAAGTGTATTTTTATATTAATATGTACTTATTAAATATAAAAATACACTTATAATTAAATTACACACGAGATATATATAATATATATAATAACTATATATATTGTATATATATATTATTATAAATATAAATAATAAGTAATTTAAATTAAATAATTTTTTTTAAATAATAAAAAATTTCAAAAATTATATAGCTATATGAAATTTTATTCTAACTGTATTTTAAAATTAATATATATATATTTATATCAAAATACACTTAGAATGAATTTGTATATATATCTATGTATATAAAAATAAATAAAAATAATAAGAAATATACATATGCCCATATACAAAATTACATAAATAATTATATAAATATACACGTAGACTTCAAATATATAAATATGCATATATATTTAAATTCTACGTGTGTATTTATGTAATAGTTTTACATAATTCAGTAATTTTATTGATTGCAATTTAAGGGACCTGCCTGCCAACCCAGGCCGAAATTCCAGAGAATTTAATTTGCTAGCACTGTATTTTACCCTGTAACGTTCTACGACACCCTAAAACCTGTACATGGGGGGTACTGTTTTACTCGGGAGACTTCGCTGAACACAAATATTAGTGATTCAAAACAGTAAAACATATCACAGCGATGATATTGTCAGTGAAAACTTTTTTTGCATTTTTCACACACAAACAGCACTTTTACTGGATGATATTGTTGACACGCTTTCCAGTTTTTAAACACTGATATTTGTGTTCAGCGATGTTCCTCGAGTAAAACAATATACCCCCATGTACAGGTTTTATAGCATTTTGGAGCAAGCAAGGTCAAATATATGGTCAAATATTTTACATTGAAAATGGCTAGGTTGGTTACTTGCCTCTTTGAGAGCCGTATGGTAGCCCAGGAATGAGAATTACCCCATGATGGCATACCATTTGCAAAAAGAAGAAACCTGGGTATTGGGTAAGATAGAACCACTAATTTCACACACAAACAAATATGAATGTTTACTTTGGCCAGTGTTTTCGACTAAGTGGCTACTAAAAAAGACTGGACATACCCCATAGTGAATACCCTGGGTTGTCTACTTTAAAAAAAATATGTACATGTGGGGTGTTATTCAGAGATTTATGACAGATAATAGTGTTACAATGTCACTATTGATAAATTTTAAAAAATGTATGTTTTGAAACCGCAATATCCTACTTGTACCTATAGCCCTATAACATGCAAAAAAAAGCAAAAAAGCACGTAAACACTGGGTATTTTTAAACTCAGGACAAAATTTTGAATCTATTTAGCAGTTTTTTTCATTCGCTTTTGTAGATGAGTAAAAGATTTTTCAAGTAAAAGTCAAAAAACATGTATTTTTTTAAATTTTTCATCAGATTTTTGTATTTTTTTTAAATTAAAATACATGAGATTATATAAATAATGTTATGTAAAGAAAGCCCCTTTTGTCCTGAAAAAAACAATATATAATTTGTATGGGAACAGTAAATGAGAAAGCAGAAAATTACAGCCAAACACAAACACCACAAAAGTGTAAAAATATGCCTGGTCGCAAATGTACAACATCGCAAAAACAGTCCAGTCCTTAAGGGGTTAAACAGTGAGCAGCCTGTGTCTGCCCACTGTTGAAAAACAAAAATTAGCCCCCACCCGCGACGCGCGAATGGGGGCTTTTAAACTAAAGGGGGACCTATTGCCCCCTCAGCCCCCACCCCTGAGCGGCGGTTGGGGGCCCTAAATACCAAAAGGAGGGGGGACCTATTTCCCCACCCCTGAGCAGTGGGTGGGGGCTCTAAATAACAATAAGGGGGGAACCTACTGTCCTCCCCCCGGCCCCCACCCCTACACGGTGGGTGGGGGCCCTAAATAACAATAAGGGGGGACCTAATGTCCTCCCCCCAGCCCCCACCCCTGCATGGTGGGTGGGGGCCCAAAATAACAATAACATTTATGTCTTCCCCCGGCCCCCACCCCTGAGCGTTGGCCCTAAATAACAATAAGGGGGGACCTACTGTCCTCCCCCCGGACCCCACCCCTGAGCGGTGGGTGGGGGCCATAAATAAGAATTGGGGGGGACCTACTATCCTCCCCCGCCCAGCCCCACCCCTGCGCGGTGGGTGGGTGGGGGCCCTAAATATCAATAAGGTGGGACCTACTGTCCTCCCAACCCTGCGCGGTGGGTGGGGGCCCTAAATATCAATAAGGGGGGGACCTATTGTCATCCCCCTGGCTCCCACCCCTGAGCAGCGGCGGGGGACCTAAATAACAATAAGGGGGGGACCTACTGTCCTCCCCCCCCCGGCACCTACCCCTGAGCGGTGGATGGGGACCCTAAATAAAAGTGTACCCCCCCAGGTGACTAAGGTCCCCAAACCCCTAGTCACTCCCCCTCTCCCCAAAAATAATTACCCCTACCTAACCCCCTCATCCTAAAAATAATGAGGGGGGAACCTTAAATACCTGTTAAAAAAAATGTCTTACCATTTGATGTCTTCTTTCTTCTAAAATCTTTTTTCAGCACCAAAAAAGGCCAAATAAAAATCAATAATAACCGATGCACTTAAAATAAAAATAAAATAAAAAAAAGAGAGCAAAAAATAAATAAATCAATTTTCACCCATGGAGGGCTCCGCGCAGACTGAGCTCTGCAGGGCGGGGGAAGGCTTATAAAGCCTTGCCCAGCCCTGCAATTAGGCTCAGAGCACTCTGATTGGTGGGTTTAAGCCATCCAATCAGAGTGCTCTGACAGGTAAGTCTCTACATTTACCTGTCACAGCACTCTGGTTGGCTTGAAATCCACCAGTCAGAGTACTCTTTGTCATTTTACACAGTGTGGGAAAGTTCTTTGGAATTTTCACACGCTGTGTAATTTGACTCCTAACACTCTGATTGGTTACTTAATCCACCAATCAGAGTGTTGAGAGTCAAAAAAGTTTTGTTTTTTTAATGTTTTACTATATATATATATATATATATATATATATATATATATATATATATTAAGTAAATTATATGACATGATACAAATAATGGTATGCAAAGATATATATTTGTCTCTTGCCTTTATCGCTCCCCACTCTCTTTCTCCCTGATAGCATGATATATTAACCCTTTCATCGCCACTCACAGTGAGTGCGTTTCTGTCCCGGCCCCTTAGCGTGAGTGCGTCCCTCTCTGCCCTGGCCCCTCAGCTTGTGTGCGTTGCCATGGCAATGCTCCCGACGTGCATTGCATGCCATGGCAGCCGGCAGCAACACTCACGTGGCTCATAAGAAGATGCTGCAGGAGGTGCAAGATCCTGGGTCCCTTCTTCACAGGCAGTGCCATCTTAACAACACTATGGGCCCCTGAGCAAAGCAGTGCACTGGGGCCCTGCATACACAACCAGTCACAGAAATAAATTGTAAATTATTGATAAAATTAAGCTTATATTTATTGGTACTTCCAATAAATGCAATCCAAAGTCTGCTCTAAACTGTAATGGCATCACTATGTAAGGTATGCAGGCTTGAAGCTGTGGTGAAGGTTGAAACACTTTATTGTTGCTTTACAATTAAAACACCTGCCAGGCAAAAGTCCCCTTTACTTCTCAATTCCCTCCTCTCCTGTTGGTATATTAGCTTCACTCTAGTCCAGCGCCGGCTATGCAGGATGCCAAGTGCCGAAAATGCTGATCAACACTTCCGGGGGGCGGGGCTTATAGCCGCAGTGCGTGATGACGCGTTTCACCGACGTGCTCAGCTTCATCAGATCAGTTCAGTAATCCACCACAGTCTTAGTTAAATACTATTTGAGGGTGTGTTTGCCCAAAACAAAGTCCGGAATAGCTGGCTGTGGATCTGCCAGCAGGGGGACTGTCTGAGATATCAGACAGTCCCCCTGCTGGTGGGAAAGTAAAAAAAAAAGAAAAGAATTAAACATGTGTAAAATTAAAATAAATGTATTTTTTTATATATATAATATATGTATATCTAATATATATATATATATATATATACACACACACACACATACATATTATATATATATGTAACGTCATTCTAAGTGTATTTTAATATAAGTACATATATTAGAGAGAGAAATACATATAATTACATAAAAGATTACATTATTATACACATAAAATTTAAATACCTATAAATGCATATATATTAAAATTCTATGTGTATATTTAAGTAATCTTTTAACATAATTATGTGATTTGATTAATTAAAATTTGATTGGCATGCCTGACAACAGAGGGAGAAAGTACAGAGAATTTAATTCGCAAGCACTATATTTGACCCTTTAACTCTCCAAGACACCATAAAACCTGTACATAGGGGGTAGTGTTTTACTCGGGAGACTTCGCTGAACTGAAATATTAGTGTTTCAAAATGATAAATTGTATTACAACGATGATATTTTAAGTAAAAATGAAGTTTTTTGCATTTTTTTAGAAACGAACTGCACTTTTATGGACTATATTATTGTTGTAATATGTTTTACTGTTTTAAAACACTAATATTTGTGTTTAGTGAAGTCTCCCGAGAATAACAATACCCCCCATGTACAGGTTTTATGGTGGCATACCATTTGCATACCCCATGATGGCATACCATTTGCAAAAGTAGACAACCCAAGATATTGCAAGTGGGGTATGTCCAGTCTTTCTTAGTAGCCACTTAGTCACAAACACTGGCCAAATATTAGTTTTTTGCTTTTTTCACACAAAAACAAATATGAACGCTAACTTTGGCTAGTGTTTGTGACTAAGTGGCTACTAAAAAGACTAAACATACCCCACTTTCAATACCTTGGGTTGTCTACGTTTTCTAATGGTATGTCATTCCTGGGCTACCACACCGTCTCAAAGGTAACATTACTAATCTGGCAAATTTCAATTTGAAAATGGAACGTTCTATATTTGACCCTGTAACTTTCCAAAACACCATAAAACCTGTTAATGGGGGGTACTGTTGTACTCATGAGACATAGCTGATTACAAATATGTGCATTTTGTTTGCAGTAAAACCTAACAGTATTATGACATTAACAGCTAAAATGTCAGACGGAAATACAATTTTTTTTTAAAAAAATCTTATTTTCTCACATTTTTTAAAATTTTATTCATAATAAATTATGTTCCATATATGAATAGTTAATGATAAATTAAAGCCCTGTTTCTCCTGAACAAAATGATATATAATAAGTGTGGGTGCACTTAATGTGACAGCAGTGAATTACGGTTGAACAGACATATAGCGCAAATTCCAGTTTTTGTTTACGTTTTGTTTTGAGCACTGTTGACCCCGTGTACTGTTGACCCCATCCTGAAGGGGTTAATGTAAATAATATAGATAAAAAAACAACTTTTAATACAACCTGCTAAAAGAAACATAAAAAAAGGTTAATACATATTATTTTGATTTGTCTTAAAATATCTAAATAGTTCTCTAAAACCTACTTTTGTTTCAGGTGTTGTACCGGAGGATTGGAGGAAGGCAGATGTTGTTCCTATATTTAAAAAGGGTTCAAAATCCTTGCCTGGAAATTATAGACCTGTGAGCTTAACTTCTGTAACTGGGAAAATATTTGAAGGGCTAGTAAGGGATAATATTCAGGAAGAACTTTGGGAATGTTGGTTAGCCATGGCGGATAGTGCCCACTAATATATAAAACATAATTATTAGCATCAACTTTTAAAAAATTCTTTGTTTTTATTTCTTAATTTTCTATGTACACTTCTAAATCTAAAAACTATTTTAATAGGGCTATATGTTCTGGTTAACTTAATGCCCCAATTATTCTGATTAAGACTATTTTAAAAAATATTAAGATCTACTTCGCTGCCCTTCCATATGAAAATAAGGTCATCTATGTACCTGCGATATAGGGCCAAGTTTGCCCCCCATCTTAAGTTGCCATCCAGCCATGTACAAATTGGCGTAACTGGGGGCAAACTTGGCCTCCATGGCAGTACCCTGTCGTTGTAAGTAGTCTTTTTTGTTAAAATAAAAATAATAATTATCTAAAATCCAAGCTATACTATCTATAATAAAATTAATATGATCTTGGGACATTTTTTGAAAATTCTCCAATTGATTTCGTATTACTTGACACCCTAGATCATGTGGTATAGAAGTATATAGAGATGATACGTCACTGGTTACCAGTATTAGATTTTTTTCCCATTTCGTAGTTCTTAAAGGACCACTCTAGGCACCCAGACCACTTCAGCTTAATGAAGTGGTCTGAGTGCCTGGTCCTTCTAGGGTTAACCCATTTTTTCATAAACATAGCAGTTTCAGAGAAACTGCTATGTTTATGAATGGGTTAAGCCTTCCCCTATTTCCTCTAGTGGCTGTCTCATTGACAGCCACTAGAGGCGCTTACGTGCTTCTCACTGTGATTTTCACAGTGAGAGTACGCCAGCGTCCATAGGAAAGCATTATGAATGCTTTCCTATGTGACCGGCTGAATGCGCGCGCAGCTCTTGCCGCGCGTGCGCATTCAGCCGACGGGGAGGAGAAGAGGAGAGCTCTCTGCCCAGCGCTGGAAAAAGGTAAGTTTTAACCCCTTTCCCCCTTCCAGAGCCGGGCGGGAGGGGGTCCCTGAGGGTGAGGGCACCCTCAGGGCACTATAGTGCCAGGAAAACGAGTATGTTTTCCTGGCACTATAGTGGTCCTTTAAAATTTTAATAATATCTGTTGTAGCAGTAATATGTAGAGTAACATATGTGTTTTACCTCTGTTTTAAACCATCTAGATTTTGCTGTCTTAGATTTATTTAACTTTATTTAAGTATATTAACTTATTTAGCATTTGAGGTAATAATCCTGTGTTGAAATAACGATATTGGCATGTATTCATGTATGAAAATATATTTTTAACTGTGTCCAATGAAAGAGCCAAAATTATGGACTTTTGGTGGGCAAACACGCCCCCAAATAGTATTTAACTAAGACTGTGGTGGATTACTGAACTGATCTGATGAAGCTGAGCACGTCGGCAAAACGCGTCATCACGCTCTGCGGCTGTAAGCCCCGCCTCCGGAACTGTTGATCAGCATTTTCGGCACTTAGCATCCTGCATAGCCGGCGCTGGACTAGAGTGAAGCTAATATACCAACAGGAGAGGAGGGAATTGAGAAGTAAAGGGGACTTTTGCCTGGCAGGTGTTTTAATTGTAAAGCAACAATAAAGTGTTTCAACCTTCACCACAGCTTCAAGCCTGCATACCTTACATAGTGATGCCATTACAGTTTAGAGCAGACTTTGTTGCTCTACCTTTGTGAGTGTTTCAAGTTTACATTCTCTATACATTTATTATCTATGCATATTGCCCTATGAGGTTGTGTCTTCTTTTTTTAGATTTATATTGTATTGCTGACACAAGCTTGGAGGCTTTCTCCTTATAGTAGGAAAGTTAAGTATACAAAATTTGCACTATTTGTCAACATAAATTCATTGAGTGAGTGTTTTTGCACAAAGTGCACTTCATCATTTTTTTGTCATATGAATTTACACTTAATTGCACTTTATCAAAATATTTTGTCTGATTATTGGTCACTTTTTTTGCTATAAATATTGCACCCAATTGCACTTTATTTTGTCTGAATATTGGTCTTAAAGGCACAACACACTTTGTTTTATAGTTACATGTGATTGGAGCTTTTTCACTATATTAAGTGTTGCTTATTGAATTTTAACTTTATTATCACTGTTTACTATTTATTTAGCGCCAAATTTACTTGTGTGCTTTTCTATATGCTGTGTGTGTGTATATACACACACACATCAGCCTGTGTATTTGTGTTTTATGAATGGATTGCATTTCTTGGAGGTACCAATAAATATAAGCTTAATTTTATCAATAATTTACAATTTATTTCTGTGACTGGTTGTGTAGGCAGGGCCCCAGTGCACTGCTTTGCTCAGGGGCCCATAGTGTTGTTAAGATGGCACTGCCTGTGAAGAAGGGACCCAGGATCTTGCACCTCCTGCAGCATCTTCTTATGAGCCACATGAGTGTTGCTGCCGGCTGCCATGGCATGTAATGCACATCTGGAGCATTGCCATGGCAACACACACAAGCTGAGGGGCCAGAGCAGAGAGGGACGAACTCACGCCGAGGGGCTGGTGGCTAGGGGTACAAAAAGACGCACAAGGGCTTGGGTGAATAAATATGCACACAGAAGGGTTGGGGACACAAAAAGGCACACATAGGGGCAAAAAGACACACAAAGCTGGCAATTTTAGTTTTTTGGGAGGGGTGCAAGTAGCTGGTCTTGTCTAGAGTGCAAAATAGTCTACCACCGGCCTGGTCTCCCACACACCAATTCACTGTTTTATTCAGGGCCACTCATGCCTGAGTAAGGGACCTAGCAACTTGGTCTTGAAAGCTTGCTATCAAACTCTCAGTCAAAGTAAATTGTATCATTTTAACTAAATATTTATCAAAAATATCCCTTTGTTTTATGTTTCATCTCATGCCTTTGTGTATGTCTTTACCAGCCACCTTTTGTATGTGTGAGCCCTGTGACGAAAGCACCTTCGTCACTGGGATTTGGAGAGGCCTGCTTGCCAGCCTCTTGCCCTATGAATATAGCTAAAAACCCTGTTCGTGCCTTTTTTCCTTCTGTGGTGCAGTATATGGGGCTTACCGAATGGATTAGGCTTATGGTGTTCGTTTACCGAACTAACTGTTGAACAGCCAGACCATCCGGCAAGTGGAGTGTGCAGCCTGTTCACCTCCCAGAAGCTGTGGTTAATCGCATCGGCTGGTCATCGTTTGTATAGTCGAACACGTGGCGGCAGCCATCGAGTTCATGGAACTGAAATCGGACATTCTATGGCATTCTATGGCACGAACACCACTGGGACTTCCACCTCCATCTATGTTCGGCCAAATATGCATGAACAGAGCACCGTTCGGTAGAAATAATCTACCGAACACACTTCAACACTGACTGTGCACGAACGTTCACGTTCGACTATTTGAAGTGCACTTTAATCATTGGAAATAGACCAGCCGCACAGCCTCATTTTCTGCAACTATTTTGGGCATGAAGCCATGCTTGCAGCTGGTCAAAAAGAGACTTCCATGAAACTTTTGAACCCCTGCTCTAATCTGGGTGATTTTTGGATATGTTGTTCACCCAGATCAGGGCTATCAGGGGATGTTTTTATGGGGATATGTTGTATTTTGGGGTACTTATGAGACTTTGTAAAATATGTGTTTTTTTATACTTGGGAATACTTACATTAATACATTATCTACCTTAATTGTATCACAGACAGAGGGGAGGGATTGTGTGCTGTATGCTGTATGTGGGAGTGTCAGGCACTGTTACATTGATTCTTTTGGTCTGTACAATTTGTGTCCTGTGCCCCATCAGGTCCAGTGGGTGTTCCTCTGGCCTAAAAAGTTGTATAAAAATCCAACCTCTACCATTAAACTCTCAGATCATTTTGCACCTTCATGAAGTCTTGGCTCATGTTTGGAGGATTGGAGAACTACACTCTGGGGATTGCTATAATAACTATACTCCCCTGAGTATAATCACTAAGCTCTTGTAAGAGCTGTTCCTGCTACGCTCTCGGGACTAAGAGAGGCCTACCCACTGGAAGCTGGATCCTGGGGTCCCGGTTGGGTGGATGACGGCAAGACCCCAGCCAAGCTGCGGCGGTTCGTGGAGTTTACAGTGGTTATGGTGCTCCAGTGTAGTGCTTATGGTACTCACCAGTACTAGGAAGCAGCAATTGACTGAGGTACCCGGTCGGGGTGCCAGGTGGGCCGTCACAAGCACCCATTCCTGTAGGGCTGCCTGGGAGCACAAGTTACTACTCCCATCTGCAGGTCAATGCACTTTGTGCAAAGTGCATGTGCTCAACGTATCACCATGCCTGTCCAATAAAATCCTCTCAGGAGAACTCAAAATAGGAGTATACCTCCCTTGAGACGCTCTAAAGATTAATTTTTAAAACATAAGTATTTTAAAAATGAATTTAACCCCTTAAGGACTGGACTGTTTTTGCGATGTTGTACATTTGCGACCAGGAATATTTTTACACTTTTGTGGTGTTTGTGTTTGGCTGTAATTTTCCGCTTTCTCATTTACTGTTCCCATACAAATTATATATTGTTTTTTTCAGGACAAAAGGGGCTTTCTTTACATACCATTATTTATATAATCTCATGTATTTTAATTTAAAAAAAATAAAAAAATCTGATGAAAAATTGAAAAAATACATGTTTTTTGACTTTTACTTGAAAAATCTTTTACTCATCTACAAAAGCGAATGAAAAAAACTGCTAAATAGATTCAAAATTTTGTCCTGAGTTTAAAAATACCTAGTGTTTACGTGCTTTTTTGCTTTTTTTTGCATGTTATAGGGCTATAGGTACAAGTAGGATATTGCGGTTTCAAAACATACATTTTAAAATTTATCAATAGTGACATTGTAACACTATTATCTGTCATAAATCTCTGAATAACACCCCACATGTACATATTTTTTTTAAAGTAGACAACCCAGGGTATTCAATATGGGGTATGTCCAGTCTTTTTTAGTAGCCACTTAGTCGAAAACACTGGCAAATGGTATGCCATCATGGGGGTAATTCTCATTCCTGGGCTACCATACGCTCTCAAAGGCAACGTAACCAACCTGGCCATTTTCAATGTAAAAATATTTGACCCATATATTTGACCTTGTAACTTTCAAAAATGAAATGTACATGGGGGATAGTATTGTTTACTGAGACATGCTGAACACAAATATTAGTGTTTAAAACTGGAAAACGTATCACAACAATTATATCATCAGTAAAAGTGCTGTTTGTGTGTGAAAAATGCAAAAGTAACTTTCACTGACAATATCATCGCTGTGATATGTTTTTACTGTTGTGAATCACTAATATTTGTGTTCAGCGAAGTCTCCCGAGTAAAACAGTACCCCCCATGTACAGGTTTTAGGGTGTCGTAGAACGTTACAGGGTAAAATACAGTGCTAGCAAATTAAATTTCTGGAATTTAGGCCTGGGTTGGCAGGCAGGTCCCTCAAATTGCAATCAATAAAATTACTGAATTATGTAAAAATATTACATAAATACACGTAGAATTTAAATATATATGCATATTTATATATTTGAAGTCTACGTGTATATTTATATAATTATTTATGTAATTTTGTATATGGACGTATGTATATTTCTTATTATTTTTATTTATTTTTATATACATAGATATATATACAAATTCATTCTAAGTGTATTTTGATATAAATATATATATATTAATTTTAAAATACAGTTAGAATAAAATTTCATATAGCTATATAATTTTTTAAATTTTTTTTATTATTATTTTAAAAAAAAATTATTTAATTTAAATTACTTATTATTTATATTTTATAATAATATATATATACAATATATATAGTTATTATATATATTATATATATACGTGTGTAATTTAATTATAAGTGTATTTTTATAATAATATAAGTACATATTAATATAAAAATACACTTAGTATGACATTATATATATATGATATATAGACATATTATATATATATAATATATGTCTATATATCATATATACACATATATAATTATTTTATTTATTTTTTATTAACACTAACTTTATTTTATTTTTAATTTTACACTAGCAGGGAGACTGCCTGTCAGCACAGACAGTCCCCCTGCAGGCAGACACATGGACACCTATTGTGACCATGTGATCGCTGTGTTAAGCGATCACATGGCCACAGGGGTCCTAATCTGCCGTGGGGAGACTGTCTGGGCTGCGGGCAGTCTCCCCACAACCGGAGGAACACTGATCGCCGCCGGGGGAACGACGGCGATCAGGTAAGTACCCCCAGACCGTTAGGACGGTTCAGGACCGTCATCGGTCGGCAAGGCAAAAATGCCGATGACGGTCCTGAACCGTCCTCGGTCCTTAAGGGGTTAAAAAAGTTTAGTATTGCATGTTGAAACTTAATGAAAACATAACATAATTTAATTAGTTTGACAATTTTTCTGTAATATCTTTTTTTTTTTCATTTATATTATTTATATCCGTGTTCATTAATTGTGGAGTTAACCACTGTACATGTTTCAGAATTTTAAACTTATTCTGGTTTACTTTGAATAAATAAAACTGAAATTAAAATCTGTTTGTTGTCGTTTAACTATATGCCTATATTGTTTTCTTTTCCTGTGGGAAACCACGTCTCTCTCCCACAACCAAACTAACTTTTTAGTCACAGGGGTATATTAATCTAATAGATTAAGTCCAGCCCGTTCAGCAGAACTGGAAGCAGCCCCCACGTGGCAATTGGCTGAGGGAAAATGGAGGCGGCGGCGAAGGAGCTGTGATCTTGTTGCTCTGCTTCCTCACATGCCCTGCTGTGATGTCAGGAGCCGGAATATGATGTCACTCCAGCTCCGACATCACTAAACACAGGAAGAAGCAGTGCAACCCCACACTGGGGGAAAGGATCCACTCTAGCTCTTACAAAGGTAGGGAGACTGGGTGCAGTTAAATAAAAAAATAAATAATAATTTGCGAGTGTGCGAGGGAATATATGTGTCATTATTATTTAGGTGTGTGTCATTGAGTTTCAAATTAGTGAGTGTGGGAGGATCAGGCCTCCGCTCACAATGACATGGCTGACCAGGTGCAGCGCCTACAGCAGCAATTAGAAAATACACAGCGTAAGGTCATGGACATAGAAGATCGCTCACGGCGCCAAAGTCTAAGGATCTGGAGAATACTGGAGGAGGTGAAGCAGCAAGACTTCCACAAGTACCTGCCTGCAGCCGACAGCCAGATGGGAAGGTAGCCCCACAGAAACTGGTAGCAATCTTAACGATACACAAGCCAACAGAAAATACACCAGGTGTCATGGTGGGCAGAGGTCAGAGACCCAATAGCTCAAAGTAAGCAATGCCAGGGTTAAAGGAACAGTGTGGTTGAAGCAGTGCTGGTGGCACAGGTAACTGAGCGTGATAGGAGTGAAATCTAATGGTTGCAGTGAGCCTATGCCGAGCCTATCAAGGTAATGGAAGGTTACGGATATGGCTGAAGGAGTTCAAATTATTGGTGAAATATGATAATTGTGAGTGCCTCAATGATTTAGCTAAATTGTGCCTTGCAGTACCCTAAATTATAAATATTTGTGGTTGTCAAGTCACTTGTGTCTCAGTAAAACACATACCTATTCAAAGCATACATAATAAAAATACTGTATTTATTTTAGAGGGCTCTTTGTATATAACTTTCTGTGTATGTGACTGGTTTCACAAGTTGAGGTCATCTATTTGATAACAGTGTAATAAGGATCACATTTCAGTTGCAATTTACAACACCCAGCTAAAACAAAAACTTACATCCCTCCAGCAGTTCTCCTGCCAACCAGTTTTCCATGCATGTTATCAGAAGATCAGAGTATTGACTTGTGTAAAGACAGAACTCTCTGGAAAAATGGGGCAGGATAAACCACTTTTGGGAGGGAAAAGGGGTCCTGGGACTTGTAGTTAATGACAGGAAGACTGAGTCTTTAAAAGAACAACAGCCAAGGAAGTTTCTCTCTCGCTCTTTTGGAGAGGACAGCACAGCAAGCACAGGAGACTGTCCCATATACCAAGATGAATTCGCAAGGGGAAGGTCTTCATTTAAATGTCTAAGTATTTCCCTTTTTTTAGGTATCTTTTGATTATGTACTGGATATGGTTATAATGTATAATGTGTATATCCCTTTTTAAATCCGTAACAGTATCCTAAATCAATATTAACAATACATTTTATTATACACTTGTGTTTGTATCTTATTTGTCAGACATTCCCTAAAAGAATATCCTTGTAAGAGGGTCATAGTTTCTTACAACCTCTTGGGGTCAGAGCAAAGTTCACAAGCTAAGAACAAATTAACTAACATAACATGAATTAGGTCGAGGTACACACAGATAACTCATATAACACATAAAATAAGAGTTCTAGAACATCCCTGGAAAGGTGTGGCTAGTTCCCGTGGCCAAGGTGATGTGGTCCGGCATGTGTCAGCCTTGTCCTCTGGGATGTACCCCAGTTTAGTTGGTAGGATTAGGTCCATGAGGTGAGTCAGGTGTGGTAAAGGAGGGGAACGGGTGCCGCTAGTGTCCCTTATGGGGGTAGTGCATCATGTCATGCCGTGGTCCCCATTCAGTCCCCTGAATGCTATGGTGCATGGCTGTTTGTCTTGGGGGTGGTGGAGGTCACTTGGTGTGCCAGAGAGGGTCTCAGTCCTATTGTTCTGTCAGGTTTGTCGCGCCAGCCTCCTCACAGACGGGCAAGGCTAGCCTAGTCACAGGATAGTCAATTCACCCTAAGTGTCTCACTGTGTGGGAGCCCTCCCCTCCCCCCTCCCCCGACCGTGTCATGCTATGTGCTGGCCTCTGTTTATCATCAGTCTTGGCTTCGGGAGTGAGCCTGGCATCTTGTACTGTATGCCGCAAGGTGCAAGACCCCTACATGCAGTCTGCTGGAGAGGAAGAGAATCCATCATCCTCCAGTCTGCAGTTCCGACGGGTGCAGAGCTGCAGATTATATGGCGGAGACCTTGCAATCTCCGGTCAATCAGAGTGTTTCTGCGGGTTACCACTGCAATGATCTGACACATCAAGTGACGAAACTTGCAAGATTTCCAACACATGGTTTGCAGCTCTGCATCCGATAAAAGGAGGAGACAACTGTAATACCAGGGATTGGATTACACAACCCCACAAAAAAAAAGGCATTTCAGTGTGGGGATGTTGGTCACTAAACCACAGCCTCCCCACACACTAACACCCCCCACACTGTCACCATCCCCCTACACTGTCCACACTTCCCAAATTGCCACCATTTGCCACACACTGTCCCCATCCCCACAGACTGCCACTATCCCCAAACACACAGTCATCATCCCCACACACTGTCACCATCTCCCAAATTATCATCCCCACACTGTCACCAACTCCTACCCTGTCACATTTACCACAATATCACCACCTCTCAAACTGCCACCATCCCTCCACACCTTCACCCTCCCAAAGGCACTGTCACTCTCACTAGAGAGATGGCACAGCAAGGCTAAGAGCAGAGATGTGGCACAGAGAGACTGTGTCAGGTATTCATCTGCACATGAAAATGTGGTTAATGGCATCTACTGTCCTGACAGAAAAAGTTGTGCTGAGAAACATTACCATCCTGACAGAAAAATGTTTTGCCGAGCAACATTACTGTCCTGACAGGTAAAGTTGTGCCGAGCAGCAATCATACACATGGAAACCTGGTAATTGCTTTTGGGGTCAAAGGCCGGTTACGGCCAATCAAATCCACAGGAGGGTTTGTGTTGAGCAGCAATCATGCACATGGAAACCTGGTAATTGCTTTTGGGGTCAAAGGCTGGTTACGGCCAGTCGGATTCACAGGAGGGGTATTTAAACCCAATTTTCCTTTTGCTCATAGCCCTGTCGTGGTTTCATCCTGATGGTAATCCGAGAGTGCATTCCTGATCTTGATTTTCGCTTTGTTTTGACTTCCCTGAATTCGGGTATCCTTGACTTTTGGCTTTCCCTCATCGTTGTGTCTGATTCTGTGTTCCTGACCTCGGCAAGTAATTTGACTATTCTTGGATACGTTAAGTTGGGCCATGCTAAGGTCCGGTTATACGTTATCCTTAGTCCTAGGTGCTGGATCAATTTGTAATCCTGACAGACTGGTGACAGAGATAGCACAGAAAGGCTAAGGACAGAGAGATGTCACAGAGACGCTGGTGGCAGAGAGATCGCACTGGCAGATTGTTTGGGGGCACATGGTGCTAGCAGACTCTATGCATTTACTTTTCATTGGCATGGTATACAAGGCATTAATAGCATTCCCTTTGCCCACAGGGTGTTTTTCCCCCCCAGGGTGTGTGTGTGTGTATATTATATATATATATATATATATATATATATATATATATATAAAATATACACACACACACACACACACACACACACACACACACACGCGCGCGCGATTGTGTTAATGTGCTTGCATGTGCCTGCATGACGAAGAGGTAGGGGGGAGAATGGAGTCTTGGATCCAGAATGTCGTGGTCTGAGTTGGAAACATATGAAAAGTCAGAACTACTAACATTTTTGAATCTCACTACTGGGTTTAACACAGTATAGCCATATGGTGGAACTGAATCCCCATATTAGTTTTCTGAGATGGAGGTGATGTTAAGTAGCTTTATAAAATGTAAAACTGTGTTTTTATGTGTACACTGTTCCTTAATCTGTATTATGTATACATTTTGGTCTCTATGGCAGAATCATTCCTGAAAAATGTTTTGGGTGTGCCCCCAATTCCCTTTTTGTCTTTTCTATTGTGCTGGTGTGGCTGTCTAGGTCCCCGGTCCAGCCTCAGAAGCTCTGAAAAGGTGTTTTACTCACTCTTTTCTCCCGCCTGCTCTGCCTGGCACCACCTCCATGGCTGAGATATTGATAATTTAAGAAAATACTAGGAGGCTTTTGTGCAAACGTGACAAAAGCCATGCTGTGCAAATCAGCATCTCCTCAAAGCGAGACATTAAATCAATGCATCTCTATATAGAAAGTTTATCGCCTCCATGAGTGTGGAGACGCTGAACACCAGTGCTTCACACTGCTCAGTACTGACACAGGAAGCACCTCTAGTGCAAAAAAGCAAGCACCTATCTGAAAAGTCAGATTTTAAATTGAGAAGCCTGCAGGGACAGGGTATAGCCACCAGAACCACTACATTAAACTGGTGACTATATTGTCTTTTACACCTGTCATTCCAAAGGACAGAGTTGTAATCCCAGGAAATTGTAATTTTACAATCTGTTACTCTACTTGGGAAACACTTATGGTAAAGGTTTGCTACTTAACACAGATTTGCCTGCTGACAAGTTTATATTTTTGCTTCCCATTATAGTCTATGGGCATTCCATTCTGTCAATCACCTTTATTCCATAGACAACAATAATATTTACTCTCACTGTGCTTGGATAGTATGCCTGTAATTGTTCTGACTCCAGTTCAAATATGTTGTTCCTGTTATTATATGGACATTCTATTTGACTTCATTATTGTCTCTGGGCATTCCATTCTGTCATTTCTTTTAGTAGGTTCCCTTTTTGTGTCATTCTAAATTTGGCAGTATTTGTAAATACGCTTTTGCCATTCCTTGTGTCCCTTTACTTGCCATTACTTATGGGCCAGAGGGATGTATCCCTTTAAAGTGAATGTTAAATTGGGGTTAGGAACATAATATTCAGGGATATCATTTTTAATGTGTGAGGCGAACTTAGAGTCCATTTAGGTTACGTTAGAATTTGGTAATCTCACAGTTACTCATGTTGGTGTGATCTAGAGGCCCCCAGGACAAATAGAGGGAGTTTGATAATCTACTAGTTGAGGAAGTAGCTAAAATGACAATGAAGGGGGAAGTTATCATGGGTGACTTTAATCTTCCTGATGTGAACTGTAAAACCAAAATAGCTGCTCGTGCCAGGAGCACACATATTCTAAACTCCCTACTGGGATTTTCTCTAAAGAGGCTGTGATAATGCCCTGTGGCCTGGTCGTTTGCCACAAGGTCATGGAGGAAACTGCTAGCCAGCCTCCTGCCCCAGGATTATGGGCCATACAAAATACTCCAGGACCACAGTCCAGCCACGGCGACTGTGGGCAGAAGTGCTGCGGTTTGTCCCCTGTTCCTGTTAGGAAGCGGTCCTTGGTGGAGGTACAGGGAGTTCCATTACAGAGGCCATACTAGATTTAGTGTTAACACATGGAGATTTGGTATCAGATATTACTGTAGGTGAAAGTTTAGGATCCAGTGATCATCAGTCAGTGTGGTTTAATCGACTGAGTCACACCACACAAAAACTAAAAAGTGTTAGACTTTAGAAAAACAGACTTTTCTAAAATTAAAATATGCGTAAAGGAGTCATTATCAGACTGGAGCAGTTTCAATGGAGTCCAAGAGAAATGGAATTATTTAAAAGCTGCACTGTTAAAGGCAACAGAAAATTGCATAAGGCTTGTCAGTAAAAGCAAAAAAAAATAAGAAACCACTGTGATACTCTGCAGATGTGCCAAAATAAAAAATAGTTAGCATTTAGTAATTATAAAAAAAAAACCAGAGTGAGAAAGCCTATTTCTGCCTTATCTTATAGATCTGTCTAAGCAAGTTATGAGAGTGTCCAAATCAAACACAGAAGAGAAAATAGCACAGAGTCGGGCAGCTATAGGCCAGTAAGCCTTACTTCAGTAGTGGGGAAAGTAATGGAAACCATGTTAAAGGAACATCTAAAATCACATGGATTTCAAGCTCAGAGACAACTGGGTTTACTTGAGGGAGATCATGTCAAATCATGCTTATTAATTTTTTTGATTGGGTAACAAAAATAATAAATCAGGGTGGTGTAGTAGACATTGCATACCTAGATTTCAGTAAGGCTTTTGACACTGTTGCACATAGAAGGCTTATCAATAAACTGCAATCTTTAAGTTTGGATTCCAATATTGTTGAATGGGTAAGGCAGTGGCTGAGTGACAGGCAACAGAGGGTCAATGGAGTATATTTGAAGCATGGGCTTGTCACCAGTGGGTTACCTCAGGGATCTGTACTTGGACCCATTCTCTTTAATATTTTTATTATTGATATTGTAGAAGGTCTTGATGGTAAGGTATGATGTCTTTTTGCTGATGATGCTAAGATATGTAACAGGATTGATGTTCCAGGAGGGATACGCCAAATGGCAAATGATTTAGGTAAACTAGAAAAGAGTTGTGGCTGACATTTAATGTGGGTAAGCGCAAGATAATGCATCTTGGACGTAAAAACCCAAGGGCAGAGTACAGAATATTTGATAGAGTCCTAATCTCAACATATGAGGAAAGGGATTTAGGGGTGATTATTTCTGATGACTTAAAGGTAGGCAGACAATGTAATAGAGCAGCAGGAAATGCTAGCAGAATGCTTGGTTGTGTAGGGAGAGGTATTAGCAGTACAAAGAGGGAAGAACACTGGTGAGACATCACTTGGAGTATTGTATGCAGTACTGGAGACCGTATCTCCAGAAGGTTATTGATACTTTAGAGAGAGTTCAGAGAAGGGCTACTAAACTGGTTCATGGATTGCAGGCTAAAACGTACAAGGAAAGGGTAAAGGATCTTAATATTTATAGCTTGGAGGAAAGACAAGACAGGGAGAATATGATAGACACGTTTAAATACATAAAGGGAATCAATACAGGAAAGGAGGAGACTATATTTAAAAGAAGAAAAACTACAACAACAAGAGGACATAGTCTTAAATTAGAGGGACAAAGGTTTAAAAATAATATTAGGAATTATTACTTTACTGAGAGGATAGTGGATGCATGGAATAGTCTTCCAGCTGAAGTGGTAGAGGTTAACACAGTGAAGGAATTTAAGCATGGGTGGGATAGGCATTAGGCCATCCAAGCTATAAGATAAGGCCAGGGACTAATGAAAGAATTTAGAAAATTGGGCATACTAGATGGGCTGAATGTTTTTTATCTGCCGTCACGTCACATTCTATGAAATAGTTTATTGATCCAAGGAGAGATCTGACTGCCGTTCTGGGCTCAAAAAGAAATGTTGCAAAATAGGAAAACGCTTCAAACGGAGTTTTTGTGCCTTCTTTTGTATAAACAGCAAAACCAAACGTGAAAAAGGCTTAACTTGATGGAAACAAGTCTTTTTCTGCCTCTATAACTAACTCATTTAGCCTCAGTCAATTTGTATTCTAATCATACACCTAAAAGAAAGTACAAAATTATCTGCAGACATTATTTTACTATGTTCTTAAATTTGAAATTAAAGGGACACTATAGTCACCTGAACAACTACATCTTAATGTATTTGTTCAGGTATGATCTATAGCTCCCTGCAGGCAATCTAATGTAAACACTGTATTTTCAGAGAAAATACGGTGTTTACATTGATTGATAGGAATACCTCCAGTGGCCGTCACTCAGACGGCCACCAGAGGGACTTCCTATCATGCAGGGCCCTAAAAAGGCCTTGTACACGTCAGACGTATTAAAATACGTCTGACGTGTGCAGGAGAGAGAAGGCACTGTGTTCGCGCCTTCTCTCTTTTGCCTGTCAGCAGAGGAGAGGGGACGGGCAAAGACCGCGAGCTGAGCTGTCAGTCAGCTCGCTGCCACGCACACCGCGCGCATGCGCGGTAGTGCGCTCAGGACTTCTGATTGCTCCCGGCTCGCACCCGCCTAATTCGTCATTTTGACGAAATAGGGGGCGCAGCTTCACGAGGCTCCCGGCGCTAGAACCAGGTGAGTTAAAACTGTTGCCTGGAGAGTCCCTTTGACTTTAAATTCGCACTTTAGTAGATAACCCTGCCAATGCCCATTTGCAATGTGTAATTTTAAATGAGTTTCCAAGTGGCTAATGCAACTTGTAATACCATTACACATTGCATTAGCCACTTGGAAACTCATTTAAAATTAATTTAAGGTTTGTAAACATTTAAAATGTTTCGACTACACCTCTCCACATCTAATTTATGTTGGAGAGGCTGTGGACAGACACTCTATACTTTATTTTTTGTACTCTATACTTTATATTTTGGTCCTGCCCCAAATTATGCAATTAATGATTCATGCCATTCTTCTACTGTGAATATCACTCTCCCACTTTGTCATGTAGGGCAATTTCAAGCCTACTTCTCCTGCAAAAAAGGCATATCACATGTAGATGATTAGTTTCCGGCCAGGGTCTGAGATATAAACCTTTTCTAAATTTGACAATTCCAATTTTCTAGAACTCAGAACCTGGTCAGAAATCCCAAAATGCTAATTGAATTTTTTAACCAAATTCGCATGTGTAGGGGTGTCAAAAACACTTAAGTGGACTTTCTTTTGTAGTTGTTCAAATGATAAAAAATTAGAGGATAAAAATAAAATTGTTAAAACATTTAATAGATTGGGAGGACCAATATTCTATGTCTAATCCAGGCATAACTAGTTTTAATACTGATAGAGGAGTGGCTCTAGGACAGACAGCAGAAGGGCAAATTTTTCAATATAGTATATTCCAAACTTTAATAGTGGTTATGGTTGTAAGAAACATGTCCGCCAACCTAGTGCGCTAAGATAGAAGCAACCATAAAATATCTTTAACCGAATGCAGAGAGAGTTTTCCAGCCTCCATCTCAAGCCAGAGAGGACGGTCATGCTCTTGACTGATCTTCAGCGCCATCGCTGCATTAGTTGCATGATAATAATGAATAAAATCCGGCAAACCCACACCTCCACTAACCCTGAGCTTTTGAGGTATGGATAATTTAATCCTAAATGGTTTTCTATTCCAGATAAGTTTCAAGAGAGCAGAGGAGTATACATTTATAAAAAAAGACCTTACCCAGGTTATAAAAATGCATGTTGGACAGGTTCTTGCATAGGTCAATGCCCAGATAAGAGATATAAGAGTCCCTCCAATCGAAGTCAAATCAACCTTTCAAAATGTGTAAGTCATACCATGGTATATAGAACTAGAGAGCTTGTATTCAATTTGTAGAATGAAATTTTGCCGAATTTCTGCAGGATCGATATCAGAGTAAGTCATTGAGTTTGAAAGCGATAACATGATGTCTGCAAAAAGGCCTATTTTATGTTCATTTCCCTCTACTTCGATATTTGTGCTGCAGTGTATCATCTCAGCCAGGAGCCAGCACAAACAAGAGTGGAGACAATGGGCACCCCTGTCTGGTCCCATTGGACAATAAAATGGACAGTTACTCTGGCAGTTGGTTGACAGTATAGTGCAAACACAGCCCTGATGAAGGGGTCTGGGATGTTAAAATGTGACAGAACTTCCCTCAGGTAATCCCAGTGGACCCTATCGAATAGACTTAGATGCGAAGGCCCTGGACTATTTTCGGCATGAAAACCTTGTGGTTCCCAGTAGGTCCTCCAGCGGCACTTAGCTGCAATTCTATGGAACTGTTTTGGGCATGGGGCCATGCCTGCACCTGGGCAAAACTATGACTTCCATAAAATTTCTGAACCCCTGATCTGATCTGATCTGATCTGGGTGATTTTTAGATATGTTGTTCACCCAGATCAAATGTAACATTTATGGGGATATGTTGTGTTTTGTGGTACTTATGGGACTTTATAAAAAAAAAAAAAAAAAAAAGTGTTTTTTCTGCCTGGAGGTAATTAAGTTAATGCATTATCTGCCTTAATTATCTCCCATGTAGAGGGATTATGTATACCGTATGGGAGTGTCTTACTGATAACTCTGTTTTTATTGGTTTGCAAACTTTGTGTCCCTGTGCCCAACAAGGTCCACGTTGGTGTCACCCTTGTTGAGGAACCTGCATAAAAGGCTAGTGTGCCTCCATTAAAATTTGAGTTCCTGTTTAACTCTCAACACGTAGCCTTGTCTTGTGATTGGAGGGGAAATACTGTGTTCACACTGGGGATTGCTATACTCCCTATACTCCCCTGGGTTCTGGTCACTTGCTGTTCCTACTATGCTCTCTGAAGTACTCTCTGAAGTAAGAGAGGTCTTTCCCACACGGTCCTGGATATCCGAGGTTGGTCCAGGGTGAGAGGAAGACAGCGAGAGCCCAGCTAAGCTGCGGCGGTTGTGTAGTCTGCGGTGCTTTTCGTGTCCCGTGCGGTACTTACGGTCCTCAGCAGCAGTTAGGAAGCATCTGTTGGTGGAGGTGCCCAGTCGGGTGCCAGGTCATCTGTCACAACTAGAGTTGAGCGGACACCTGGATGTTCGGGTCCGGCGGGTCTGGCCGAACTTTGAAAAAAAAGTCTGTGTTCGTGATCGAACTTGACCCCGAACCCCAACCCCATTGGAGTCAATGGGGACCCAAACTTTTGGGCACTAAAATGCCTCTAAAAAGTCCTGGAAAGAGCTAGAGGGCTGCAAAAGGAAGTAACATGGGGGTAAGAGTAGGACAAGTGCTCTGCAAACAAATGTGGATAGGGAAATCACTTAAAATAACAAAAAGAAATTAAAAATACTGCTGAGCCATAAAATAGCACTAGATGGAATCTTTGTTTTTAGCTATGGAAGAACATAAATCAAAATCTAAAGCATGGCTGTCAGGAGGATCACCAGAATTATCAATTAGAGAGGGTTGGAGTGCGGGGTATTCTCTTTCATTGTTCAAACATAGGTTGAGGAGGCGGTGACCATGGTGGTGTAGGTAGAAGCAGTGGTGGAGGAGGAGGAAGTAGCCAACACTTTTATTTTATATATAAATAAATAATTTCTTTTTAATTGGAGTAGCCCCCAAAATATTGGGACATATAAAAATAGAAAACTCTGTTCCGCAGAGCGACTAACTCCACTATTGCCTGCTGCTCGCACAGTCTCATGAGGCGGTGAGCGGGAAGGCCAAAGTTATGCTGCAGAGCAGACAGGTGAGCAGCAGCAGGGTGAGAACGCCAAAAGTGCGCACAGATGGCACGCACTTTCTGCAGCAGCTCTGATATATCTGGTTAGTTTTTTAGGAATTTCTGCACCACCAAATTCAGCACATGCGCCAGGCAAGGGATGTGCATCAAACCGGCGAGGCCCAGAGCTGCTACGAGATTTCACCCATTATCGCACACCACCATGCCGGGCTTGAGGCTCAGGGACAACAACCACTCATCGGTCTGTTGTTCCATGCCTGTCCACAGCTCCTGCGTGGTGTGGGTTTTTTACCCCAAACATATTTTTTTAAACAGCCTGCTGTCATTTCCCCCTGGCTGTGCTGAAGTTGGTGGTGAAGGTGTTACGCTGACCGGATCAGGAGGTGGTAGAGGAGGAGGAAGCAGAGTAGGAGGAGGCAACAGGAGGCAAAGCTGTGTACCCAAATAAAGATTGTCAAACGTTGTATCCTGGAACTGCGTCCCATCCGGTTACTGGGGAAATGGGTCTGACCTATTCTAATCAAAGGGGATAACCATCGGTTACCCAGGTCCCATTTCAATTGGTGGCAAGCGGCGGGATCCCATGTCCCTGCCAACAGACCCATGGACTACAGTGCTCTAAAGTGACCTACACTGCAGGACTTGTGTGGAGCCAGTGGAATAACGCCTGGTGGGTGTAACAAGGCCGAGTTGACTGCTGCGCTCATGGAGGACGACCAGGCACGCAGTGAGGCAACGAACCCCAGCCAGGGGCCGGAGATGAGGAGGAAGTGCGCAAGGAGGTGGAGCGGTGCCTGGCATATTACCGAGAGCCACCCTCAGAGGAGATTGTCCGCATGACCTTTTTGGAGGTGCAAGCCAATTAACAGAGGGCTACCTCCATGAACCCAGATGAAGGAAGAAGGGAGCAGAGGGTGCCGGGAAGCACAACCACCCTGGCCCACAAGCTACCATACAATGTGTGGCAAACCTAGCCACTTGGGACTGCCTAAGATAGAATGGTTGTGCCTATTTTCTGTTGTGTACTGCGCGCCGGTATAGTGTGGCGTCTCCGGCTATGTTTAATTTATGCTGTACTGTGTATGTCTGTTCGAATCCTCCCCATTCGTTAGCATTGCTATTAAAACTGACTAAGTTGTATATTTTGAAGTAGAAAGGTAACGGTTTATGTCCTCGTAGTTTTCATTACTGTATGTTACAGCAGGGGCTGTTGGGAGGAGGACCTGGAAACGGTAGTCTCCCTCCAGTCCCCTCAACCAAAACCCCTGCTGCCCATCTTTGGAAACCCCTGTTGAGTGACCTGCTTTAAATATCAGTTATTTTTAATAAAGTGGCAGTTGACTCTCAGACTGTGTTTCGTCTGGTTCTTGGGAGGATTTGGGAATATTGCCTGCTTCCAGCTTTGTACTTGGTTATTGCATTCTACCAGCAGAGATCCTGGGATTATAAAATTGCAGCTCCGCAACAATTGAAGATTATGCTAGCTTTAGTGTACTAATAATCTTAATTTTAATAAGGACAGGAGGCGAGTATTTTGCATTAACTCTCTTTACTAAACTCCACAGCAGTAAAGAAAAACGTAAAGAGTAACAAATAAATCACTGAGCAGCATAGTATATAAGGGTCATGCTGCCTGTACACTTCCTCTTTCTTAAAGCGACATCCAAGTCCAGATAGAGCTCAAACATCCAGAAACTCAACGAAACAGGAACTGCGGTCTCTGGCGAGCGGAACTTGAGGAGACTCCTGGTAACGAGATAGGAGGAAAGACCAAACGAAGCTGTCATCCCATCTTACGGAGTCATGAGGTTAACGAACCAGCGACCAGTGGAGGTCCTGAAGAGGGTTACACTGAAAGGAGAGTATAAAATCGGTTAGGTACTGAACCGTAACTGTTCACGCCTGTGGGCTTTAACAGAATGGTGTAAGTAAAACAGAACAGACAGACAGTAAGCTGGCCATAGGCTAAGTGTGTGTTAGGTGTAAGCATGTTGTACAACTAAACTGTCCGTCTAAGTGGAAACACCGGGATAGAGATGGAAGGGATACCGAATATATACAGAAGGTAGAGTAACTACTAACACGAATCCCAAAATCCATCACCTTAAGATCCACTCCCCCGAGGAGTCAGGGTAGGGAACAAAAGGGAGGGAAAATACTCGCCTCCTGTCCTTATTAAAATTAAGATTATTAGTACACTAAAGCTAGCATAATCTTCAATTTTATAACATGACAGGAGACTTCCTATTTTGCAGTTTTAACGCTGAAGAAGAGACATCCCAGCAGAAGGGGGAGTGCGAAAGTAAAATGTACGGAAAGTGGATTCCCTAGACCAGTCCGCCGTTCGGAGGATATCCGACAGGGACGCCCCTGCCAGGAAGGCTGATGACGCCGCCGCTCCGCGAACGGAGTGGGCGCCGAATGCGGGGTCTATACCTGCGAGGGAAAGGATCCAGCGGATCCATCGGGCCAAGGTGGTGACCGAGACTGGGGCGTGAGGGCGCACGTAGGAGACTAAGAGTTGGCCCGACGTAGAGGACCGGAGCGAGGAGGTAACCGAAACATACCTGCGGAGGGTGGACACGACACAAAGCTGCGGGTCGTCGGGAAAAAATGGGTAAAAGACCGAGGTCGAACCCGACTTAGTGCGACGGGAAATGTGAAACGTGACCCCTTCAGGGGCCACTTCGAAAGCGTCCACGTCGAAGGCCCGAACGTCCGAAACCCGCCGGAAAGATACGAGGCAGAGGAGGAAAGCGCACTTAGCGGATAGTTGGCGTAGGGAGAGGCGGTCATTCGGAAGCCAATCCCTGAAGAAGCGGAGAACCAGTCCCACATCCCATAGGTGAGGGTATCTGGGGGCCGGGGGACGGCGGAGCCGCATACCGCGGAGTAGACGGCAGACCAGAGGGTCTTTGCCGACCGGGAGATCCCCGACGGGGGTGTGAGCCGCCGAAATCGCGGAGCGCACGACGTTGACCGAACGGTAAGAGCGGCCAGATGAAAACAAGGAGGAGAGAAAATTAAGAATCATGGGAATAGGTGCTGTAAAGGGATCGGAGTCCCGTTCCATGCACCAAGTAGACCAGGAGGCCCAAGCTGAAAGGTAACAGCGTCTAGTTCCCGGGGCCCAGGAGTCCCATAAGAGGTCCCTAGCAGCCTGCGATAGTCCGCTGACTCGCCAGGAACCCCGGAAAGAGACCAAGCCACCAGAGGTAGCCGGTCTTCCAGGAGTAGTGGGTGGAGATGCCCTTTGGGATCCGTGAGCAGGTCCGGGAAGGATGGTAGGAGAAGAGGGTCCCTGTAGGAGGAGGCCAGGAGGTCCGGGAACCATGGTTGGCTCTGCCACAAGGGCGCTATGACAACCAGTTTGATCTGTTGCGTCCGTATCTGGTGTAGTGTTCTCGCAATCATGGAGAATGGGGGAAAGGCGTAGGCTCCTGTCGACGGCCATTGTTGGAGAAATGCGTCTGTCGCCTTGCTCTCCGGGTCCGGGAGCCAGCTGAAGAACTCCGGGGTCTGGTGGTTGTTTCGAGAGGCAAACAGATCCAGGTGAAAGGGACCCCTCCGGGCTGCAAGGGCCCTGAAGATTCTCGTGTTTAGCTTCCAGTCGCTGACGTCTCTCCAGTGGCGAGAGAACCAGTCGGCTGTGAGATTGATTTCTCCTGGCAAGTATTCTGCCTGTAGCGTGATGTTGCGAGGGAGGCAATAGTCGAAAATGCCTCTCGTGATATCCGACAGCAGGCGAGAGCGAGCGCCTCCCAGGCGGTTGATGTACTGGACTGCGGATACATTGTCCATGCGCAGGAGGATGCAGCAGTTGGATCTTTCCCGGGCCAAGCTGCGAATCGCGAAGGATCCTGCCAGGAGTTCGAGGCAATTGATGTGCATGGAGAGCTCCTGCGCCGTCCATGTTCCCCCCGTGGAGATGGTTCCGTTGGTGGCACCCCATCCCCACAGGCTTGCGTCTGATTCCAGTACGAAGTCTGGGGCGTCTCCGAATATGGCCCTGCCGTTCCAGGCTTGCATGCTGTCCAGCCACCATGATAATTCCTCGCGAACCTCCATCGTCACCGGGACGGGTTGGTCGTAAGTAGGCCTGCGGCGTAGGTATTTCGCCTTGAGACGTTGCATGGCCCTGTAGTGGAGGGGACCCGGAAATATGGCCTGAATGGAAGCCGAGAGGAGTCCTACAATCCTGGCCAGATTGCGTAGTGGAATGGAATCGAGACGGAGAACCCTGCGAATCTCCTTGCGAATGGTTGTGATCTTTGAGGCTGGTAGCCTCAGAGTGCATGTCGTCGAGTCGATCTCGAAGCCGAGGAATTGTATCGTCTGGGTAGGGGTCAGTTCCGATTTCTGTTGGTTTACGATAAACCCCAAAGACTCCAGTAGGGACACTGCCAGGTGAGTGTGTTGGCGTAGTCTGTGTTCGTCGGCGCAGAAGATGAGGAGATCGTCTAAGTAGATGATGCATCGAATGCCCCTTGATCTTAGGTGGGCCACCACTGGTTTTAGGAGCTTGGTGAAGCACCATGGGGCTGAGCTGAGCCCGAAAGGGAGGCAAGTGAATTGCCAAGGGCGTCCGTGCCAGAGGAAACGTAGGAGTGCTCGACAGTCCGGGTGCACCGGGACTGACAGATACGCGTCCTTTAGATCGAGTCTGGTGAACCAGTCGTTGCTTCGAAGAAGGTCTCGCAGGAGGTGGATGCCTTCCATCTTGAAGTGGCGATAGACCACATATGCGTTGAGGGCGCGTAGATTGATGACGGGGCGGTATTCTCCCGACTTTTTCCGAACCAGGAAGATGTTGCTGAAGTAACCACCCCCGTCGCGGGCCGGCTGGATAGCCCCTTTGTCTCGGAGCTCGCGTAGCTCCGTGTTGACAAGGTTGTGGTCGGAGGGTGACATGTGGATGGGGCGAGGGGGCTGAACCTGAAAAGGGGTCCCCACTAGGTCTATGATATAACCCTGTACAGTTTGTAGGATCCATGTGTCTGAGCATAGGGCGGCCCAATTCTGGAAAGAAAGGGAAATACGGCCCGCAGTGCGGGTACATGGTAACAGTGGAGGAATATGGGTCCTTACCTGCGGTAAAGCGGGAACGTCCGCGTCCGCGAGGTCCACGACCTCTATCCGAGCCTCTGGAAAAGGGTTGCTGCCGGTAGTCTCTTGTCGGGTAAAATGGTGTTGGTTGGGTGCGGGGGCCTGAAGGCCAAAATCGGCTGGCGGCACGGCCCCGTTGCCGGCCAGCCCTTCCAAAAACCCCTCTGGTAGGGTTGCTTCTGAAAACTGCAGCTTAGGAGGTAACAGCAAGCTAGCACAGCCACACTGAGTCCCTAATGAGATGCACGAGGAAAAACTAAGATGGCCGCGAGAATCTCGCGATGTCCGCGATCCAAAATGGCGGCCGCGAGGTAGGCCGCAAGCCGGGGACTAAATTTTGAGGCCGGCCGCGGGCGGAAGCGGGCCGGCGCGAAAACGGCCGCGAACAAAACCGGCCGCAAGGAGGAAGCCCAGGAGGGCACTCCAGGGTAGGGGGGCAGAGGGGGAACCTGGGGAAACCAAGGGGAAGCCCAGGGAGGGTCCCAGGAGGCACAGAGGGGCAGAAGGAGGCAGAAAAAACCCACAGAGAGCCCCTAGTCCCCCAGCCCTTGTATAGAACAAATAATAGAAGGAAAAGCAAAACCAAGATGATAAAGTATGTTGCAATAGCAAGGAGTAAACAAGAAATGACAATAAATGTATAACAAGTAATGACAATAAATGTATAAAGCTCCAGGGGAGCAAATATTCTGACCTGTCTGCGATGGAGCAGTAAAGAAAGAGGAAGTGTACAGGCAGCATGACCCTTATATACTATGCTGCTCAGTGATTTATTTGTTACTCTTTACGTTTTTCTTTACTGCTGTGGAGTTTAGTAAAGAGAGTTAATGCAAAATAGGAAGCCTCCTGTCATGTTATAAAATTGGTGGCAGCTGCGGGATCCAACCGTACAGCAGGAAAAACGCTGTTTATACAATTGGAATTGACATACTGGAAAGCAGAAGGCAATTGATACGGATGCAGAAGTGAATGGGGACGGACTACACCATATTGAAACGGCAAACGTTAAAGGAGCTGTTGGAAGCCAGGGGTAAGATAGCCAGCAATAAGCCTAAAGCAAGACTTATTGCCGAGCTAATGGAAGGAGACCGAGCTCGTAGTGCTACACCCCCAGCAAACATGGAGGAGACCCCATTTGAACGAGAAATGAGGACAAGATTGGCATTTTGGCCCGCTCCAGTATCTCCAGAAATTATGACCATAATTTCGGCGGATGCACAGGAGTACGTGATGGCGCAAAGGAATCAAGCCTTCTCACCTCAAGCAGAAACCGCTGCTGTTTCAACTGTGGGCCAGGGAAGGCCAAAAATACCACATCATGCATTTAAAACTTTTTGCGAGGATAAAGACGAAATAGATGGATTCTTGCAAGATTTTGAAAGATTGTGTGACTTGCATGATGTAGAGCAAGCTATGTGGGTACCTTTGTTGGCAGGCAAACTGTCTGGGCGTGCAGCAGATGCCTACCGGGCTGTACCCAGAGAGGACAGCAAGAATTATGACAAGGTAAAGCAGGCGCTATTAGAAAGGTATGCCATTACCCCAGAGGCATACCGGCGCAAGTTCCGAGAATTGAAAAAAGGGGACAAAGACTCACATGCGGAGTGGGCACACAAGCTTGACCAAGCCTCACAAGGCTGGATACAAGCCAGCAGAGCTACCACCATGGAAGAGTTACGCCAGATGTTGCTACTGGAGCAGTTTTGTAATGGCCTGGCACCAGAGGCTCAAGAATGGGTGAATGACCGAAATCCTCACACCCTAACCGAAGCGGCACGATTGGCCGACCAACATTATGATGCTAGGAGGCATCATAAAAATAATAACCGAGGGTATGCAAAACCCAACCCGCAACCATTTCCAGTTATTGCTCCTGCCCCAGCGACAGCACCATCCAGACCAGCACTTGTGGGACAACCTCCCCACTCCCGTTATAATGGCAGGTCCAACATCCAGTGCCATGCCTGTAAGCAATGGGGGCACATGGCCCGGGAGTTCACCCAAAACCGGAGCCGCAAGAACTGGAATCAGCTCCGGCAGAATATGGCCCCGCGGGCAGCTGCTCATTATCATGCAGAGCCAACTTTGCCAGGAGTGCCGCTTGAGTCGGCTGATGAACCCCTGGGCGTTTTGCACGATGTAATGTCCATCCATGCTACTGACAACCGACATCCACATTGCCAGACCGTGACTCTGGAAGGGAAAGAGGTACAGGGGCTACGTGATTCCGGTGCTACCTTAACTTTGGTTGCCCCGCATTTGGTGCCAGGATCAGCACATACCGGGGGATCGGTAGCAGTCCAGGTAGCAGGGGGTGCCATGTACCGGCTACCAACTGCCAAGGTACATCTGAATTGGGGTGCGGGGGAAGGTATGGTGGAGGTGGGGCTGATGCACAAGTTACCAGCTGATGTTGTTTTGGGGAATGACCTGGGGCAAATGACTTCCGCTTTTGTGCCCCAAAGTCCTCGCCATGAGGCATATCCAGTGACCACCCGTCAGCAGGCTCGCACCACGGCTTCATCTTCCACACACTCTGAGGCTCAGGTAAGAGACAATGTACCCCGTGTAACCCGTGTTTCCTGGGATACCCCGACTGACTTTGAGGCAGAGGTTAAAAACGATCCCACGTTGCAAATTTATAAGGATAAGGCGACAGCTGGTCAGACAGGTTTAGAGGGAGAACAGTATGTATGGGAGAAAAATCTGTTATATCGTGTTGCTGAGCGGGTGGTAGGGGGGTCTGTACATGTGACTAATAAGCAGCTTATAGTGCCCCAGAAATACCGGCAGGAACTGCTTAGAATTGCCCACGATATTCCGCTGTCTGGGCATTTAGGGATGACAAGAACGAGGTACAGATTGACACATGCATTTTTCTGGCCAGGTATATCTAGAGATGTGAGACAGTATTGTCAGACATGTGACATTTGTCAGAGAGTGGGAAAAAGGGGTGACCGCCACAAAGCAAAATTGTGCCCCCTTCCCATTATTGAAGAACCCTTTAGCAGAGTAGCAGTGGATATAGTAGGACCACTGTCCAAGCCTAGCCCTTCCGGCAAGCGGTATATTCTGACCATTGTAGATTATGCCACCCGGTACCCGGAGGCTATAGCCCTTTCCAATATACAAGCAGAAACGGTAGCCGAAGCTATGATGAAGATATTTTCCAGGATGGGATTTCCCCAAGAGATAATTTCGGATAGGGGGACCCAATTTACAGCCGAAGTGACCCACCAGCTATGGAAGTTATGTGGCATTAAGCCAATTGTAAATTCTGCCTATCACCCGCAGTCCAATGGGTTGTGTGAGCGCTTTAACGGTACCTTGAAGCAGATGCTCAGGACATTTGGGGAGTCCCATAAAGACTGGGAGAGGTTTTTACCCCATCTGCTTTTTGCGTACCGAGAAGTGCCACAGGAATCTACCGGCTTCTCTCCGTTTGAGTTATTGTTTGGGAGAAGGGTGAGGGGACCCCTAGACTTAATTAGAGAACATTGGGAGGGGGGGAGCAGTGCAGATGGAGTCCCCATTGTGCCATACGTGCTGGAGTTCCGGGACCGCTTGGAGGCTCTAACCCAAACCGTACGGGAGAACCTCCGGGCGGCTCAGCGGCGACAGCGCCGGTGGTACGATAGGGGAGCCAGAGACCGTAGCTTTCAGGTGGGACAGAAAGTTCTAATTTTGAAACCTGTCCGCACAGACAAGCTACAGGCCACCTGGCAGGGCCCATACCAAGTGGTAGAACAGAGATGTGACACCACTTATGTGATCGGCCCGTGCTCTGGGGTAGGGAAACGACGCATGCTCCATGTGAACATGCTCAAACCCTATAGAGGAGGTAGCAGCCATCTGTGCCCCAGCCACTGAGGATTATGAGAATCTGCCCTTGCCAGACATGTTAGAAAAGGAAGATTCTGCAGAAAACGCTACAGGTGTGCAGCTGGGGGAGCGGCTAAGTCTCCAGGAGCATGCCCAGGTACAGGAGTTGATTGCGGCAAAAGGTGCTACCTTCTCCAATTTACCAGGGTACACTCTGTTAGCTACCCACCGAGTAGAGACCCCAGGACAGCTCCCTATGAGACAGACTCCGTATCGTATCCCTGAAGCAGTAAGGGAGCACATGAGGAAAGAAATTGAGGAAATGTTGCAGTTTGGGGTTATCGAACATTCAGATAGCCCCTGGGCATCACCGGTAGTGCTAGTACCCAAGAAGGATGGCACCACGCGGTTTTGTGTAGACTACCGGAGGCTCAATGACAAAACAGTGTCTGACGCCTACCCGATGCCCCGTATAGACGAGCTGCTAGATAGGATGGCAAGAGGCCAGTATCTCACTACCATTGATCTGTGTAAGGGATACTGGCAGATTCCACTAGCCGAGGAGGCCATCCCCAAGTCGGCGTTTGTCACCCCGTTTGGCCTGTATCAATTTCGGGTCATGCCTTTCGGGATGAAAAACGCTCCGGCTACCTTTCAGAGGATGGTAGATCGGCTACTGGATGGGTTCCAAGAGTACGCCTGTGCGTACTTAGATGATATAGCCATTTATAGCCAGACCTGGGCAGATCATTTGAAACAGATTAGTGTGGTCATTGACCGTATTGGAGAGGCAGGGCTGACACTAAAACCTAGCAAGTGTCACATAGGGATGGCAGAGGTGCAGTACCTGGGTCACAGGGTAGGATGCGGACAGCAGAGGCCCGAACCGGCCAAGATAGAGGCAGTAGCTAAGTGGCCTACCCCCAGGACAAAGACACAAGTATTGGCGTTCCTTGGTACCGCTGGTTACTACAGAAAATTTGTGCCCAATTACAGCGCCCTGGCCAAACCCCTGACGGACTTGACCAAGAAAAACTTGCCACGACAGGTCAACTGGGCCCCAGAGTGTGAACAGGCATTCCATGAACTAAAAACTGCATTAACTAAGGCTCCTGTGTTAACTGCCCCTGATCCAACTAAACGATTTCTTGTTCACACAGACGCTTCCATGTTTGGATTGGGGGCAGTACTGAGCCAAGTGGGAGCTGATGGCGGAGAACATCCCGTAGCTTACTTAAGCAGAAAATTACTACCAAGGGAAGTAGGCTACGCCGCCATCGAAAAGGAATGCCTGGCTGTGGTGTGGGCCCTCAAAAAGTTACAACCTTATTTGTATGGACAATCATTCTCCTTGCTCACAGATCACAACCCGTTGGTGTGGCTACACAGGGTGTCAGGAGACAATGCCCGGCTGTTGCGCTGGAGTTTGGCGCTGCAGCCGTTTGATTTCACGATCCATTATCGCCCTGGAAAACAGAATGGTAACGCCGATGGGTTGTCCAGACAGACAGAACTTGAGAAATGATCTGTGAGCACTCCCCTGGACATCCCCAAGCCGATCCGTTGGGATCAGACTGTGTATGCCGGCTTGGTTTTGGGGGAGCATTGTGGCAAACCTAGCCACTTGGGACTGCCTAAGATAGAAAGGTTGTGCCTATTTTCTGTTGTGTACTGCGCGCCGGTATAGTGTGGCGTCTCCGGCTATGTTTAATTTATGCTGTACTGTGTATGTCTGTTCGAATCCTCCCCATTCGTTAGCATTGCTATTAAAACTGACTAAGTTGTATATTTTGAAGTAGAAAGGTAACGGTTTATGTCCTCGTAGTTTTCATTACTGTATGTTACAGCAGGGGCTGTTGGGAGGAGGACCTGGAAACGGTAGTCTCCCTCCAGTCCCCTCAACCAAAACCCCTGCTGCCCATCTTTGGAAACCCCTGTTGAGTGACCTGCTTTAAATATCAGTTATTTTTAATAAAGTGACAGTTGAGTGACCTGCTTTAAATATCAGTCTTTTTGAATAAAGTGGCAGTTGACTCTCAGACTGTGTTTCGTCTGGTTCTTGGGAGGATTTGGGAATATTGCCTGCTTCCAGCTTTGTACTTGGTTATTGCATTCTACCAGCAGAGATCCTGGGATTATAAAATTGCAGCTCCGCAACACAATGCCTTCAAAGAGTTCAAGGAAGCAGAAGGCAGCATCGATGACTTTTTACAAGATGTTGAGCACCAGTGCCTACTCCAAGACGTGGACCCCAGTGACTGGGTCACCATCCTGGCCAGCAAACTAGTGGGGAAGGCAGCAGATATTTACCGGGCTGTACCAGAAGAGCAGATAAGAGACTATCCCTTTTTAACCAAATCCTCCTGGCCCGGTTTGCGGTCACCCCCGAACAATACTGCCAAAAGTTTAGGGAGACCCGGAAAGGGGAGAAGGACTCCCATGCGGAGTGGGTATGTTGCATCACAAAGACCCCCCAGAACTGGCTCAACTCCCATCAAGCCAAGTTCCCGGAGGAGATCACCCAGCTAGTCACGCTAGAGCACTTTTGCAATGGGCTCCCCAACGACAAGGCGACAACGCATTTGTATGTCATCCATATCAATGTTCGATGCCACTTACTGCGCCTACCATGGTGACCACGGGTAACGGGGAATCAGGGTTTGATTCCTGAGAGGGAGCCTGAGAAACGGCTACCACATGCAAGGAAGGCAGCGGGCACACAAATGACCCACTCCCGACGCGGGAAGGTAGTGACGACAAATAACAATACAGGACTCTTTAGAGGCCCTGTAATTGTAATGAGTCCACTTGAAATCCTTTAACTCTGATCAATTCGAGGGGAAGTCTGGTGCAGAGCGACTGACCTGTGCGTGCTGCAGCTGAAACTCCACTATCGCCTGCTGCTGCTTGCACAGTCTCTCCAGCATGTGCAAGGTGGAGTTCCATCTTGTGGGCACGTCGCATATGAGGCAGTGAGCGGGAAGGCCAAAGTTACGCTGCAGTGCAGACAGGCGAGCAGCAGCAGGGTGAGAACGCCAAAAGCGTGCACAGCCGCTACAGTGAATGTCACATCCTGTTCCAAGTTGCGGATCAGTCTGGTGATGGCTTCTGGTATCCAGTACTCTTTTTACTGAAGCTGCATCAGGGTCCTGGTATGTGGCCGCACAAACGCTGGTGCTCAACACCAGGGGGTATGCGGTTACCCTGCACCAGACCCTGCTAATCCATTCCACACTGTGACTCCTAAATTCAACATCAGTCCCAGTCGTCCAACCGCCGCCCAGACAGTGTCTGGGTCACAGTCACCGGACTGGGAAACTGCAAATGGCTTGTTAAATCTGTTATGGTTCTTTTTATCGCTTCAACTGTTACTTGGATAACTGTGGGAATTCTAAAGATAATACATGCTGACGAGCGCTAGGGGATGGCCGCTCCGCTTTTGCACCCTGCTCCCTCTTATGCTGTGCCTCTGTGCGACCAGCGCCTCTTCCTCCAGACTGCATACGTCACTCGCATGACCTTGATTCCATGTGGAGTCTAGGAGCTCCTCATCCTCCACATCATCTTCCACCCACTCCTCAACCCTGCCCTCCTTGACGGTCTGAACACTGCAGAAAGCCACAGTAGTTGGCACCTGTGTTTTTCCAGCATGTAAAGTCTGCAAAGGACATATGGAAATTGTTTTAGAATCGTATCGAGGCAACAGTTTTCCCTATAAACTGACCTCTCAGTTTGACTTGTGAGGATATTGCCCCTGAATTACAATATTGTTATATTGGCATTTGACTGTCAGATATGAAGTTCAGGCCGCAAATGTACTATTTAGCACCCGAAAAAAATTAAACTGGTCAAACTGCGCTCTAACCACAGTATTTGACTGTTCTATTTGACTGTCAGGTATGAATTGCACACCCCAAATTTACTTTTTATCACCCAAAACAATTAGAATTTGTCAAAGTGAGCTGAAAGCACAGTATTTGACGGTCCTATTTGACTCTCAAATATGAAGTGCACCGCAGGCCGGAAATGTACTATTTAGCAGCCCAAAAAACTGAATGTTTAAACCTGCTATGTCACAGCACTATTTGATGCTTCTGTTTGACTCTCAGATCTGAAGAGCACGCCCCAAATTTACTATTAGGCAGATTAGCAGCCAGAAAATAAGAATGTTTACAATTGCGTTGTAAGCGCAGTATTTGACGCTTCTATTTGATTCTCAGATATGAAGAGCACCCCACTAATGTACTTTTTAGCACCCCAAAAAATTTTACGTTTTAAAACTGCAATGTCACAGCAGTATTTGACGCTTCTGTTTGACTCTCAGATATGAAGAGCACGCCCCAAATTTACTATTAGGCAGATTAGCACCCAGAAAATAAGAATGTTTACAATTGCGTTGTAAGCGCAGTAATTGACGCTTCTATTTGACTCTCAGATATGAAGTGCAGGCATCAAATTGACTTTTTAGCACCTAAAGAATTAGAATTTTTACAATCAGCACACAATCAGCGGCACCCATGCCTGACATCAATCTGCACTTCCTGACACTCTTCTTCTGAAGCCAAATACCACTGAGCGACCTGGAGCTGGAGGAAGCCTTTGGGGTTAAACCATTTGAGAGCGATTTAACCCCTTAAAGGAAAGCGAGCACCCAGGTGCTTCCTGGCATCATAGCATTTTCATTTAGGTGAAGTTGTTATGGTGACCAGAATGGTCCTTTAATTTGCTTAAAGGAACACTATAGTGTCAGGAATACAAACATATATTCCTGACACCATAGTTGTGAAAACGCTATTCACCCTGGCTTTATGTGATAATGGCTATGCCCCTTCCCTTTCATGACACTGTCAAAAAGGTACCAAGCATGGATGTCATTACAATTATGTCCCCCCCGGAAAAATTCCTGCGGACGCCCATGCTCTGAAGTGCACTGCAGGCTGCAAATCTACTATTTAGCAGCCAAAAAATTTGAATGTTTAAAAATGCTATGTCACAGCACTATTGGAGGGTTCTATTTGACTCTCAGATAGTAAGAGCACTCCCCAAATTTACTATTAAGCAGATTAGCACCCAGAAAATAAGAATGTAAAATTGCGCTGTAACCGCACTATTTGACACTTCTATTTGACTCTCAGATATGAAGGGCATGGCCCAAATTTACTATTTAGCAGATTAGCACCCAGAAGCACTGCCTCTAATCTGAAGGAAAAAAATAAAATTTTTACTTACCATAAATTTATTTTTTCCAGAATAAACTGGGATTTCATCACCTGGAGGGAAAAAACAGGCAGGCAATCTCCCAAACTTTTCAAGAACCTCCCCCAACTAACCTTTGGCCTTATAAATTGCTTCCTACCCAAGACATCCCCAGAAATTACAAAAGCCGAATAACCGCACCACTCAGACTATGAACAACTTGGGGGTGGGGGCGGGGGGGTGTTGTATTATAGCTGTCCTTCTGGGCTGTGGAAATGATCCCGTCGCTTGCCACCAATTGTAACGGACCGTTTTGCCCAAAAGAGGTTAAAAACCGTTTAGGCGATATTCCCCTTTTTCAGCTGCACCGACAGCTACTCCAAGCACCAATCTCCTGAACTGCAAACCCACAAATTCACTAACTCCCGAACTGCAACCAAGGGAATACTCGAAACTCCCGAACTGCATACCAAAGGAATACTCGAAACTCCCGAACTGCATACCAAGGGAATACTCGAAACTCCCGAACTGCATACCAAGGGAATACTCGAAACTCCCGAACTGGAGACACACGAATAGCTGCTAGCAGACGAACAGGAAAAGCCCCCAAGCAGCTTCCACTCCTGGCAATCAGTCTCTAACAGCATACAGTAAATCCTCCCCCAATAATGAGATGACACTTCACTTTGAGGGTTAAGCAGGAACTCATTTACTGGGGCTAACTGCCCGGCTTTTATGCACCTGGTGGACATTCCCCTAGGGGACCAAATGGGAGACTGGGACACAAAGGGTAAAAGGACCAATCACAGACTTACACATTTCAACCATCCCACAATGCATCACAATCCCTCTGCCATGGAGATAATTTGGGAAGTAATTCAATTATCTCCAAAGACAGTGGCAAAACTCCATTAACCACATGGCAGAAAACAAACAGTAAAAGACATAAAATTACCTACAGTTACATTCAGTACATAAAACATATATGTTCTACATATCCCCAGATAGCTCAGATCTGAGCGCACATTATTAAGCGAATGGCGCTCAGACCACACGAATACAGTTTTATCGCCATGGAGCCAAAGTCTTTACACAGTCAGTTTCATGCGAATGGGCTCCATGGGATTCCTATCTGGGGCATAACACACTCAAACAAAACTACTGAACACCGGGCTGTTCGTGCACTTTCACCGACCAAGAAGGAAGGTTGGCGGCTTCAGCGGTGTTCGCGCAAAACTGTGTCCGATTTCAGTTCCGTGAATTAAGCGTCGAACACCGCTGTGCATTCGCATGTTTAAAATGGCCGCGACCTTGTGTTCGTGATACGAATGGCGGCCACCCAGCATTCGTCAATTAAGCTGCGGTTAACCGCAGCTTCAGGGACGTGGTTGAATCTACCGAACACCCGGCAGAAAAGCACGAATAAGTCTTTTCTGCAGGGAAAAAGGATGTCTTTTAACATGGGGCCATAGTCCAAAGGCAGCAGGCGAGCAACCAAGCTTCTCCAGTGTACAGTGGCGAGGTTGGTTTTGCCACAATTGAGATGAATTAAAGAATCCAACTTAACTCCACTTTCTCCTGCTGAAAATGGAAACTATTCCAAAAAAAATATTTTGTTCCACTACCCCCAAAGACCTAGAGTGAAGACTCAAATCACCAGAGTAAAAAAACCCACAAGAAGATCCCCTGCAGAAAAGATTCCTTGAAGATAGGAACTAACCACGAAAGAGCCTAGCAGATACTGGTGATTTGGAGACAAACCTCTGAAAATCAATGATAACCGAAATTTGACCTTGAGGATCTCTGGCTTAAAACCATCCGCAAAGCCCACCCAAAGAAAAAGAAAAAGAGGTTAAAACTTGGAAGCGGATGCCTGCTTTTCTATGAACCAATATCTTAAAAAAAAAAAACAACACCTTCCATTCTTGGAATAAATCTTGGAACAAGATCCATTTATAGTAAAAGAAATCGTCAATAATTTCCTGAGACAAAACATTATCCTTCAGTATCTGGTATACATAAACCAGGTCAGCAGCTTGAATTACAACAAATTTGAGAAGCGGTACCCTTGAGAATTCCAGGATGCCTATTTACAGGTAAGGTCCCCAAAAGATTCCTCCGGATAATTTTTGATGAACGGTGAAACAGATACTTGCCACCAAGGGAGGAAGATGATCATTCTCACCTTTTCCATCCTATAGGGGAATGGGGAACCAGGAGGAAACTATAGGTTAGACTGGAATTCCCAAGAAAGAAAAGGAAACCAAAGCTTACTGGTCTGTCCAAGCTTCTCCAATGAAACACTTCATGCTATCTGTTTGATCTAGAAGTCCCAGTTCCATAACTGGATAATCAAATTCTTCCTATAGTTTGGGTGAAGATCAGGGAGTATGAACCAATCTGCTTTGTATTAAATGTTGACTACTCAATGCTACAGCTAAACAGAGGAATATTAAGTTATATGCATAAGTGAATAGACCTAAGAAAAACTAACCCAAGCATATCCTGGAACAAGATTTTTCATTTCAAGATGACCAATGTTTGTACATAATTGCTACTGATGTAGAACTATCTGACCAGATCTGGATAAGATAATACCTGGTCTTTATCGGAAAGGCAAAAAGAGCTAGCCAGATAGCCTTCAGTCCTATGTAGTGGGATAAGTTTTTACAAATTATCTCAGCTAATTTCCCTTCAACCCTATGAGAACCTAGCTGAGACCTGTAGCATCAGTCATAAAATTCTGAAAGATCGATTTGAGAACTAGAACAAAAAGTAAGAACCGTCTGGCATTCTTCATTTCTGCCTGGTTCAGAAAGGAATGACCGAAGTCAGGGGCGTACCTAGGGCATGTGGCACCCGGGGACTGGTCCTGGGTTTGGCACCCCCCCACCCCTCCCCTTCTCCAAAAAAAAACCTACTACATTTTTAAAATGTGTTAGATTTTTTTAAAAAAATATTGAACAAATTTGTAAACTTTTTAAAACCAATGCCCCCTCTACAAAATCCCTGCACCCCCTCACACACAGTTACAGGCAGACAGTCACACACAGTTACAGGCAGACAGTCACACACAGTTACAAGCAGTCACACGCACACAGTCACATGCAGACAGTCACACATATAGTCACAGGCAGTCATACACACAGTTACAGGTAGAGAGTTACACACAAAAACAGTCAGTTACAAACAGTTACACACAGTCACGCACACTGTTACAGACAGACAGTCACATATACAGTCACACACATGGTCACAGGCAGACAGTCACGCACAAAGTTACAGCCACAAACACAGTTACAGGCAGTTACACACACAGTCAGTTACAGGCAGTCACGCACAAAGTTACATGCAGACAGTCACAGGCAGACAGTAACACACAGTTACAGGCAGCATCACACAGTCACAGGCAGACTGTCACACACACACAGTTACAGGTGTGCAGTCACACACACACACACACAGTTACAGGTAGACAGTTACACACACGTACACAGTTACAGGCAGACAGTTACACACACACACATTTACAGGCAGACAGTTATACACACACACAGTTACAGACACACATAAGACAAACAGTCACACACACACACAGTTACAGGTAGACAGTTACACACACGTACACAGTTACAGGCAGACAGTTACACACACACACACACACATATTTACAGGCAATTATACACACACACAGTTACAGACACACACACACACAAGACAGACAGTCACACACACACACACAGTTACAGACTGACAGACACACACACACACACAGTTACAGACTAACAGTCACACACATACATACACACACACACAGTTACAGACAGTCACACACACACATTTACAGGCAGACAGTTATACACACACACAGTTACAGACACACATAGGACAGACAGTCACACACACACACAGTTACAGGTAGACAGTTACACACACGTACACAGTTACAGGCAGACAGTTACACACACACACAGTTACACACACACACACATTTACAGGCAGACAGTTACACACACACACAGTTACACACACACACACACACACATTTACAGGCAGACAGTTTTTACACACACATACAGACACACACACACACAAGACAGATAGTCACACACACACACACACACAGTTACAGACTAACAGTCACACACATACATACACACACTGTTACAGACAGACAGTCACACACACATACAGTTACAGACAGTCACACACACAGTTTCAGGCAGTTACAGATACACTCTTATACTTACAGACAGTGTGGGCTGGAGGAGTGGATTCCCTTTAGTCCTTCCCTGGCTGGAGGTGGAGGTGCAATGATTTCTTCTTGCTGCACCTCTATGTGCAGCAGTTACAGCAGCTGTAAGGGCCATGTTAAACCCCGCCCCTGCTCGCGGTTAGGCTCCGCCCCTACACTGCCGTAGCTCCGCCCCTTCTTCCCGTGCGGCCAGTTCCTCTTGCTGGTCTCCGTCCCCAAGACTAGGGTCAAGGCACCCCCCTAGCAGGTGGCACCCGGGGCGGACCGCCCCCTCCGCCCCCTCCCTTAGTCCGCCACTGACCGAAGTATAGGATTTTACTGCAAAATCTTATTAGCAACTGTATCTGGCCCTGTAAACAGTGCTATGCCTAAAGAAGCTGAAGAGACCAAGCAGGAACCAATATTATTTCCAATATTATTTCCCTAGTATCTTGTCTACTGAAGTAGAAGAGGGATTTCAGGCGATAAGGAGAACCACATTTTTTTTTTTCTTCAGGGAATTACCCTTTTCAAATTATTAACAGCTGAACTGTTCCTTGACAAACACCAGAACTGCACACTTCTTGAAAAGGGAATTCTTTATCAGAAGATTGATTAGCATCCACCTGTATGCTGTAGAAACACCCTAACCTTTAGGGACTGGTGTACAAAATTGATTAGGTGCCCCTGAGGAAGCAGTATTGTAGAGATTCAACACATTTATGGATGGCAACATTTTGCATAGTGAGAGAATCTCAAGTGGCAATTGCCATAAGCTTTTTCTTAAAAGAAAACTGCAGACAAACCTAGGCAGTAAACCATCCCAGTCATATCGTATCTATTGCAGTGCGGGGAACAAATTGAACCTGGTGGAACTACACCTTGATCAATAGGCTTGCTTCAAGGCAGTAACATGAGGAAGAAATAATTTGACTAGTTAATAATGACTAGTTAATACAGGTTACCATCTTTATTGGCGGAAGTGAGACTGATTACATAGATATACAGTCTGAAAAAGACTGATCCAGGCCTTCCTTAGCCGTAATTGGGGAGCAGAAAGAATATCTGCAAACTGCATTTCAAAACCTGTTTGATGCAGACTCTGCAGGCATCAATAGTAGAAGTAATTCTTTAAAATTGCAATACCAACCAACAGCCTTACCTGCTATAGGCTTTCCTTAGCTGTATTTGAGAAGCAGAGGATAGAGCAGAAAGAATATCTGCAACTGCATTTCAAAACCTGTTTGATGCAAACTCAATATTAGAAGTAATTCTTTAAAATTGCATACTGATAGAGGCTTTCCTTAGCCGTATTTGGGATACAGAGGCTAGAGCAGACAGAATATCTGCAACTGCATTTCAAAACCTGTTTGATGCAGACTCAATATTAGAAGTAATTCTTTAAAATTGCATACTGATAGAGGCTTTCCTTAGCCGTATTTGGGATACAGAGGCTAGAGCAGACAGAATATCTGCAACTGCATTTCAAAACCTGTTTGATGCAGACTCAATATTAGAAGTAATTCTTTAAAATTGCATACTGATAGAGGCTTTCCTTAGCCGTATTTGGGATACAGAGGCTAGAGCAGACAGAATATCTGCAACTGCATTTCAAAACCAGTTTGATGCAGACTCTGCAGGAACCAATATTAGTAAGCAATCATACATTTTCAATTCCAACCATCAGCCTTACCTGATAGAGGCTTTCCTTAGCCGTATTTGGGAAGCAGAGGCTAGAGCAGACAGAATATCTGCAACTGCATTTCAAAAGCTGCTTGATGCAAACTCTGCAGAAAACAATATTAGGAAGCATTTTCTTTAAAATTTCCATTCCAACAGTCAGATAGCTCAAAACTGTCTGACAACATAACACTTGGAATTTAAGATAAAACATAAAATGTGCAACCATGGAGTGAAGCACAGGAAAAGTTCTGCCCCAGCTGAAAAACAGACTGCCTTTTTTGAAACTGATATCAGGTGAAACTAGTTGAGGTGGTGAGAATGCTAATTGCAACAGAGCTTTGTCTACAGCAATTGCTAAAAGCCTACCACATGTTTAAGAAAATAAACACTGCGGCTAGGATCCTGGCATTTAAAGAATCCATCTGATACAACAGTATATTAACTTAAAAAAAAAACAGATTTTAAATATCAGCCTCCTAAGGATAGCATACAGAGGATAATCCTCCAATAGTCATACGGGTCTTGCTCTTGAGAATATATTCCAACAAACACTTCACTTTAATTGCTGACCATGTTGCAGCAATTAGTGATTATTGAAACCTATATTAACTAATCACCGTGTAGCAGCTATTTTGAGCCAGAAAGGAAACTTAAATTTTCCCAATAGAATTATGTAAAAGTATATGCTATCTAATACCGTTTATAGGCTTTACTCAAAGAATAATGTATTTTGGGCCCAATCTACTAAGTGCTTACCCTTTTAAAGCACTATTTGTTTTAAGATTTTAGTAATAATCTTAAGTGATGAGAAGCTAAAATCTCTCCAATTTAGAAACATTTGCGCTTTTTTAGTTTATCTATCTTGTAGCACAGATAATTAATTTATTCAGATTAGAGTCATTTAACATAAAGCAAAAAGGCTTACCTTAAATGTCCTCAGGGCCGGATTGGCCCGTGGGCCGCGGCACCTGGGGCTGGGCTGACAGCTGTAATCCCGGCCGGCTATGTGTGAGCTGTGCGGCCGCACAGAGCCCCATGGGAGCAGGGGGAGTCAGGTGGCCGGCACAGCTCACATGTCTGGCCGGGATCATTTAAAAAAAAAAAAAAAAGAATATTGCGGCAGGGACGGAGCTAGTGTGTGGCGGGGCGGAGCCTAGTGTGTGGCGGAGCTTAGCATGCGGCAGGGGCCCTGGTAACTGCAGCATGGGAAGCAGGAAGGAGTCCCTGCTTCCCCAACAACCAGCCTCCAGGCAGGAGGTAAGAAGCAGGTCAGTGTGTCTATGTGTGTCTGCCTGTGTGTGTGTGTGTGTGACTGTCTGCCTATGTGTGTGTGTTTGTGTGTGTGTGACTGTCTGCCTGTCTGCCTGTGTGTGTGTGACTGTCTGCCTGTGTGTGTGTGTGACTTTCTGCCTGTGTGTGTGTGTGTGTCTGCCTGTGTGTGTGACTGTGTGTGTGCGTGTGACTGTCTGTCTGTGTGTGTTACTGTCTGTGTGTGACTGTCTGCCTGTATGTGTGTGACTGTGTGTGTGACTGTTTGCCTGTGTGTGACTGACTGTGTGTGTGTGTGGCTGCCTGTGTGTGACTGTCTGCCTATGAGTGTGTGTGTGTGTGTGTGTGTGACTATCTGCCTGTGAGTGTATGTGTGTGTGTGTGTGGACTGCCTGTGTGTGTGACTGTCTGCATGTGTGTGTCTGTGTGTGTGTGGCTGCCTGTGAGTGTGTGGCTGTCTGCCTGTGTGTGTGTGTGTGTGTGTGTGGCCGTCTGCCTGTGTATGTGGCTGTCTGTGTGTTTGACTGTCTGCCTGTGTGTGTGTCTGTCTGTGTGTGTGACTGTCTGCCTGTCTCTGTATATGTGGATGTGTGTGTGACTGACTGTGTGTGACTGTCTGCCTGTGTGTGTGACTGCCTGTGTGTGCAACTGTCTGTGTGTTTGCCTGTGTGTGTGTGAGTGTGTGGCCGTCTGCCAGTGTATGTGGCTGTCTGTGTGTTTGACTGTATGCCTGTGTGTGTGTGTGGCTGTCTGTGTGTGGCTGTCTGCCTGTCTCTGTATATGTGGATGTTTGCCTCAGTGTCAGTGACTGTCTGCCTCTGTGTGTGTGGATGACTTTGTGTGTGTGTGCATCTGCTGAGTGAGCGAGCGAGCTTCTGTGTGTGTGTGTGTGTGCGCGCGCATCTGCTAGTGAGGGAGCCTCTGTGTGTGTGCGCCTGCTAGTGAGTTTGTGTGTGTGTGTGTGTGCCTGCTAGTGAGTGAACTTGTATGCGTGTCAGTGAGCTTTTCTGTAGGGATCATATGTGTGTGTGCGTGTTAGTGAGCTTGTCTGTAAGGAGCATGAGTGTGTCGGAGCCTGTCTGTGGTGAGCATGTGTGTACAGTGAGCTTGTCTGTAGTAAGCATGTGTGTGATCGTGAGCTTGTCTGTAGTGACCATATGTGTGTCAGTGAGCTTGTCTGTAGTCAGCATGTGTGTGTCAGTGAGCTTGTCTGTAGGGAATCTGTGTGTTGGTGAGCTCTTCTGTAGGGAGCATGTGTGTGTCAATGGGCTTGTCTGTAAGGAAAGTGTGTGCGCATCAGTGAGCCTGTCTGTAGTGAGCGTATGTGTGTGACAGTGAGCTTGTCTGTAGTAAGCTTGTGTGTGTATTAGAGTTTGTCTGTACTAAATTTGTGTGTGTGCCAGTAACCTTGTCTGTGTGTGTCATTGAGATTGTCTGTCAATGAGCCCATTGTCTGTGTCTGTGTGTGAGTATGCTTTACCGTATAATTTAATTACCCTTAAAGAACTAATATTTGGAATAAGAAGAAGAAATGTATCAATAAAATATATATATATATATATATATATATATATATATATATATATATATATATCTATATAAAAAAAAAAAAGCTGTTGTACCTTGCACTCAGGCTTGAAAGTTGTGTGACCGGGTGCATCAACAAGGCTCCAGTATCCAGGCAATTGAAATAGTTGGCTGCACTCTCAGATTTCCTTAAAACGTAACTTTTATTGAAATATTTAACAGAAAAACAACGTTTCAGTCCCTCTTGTGGGGACTATTTGACACTTCTATTTGACTCTCAGATATGAAGAGCATGCCCCAAATTTACTATTTAGCAGATTAGCACCCAGAAAATAAGAATAAAGAGGGGGGATGGAAGCTAAAGGGAAACACTCTTAGTGGGGTTAACCCATAATAAACTACGAAAGTAGTAATAACAAACAAAAAACTATTGAGTGCCCTACGTAAAGTTAAAATATAACTTTTAATAGATAAGTTAAATAGAAATATAATTGCTATATACACGAAAATAATTAGAAAAAAGTATGATTAAATTGAAACGCTATGTTAATATACCTATTTGAGATTGTATGATAATATAGCGTTGTAATAACGTTCCTCAATCTATCTACTGTAATGAAAATCAATTTGCAAATGTATAGAAAACACAGAGGACCTGTTCCAAAGTTTTCAGTGTACCTCTGGTAAATCTAAGCTGCAACAAAATAATGTTGCAGTTTGTAATTAACTGTGGTGAAAGCTATTGCACATAGTTATATAGAGCCCAATCTAAAAGTAGCAATCTGGGCTAATACAACGACAATCATGCTAAGTAGCCTTGCAAAAAGATCTATAACCACAGAGAAAGCGAAAAAACACAAAAATGCATATAATATTGCTGTAGAGTGAACGTTAACAAAAAGGAGGTTTTGCCAGTTAGCTAAAACTAAAATATCACCAATAGCCAGAGTGGCTAATATTCGGTTCTAAAACTGTGAAAAATCCTGGGAATGGATTAATGATAGGCTAGACTGCAGTGCCCCATGTACTAAAAAATAATAATGAAGGTAGCGGTAAAAAATCGTAACCGCCTGTTAATGAATGTAAAGAGGGGAAACTAACCACCAAAATCTACCCAGTTCTAACAGTGTATAAACTTCAGGATTCAGAGGGAGGTGTGGAAATAGACAGTCAATGAACCACACAGCAAGATGTTACAGAGAATCACCGATGGCCCCTATTAGGCCATCGGCCATCGGTGATTCTCTGCAACATCTGAATGACCGACCACCCAAATGCGGAGTGTGGCACTTGTTAACCTTATTGACCCCCCCAACACCTCTAAAACCGCAAACAACGTTCTAAGCGGTCGACTGGGTGGTCGTGGTTTGTATGCTTGTAACACATCTTGGAATACAAATGTGGCCAGCGGTGTTTGGTTGTCAAGTGCATGGAACTCGAATCAGACACCCGACGGCACGAACACAGCTAAGACTTCTATTCCACAGATGTTCGGTGTTATATGCATGAAAAGAATGGCATTCAGTAATAACATCTCCCGAACCACCAGGACTATGAGAACAGATGCATGAACAGTTATTTTCCCTATAGACAGTATTTTGGTACTCCTGAAAGAGACAGTATGATTCCATGGAACTGGGCCTCGTGTGCGGTTGGTCAGACATAAGACCTCCATACAAATCCTGAACCCCTGAACCGATCTGGGTGATTTTTGGAATATGTTGATTTTTATGTGGATATTATGTGTTTTGGTGTACTTTCAGACTGTATATAAATTATGTGGGTTTTTTTCATCTGGAGATAAGTTAAGACAGTAGTTGACTCAATTATCTCCCTGGTAGAAGGGAGGGATTGTATGTCTTGTATGGGAGTGTCACACTGTATAACACTGTTCTTATTGGTTGATAAATCTATGTCTCAGTCCCCAACAAGGTCCATGTGGCTGTAAACCTTGCCTGGGGACCTGCAATGGTGGCTACCATTAAACCAGTCTTACTTCACCCTTAATACAGTGTCTTGTCTCTTATTGTAGGGAACTGCTATACAGCTGTCACTACTAGCTTTTGTAAGAGCTTCTCAACTTGGATGACTACTCAGTATGCAGTGACACACCTCACACTTGGAATAAGGACGTATCTGGCGGTGGAAACCCGCTCTACTCATCGGGGTAACCGCTACAGTGACTATTTGTGTGGTGGAAAGCCACCCCTGGCATTCTTCCTGTATTCCAATAATTATTTAAATGAGGGGTAAGCATGCCAGAGAAAGACTTATAGTACATCATGGTAAAACCGTCAGGCCCCAGGGCTTTGACTTGTGGGATCATATTATTGGCGTCTGTAATGTCTTTTGTCTTTTGAGGTGATTGGAGAATTTAGAATATCCAATTTATCCATAGGTATCTGTTTTAAATAGACTCTGTCCAAAAAAAAAGAGTATTGTATCAGATATGGGTTGTATCATAGTGAGATCTGAGGCCATACTGTACAATTTTTTGTAGTACTCCGCAAACATATTGCTTCTCTTGACTGAATGAGTAACTCTAGCGCCACTATCATCCACTAAATGCTCAATTTCTGAGAAGACCTGTGGCGTAGTTTAGAAGCTAACATTGATGAAGCTCTATTGACATTATCATAAAAACCCTATTTTAATCTCCTCGACATCAAGGCTTTGTTTTCCAACTGGAGAGTGTTAATTTTAACCTGAGCATATGAAATCTTTGCAGCAAGGGGCAAGGAAGGGACAATTTTGTTAGCCCGATTCAAAGTATACAGTTCTTTTTCTATATCTCTCAAATCTTTACACCAAATTCTTTTCAAGTAGGAGGCTCGTTGTGTACAGTGTCCCCTAAGAACCGCTTTATGGGCATTCCACAATGAGGTATCCTGTAAATATAGAGCCAAATCTTCCCTAAAATAACTATTAAGTGATGATTCAGCCAATGTTTTATTCTCAAGCTCAGTAACTAAATGACCACTAAGTCTCCACTGTCTGTTTGACTGGAAAGATTCCTCTATACACATTGTTATGGGGGCATGATCGGACCAAGTAATGTCCAAAATTCCAGAGTGCAAAACAAGGGGTATGATATTCTCACCCACCAAGAACCCGTTGATCCGAGAATACATGTTATAAGCTGCTGAGTGATAGGTATAGTCTTTCTCTCCTTCGTGCTGTACACGCCAACAGTCGAATAGGCCCTGAGAAAAAATAAATTGGAAACAATTATCAGCTAATTTTTCACTGTTATGATTTTTAGCAGCACTATTTGCATCTCTGACAATATCGGATTCGCAATTCAAAACAAAAGTGGTGTCACCACACAAAATCAATCTGCCTCTGACCCCATCTGAAACCTTGCTAACAATAGATTACAAAAAAACTGCCCAGAGTTAGGGGAATACAGATTCATTAAAGTGTACTCAATACTATTTACTGAACCTTTTCAAATTAGGTATCTGCCATCTGGCTCTAAAGTCACAGCATCTGTGTCGCAAGCTACATTTTTACAAAAAAAATATGGAGAAGCTCCTAGATTTCTTATAAAATGCAGAGTGATACTGGTTGGGGTAGTCTTTCCTCAGAATATTGGGTACATTATCTGTTTTAAAATGAGTCTCCTGAATGAACAACACCTCTGGCTCGTTTCACCTTTTTAAATAAAAGTCATAATTTGTTCGGAATGTTCAGTCCCTTCACATTAAATGATAACAATTTTAAAACCACTCCTATCGTTCAAAAAAAGCAAACAAGAACAAAAGAAAAAACTGGTGAAGGGATCTGAACACACCACACAACCCAAAACATATTTTAAAATTAAACAATCCTATCTGAGTAAGGTCCACCTAACCGATTTATGTTTGACTCCGTGCAAAACTGAAATACAATGCAAAGTTATCACATCAAGAAAATGAAACAACACATTATGGATGACATTATCCTTATTAGCAAGACATACATAATAAAAGGGGAAGAAAACTTGGAGCCCCTAGTAAGGGAAGAATTCAAAATATAATGTTCCCAAATAGGGAAAAAAAAAAACAAGATAAAAAAAGTATATATAAAAAAAAAAAACAAGGACATGAGAGAAGAAGTAAACAATATCTCCGTCTCAGGAAAATTTACATTCCTGTGTTGGGGCAGGAGACCAAGGACACTGGGTATCAAAATAAAACATTTAAATAAGAATAAAGAATATTGGATAAAAAAAAGAGATATTATTATTATATTATACAGACAAAAGATATAAAGAATCTAAGTAAAAGGAGAAAGAAGAAAAACCAAAAACAAAAAGAATTTTTTTTTTCTTTATAAAAAATAAATACATAAATCAAGTACATAAATAAAATAAACAAAAAGAAAGCGTTAAACAAATTGTAAATATACATAGAAACACCAACCAGTCCGTTACATGAAAAAAAGTGTAACGAGTAAATTAGTCAGCAACAGTAACCAGTAGCCCTGAATCAAGATACAAGAAACAAAATGAAAAAATCAAATGTTTAATAACAATAGATTTTTTTTAAATTGGCCAACTAACAAATACATTTAATTTCCAATATCTGGCCAAAAGTAGTTTTGTTGCCACAAAAAAAATGGGTTGTCATTAAGGCTTGTCTAGGGTGTAGAACTGGCCAATTTAAATGTAGAATTGCTATTTCAATTATTTTATCAATTTTGAATTTCCCCAAGGCCTGGAGTTTTTCGAAAGCTACATTCCATAAATTAGCTGCAACTTCACATTTCCACCATATATGTATATAATCTGCCTCAACATTATCACAAGAAAACTTGGACATTTTTTGTGGGTCAAGATACCAAAAATGTATCACTTTGTGTTGATTCTCAACTATAGTAATACAATGTATATCTTGACTAAATCTCCTTACTGACGCCACCCAATCTTTCTCACATATATTAATCTGCAAAAGCTTAGCCCATTTATTCATATACTTATCTTTCGAGCCCAATGTTAAACAAGATATTAAAGCATATGATTTAGCCATAACCTTGGGGATTGTGTGTTCGCAAAAAAATCTTATTTAGAATTGTCATTAACTGTACTTCTCCTTTCATAAGGGAATTTTGTAAGAAACCCTTAACCCTAAAATAAGAAAACAACTCTTTATGAGGTAAAGCATACTCAAGATTCAAACTTGGGAAGGTTTTCATTATCCCATCTTTATATAAGTCTGAAACCTTATCAATGCCTCGACTTTTCCAAGTGGCTAATGATAGATCTTGGATATTATTTTCCAAAACTTTAATACTAATATTATTTGTAATTATATTATTAGCTCCCATCTTGTTCTTTAAAAAAGACCAAAACTTTCCAAGATGACCAATAATAAAAAATTTTCTCCTAATTCCTTCCAGTTCGGGTAATGAATATTCCATAATAAACAAGAAAGATCTTTTATCTGAGTCTGATAACTCTCTATATGATACCAGCATTCATCAACAGCCACTGGAATTTGCATAAACAAAAAGAAAATAAACAAAAAGAAAGCGTTAAACAAATTGTAAATATACATAGAAACACCAACCAGTCCGTTACATGAAAAAAGTGTAACGAGTAAATTAGCTTAAGACAATCTGTCAGCAACAGTAATCAGTAGCCCTGAATCAAGATACAAGAATCAAAATGAAAAAAATCAAATGTTTAATAGCCAAAACCATGGCTAAATATCCAGTTTTTATGGACAACAGGAACCAATATCTGGAAACTCGTGATAATGTGGCTATTCATATTTGCATAATAATAATTTTTCAAAATAGGCATACCAAGCCCCCCCTCTTTTACTTTATATGCCATATGCTGATTATTAATACAAGGTTTCTTCCCATGCCAAATAAATCTGGAGATACTCGTCTGAGCCATAGTTAGCCAGCTATCCGGTATTTGAATGACTAGGTGTCTAAATATATATAGCCATTTTGGGATGATATAAGCCTTTATCGCATTAATCCTACCAATCCACAACAGAAACATAGTTTAAGTGTATAATTCATCTCTTTTAATAAGGCCATAACATTTATTTCCATTATATTATTAATGTCTGGTGAAATTTTAATTCCCAAATATAAAAATTCTGTATCTGTCCATACAAACTCATAACTTTGTTGCAATCGTCCAAGTTAATACCCATAATTACAGTTTTATCTGTATTTAATTTGTAATTAGAAAATATTGAATATGCATTAATCACTTCCATCAAAGCAGGCAGGGATTTTTGAGAATCCATAAGTGTCACCAAGATGTCATCAGCATACATACTAATCTTTATTTCTCCCTTAGAGATAGGGTAACCATGTATATTGTTACTTTCTCTTATCTTAATTGCTAATGTTTCTATTGTTAGAATGTAAAGTAATGGTGACAGTGGGCAGCCTTGTCGAGTCCCTTTACCAAGGGCAAACCAGTCAGTACAAATATGCTGACCACTGGTTCTAGCTATGGGAGTGCTATATAAAGCTTTAACTGCCTTACAAAACTGTTCTCCAAAACCATATAATTCTAGAATCTGCAACAAAAAGCCCCAATCCACTTGATCAAAAGCTTTTTCTGCATTTAAAGCAAGGATGACTAGTTATTTTTGTTCTTTTTTAGCCAAATCTAGGATATCAATTATTTTCCTGATGTTATTTACTGAACTACGTCCAGGGACAAATCCCACTTGGTCTTTAAAAACAACTGATTCAATATTTTTTTTTTAAGTCTGGCAGCAATAATGGATGAAAAAAATCTTTCCGTCTGTATTAATTAAAGATATCGGCCTATAATTTTTTTTACATATGAAGGGTCTTCATTCTGTTTAGGGATGGGAAGAATATTAGCAGCAAGAAATTCAGCAGGACATTTGGCCAAAATAATAAAGTCATTGAAAGCTTGTGTCATATCCGTTACAATTTTATCCTTAAAAGTTTTATAAAAGGATTCCCTGAACCCATCGGGTCCTGGGGCTTTTTTTTTTTCTAAAAGTGCACCAATAGCTTCTGTAACCTCTGATTCCTCAAAATCTCTATCTAACAATTCCTGTTGTTTTTTATTGATAGTAGGTATGTTAAGACCCTTGATAAAATCTATCAAACTTTCTAATTTGGTGTTATTAGCACTATTATATAAAGATTTATAATAATCATTAAATATCCGTCCAATATCTTTAGGGGCTTTGTATGTCTTATCTTTATGTATCATTTTATCAATCCGACGCAAAGCTTGCCGTTTTTTTCAATTTATTGGTCAGCATTTTATCTACTCAATTGCTTTTCATATACCATTTTTGTTCTAATTTCTCTAGGTTATTAGATATTCGATTCATATTTAATGCATTAAGGTTGTTCTTAACTGAGCGAATTTGTTCTGCCCTTTCTTTGTTTGGAGATTCTTTATTACTTTTTTTAACTTATATAAAGAGACATACATATCTGCTAAATTTGTTCCCCTTTTCTTGTTCTCAAATGCACCAAATTTAATAAAATGTCCCCGTATGACAGCCTTATATGCTAACCACCTACTCCCAGGTACGGAATCTTTATTTTCCGAGAAATAAAAATCTGTCATTTGGGTAATGTATTCTCTGTTGTAATCACTTCTCAAAAGGGATTAATTCAATCTCCACTGTCTAATAGTTTGTTTCTGAATATGTTGTAATTCCCACTGTACCACATTGTGATCTGACCAGACTATTGATTTAATTAATACCTTTTTAATGGAATTAACCAATTAAATATTGCCTAGCAGCATATCTTTTCTAGCATACGAACAATATAAGAAAAATGCGTGCCGAAGTAGTTGAAGTGGCCACCATTCGACATATGAACACGTGGCGGTGGCCGTTTTAATTCAGTTGAATGCATTCAGCGGTGTTTGGCCATCGAGTTCATGGAACTCAAATTGGATACGTACCGAACACCGCTGAACTTTACCTTCTCCAGACTTCAACACTTTGACGGAAATCGATCAACAATTTGAACGCCACTTTAACTTTGAGTATTTTCACAAACGGCCCCATTCGTGCATTCGAACGGAACTTAGTATTTGAACTATTGGAAATTGACCGACCGCACAGCCAAATTCTCTGGAACTGTTTTGGACATGAAAATCAAAAATGACTTCCACAAAACTTTTGAATCCCTGCTCTGATCTGGGTGATTTTTGGATATGTTCTTCACCCAGATCAGAGATATCCAAGGATGTATAATTTATAGGGATATGTTTGTGTTTTGGTGTGTTTCTGGTCTTTGGGTAAAAATTTATATTTTCTGCCTGTGGATAATTAGGTTATTCCATTAGTTTACCATCAGGTCCAGGGGGTGTGCCTCTGGCCTGGAAATGTGTACAAAAGAAATACCTTTGTGCTCATTAACCCCTTCACGCCGTTACGGCATTCTATGCCGTCCCGCAATAAGTGGGCTTTAAAGCCGTTGCGGCGGCATAGAACGCCGTAATGGCTTTGAGCCCTGGAGCGCCCGCGATACTTATCTACCTGGCGCTCCGCTTCGGGCGGACTGCCTCACAGCCCAGGCAGCCCTCCCACGGCAAATATGGTCCCATATAGCTGGCTGTATATCTGCCAGCAGGGGGACTGTCTGAAATGTCAGACAGTCCCCCTGCTGGTGGAAAGTGTAAAAAAAAAATTATTAAACATGTTTTAAAATAAAATAGAAATGTATTTATATATACAATATAGGTATATATATTATATGTATAATATATATATATATATATATACATATTATATATATGTAACGTCATACAAAGTGTATTTTAATATTAATATAAGTACATATATTAGTATTAAAATACACTTAGACTGACGTTACATATATATATGTATATATTATATATATAATAGATATATACACATATTATATATATATATATATATATATATTTATGTATAATTACAATAATAAATAAATAAAATAAAATTAATAAATAAAATATTGAAACAAAATTTAATATAAATTATATATTCATATGTAATTTCATTCTAACTGCATTTTGTTATTAATATATATATATATATATATATATATGTAACAAAATACACTTAGAATGACATTCTATATATATCTAGCTATATATAAAATACAAATAACCGCAAATAAATATATATATATATATTTATATATATAAATATATAGATAAATACGTATAATTACATAAAAGATTACATTAGTATACACATAGAATTTACATATAAATGCATATATATTAAAATTATACGTGTATATTTAAGTAATCTTTTAAAATAATTATGTGATTTGATTAATTAATATTTGATTGACATTCCTGACAACACAGGGAGAAAGTGCAGAGAAGACACCAAAAAACCTGTACTCGGGAGACTTCGCTGAACTCAAATATTAGTGTTTCAAACTGGTAAATTGTATTACAACGATGATATTTTAAGTAAAAGTGACGTTTTTTGCATTTTTTACAAACGAACGCCACTTTTATAGACTATATTATTGTTGTAATATGTTTTACTGTTTTAAAACACTAATATTTGTGTTTAGTGAAGTCTCCCGAGAATAACAGTACCCCCCACGTACAGGTTTATGATGTTTTGGAAAGTTAGAGAGTCACATATAAGGCTTGCATTTCATTTTTTTTACATTGAATTTGCCAGATTGGTTATGTTGCCTTTGAGAGCATATGGTAGCCCAGGAGTGAGAATTACCCCCATGATGGCATACCATTTGCAAAAGTAGACAACTCAAGGTATTGCAAGTGGGGTATGTTCAGTCTTTCTTAGTAGCCACTTAGTCACAAACACTGGCCAAATATTAGTTTTTTGCATTTTTTCACACAAAAACAAATATGGACGCTAACTTTGGCCAGTGTTTGTGACTAAGTGGCTACTAAAAAAGACTAAACATACTTCACTTTCAATTTTTTGGGATGTCTACTTTTTCAAATGGTATGCCATTATGGGGGTAATTCTCATTCCTGGGCTACCACACCGTCTCAAAGGTAACATTACTAATCTGGCAAATTTCAATTTGAAAATGGAACGTATTATATTTGACCCTGTAACTTTCCAAAACACCATAAAACCTGTTAATGGGGGGTACTGTTTTACTCATGAGACATCACTGATTACAAATATGTGCATTTTTTTGCAGTAAAACATAACAGTATTATGACATTCACAGCTAAAATGTCAGACGGAAATACAAATTTAAAAAATAATCTTATTTTCTCATATTTTTTAAAATTTTATTCATAATAAATTATGTTCCATATATGAATAGTTAATGATACATGAAAGCCCTGTTTCTCCTGAACAAAATGATATATAACAGCGGTGAATTGCGGTTGAACAGACATATAGCGCAAATTCCAGTTTTTGTTTACGTTTTGTTTTGATCAGAACGTGCACTATTGACTCCGTCATGAAGGGGTTAAACCATACCTTCTTACCCTCATCTCCCAGCCTTGTCTCGTGTTGTAGGGAACAGCTATACCTGCTATATCACTGCTAACTCTTGTAAGAGCTCTTCCTTCAGCTATACAGCTATAGTAGCTCCTCAGGATATCGGGTTGGAACTCAGCAGTGCCCTCCAGCTATGGGAAGAAGTATGTCCAGATGGTAGATACCCTCACTAAATAGGGGTAACCGTCACATGGATAAAGCCTCCTTCCGAAGCCACAGGACAAGGACTGGAAACAGGAACCAAGAACCAAAGAGGCAACGTCCAGAAGTTATGAAGCCATTAGACCAGACTGGATAATAGGAATTGAAGAGCAGGAACTATGAAGATAGTAGCTCAGGACGGCTGCACCTCCACACGTCTGAATTTCCTTGGACGATCGAGCGTTGCCATTTGTGAAGGATGAGGAGTGACAGGTGTCATTGCTGGAAGCAATATTTAATACACTCATCCCTTCTTCAGGAGTCATGATTGTATAATTTCAACCAGACAGACAGAACAGGACTTCAACCAGGAATCCCCACCAGTAGTGAATATTTATTTGTAGCAGTTCAGTGGTAAATTGCCCACATTCTCTCCTCCTCTGCATAGTGGCAGGGGAGAAGTCCTGGAATATGTGGATGTGGCGATAATCATTTGGTATTCCGTTAGAGCATATAGACATAAGAAAATCTTCCTTAACTGTGAAGAAGTGGATTCTTGTGATCACGTCTCTAGGAGCGGAGTCTGGTTTTGGCAGACGGTGGATACGGTCAATCATTAGTTCAGGATCTGTGAGATTTGGTTTTACTGATTTCATAATGGCTTTCATATAATCTGAAAGATCAGCAGTCTGAACAGAGTCAGGGATCCCCCTAACTCAAATTATTTCTCTGACTCCTATCTTCCATATCGCTTAATTTAGTGTTGGTGGAATTAAATTGGATTTCCAATAATTGAATATGCTCATTGAGATTTGTTATCTCTGTAGCGTGTTGTGTCAAGGCATCATCCGTTTTGTCAGCTCTCTATTGTAACACCGATACGTTCTGATGCAATGTTGCGAATTCCGCTTTAAATTCGTTTCTGAAGTCTAACACATCCTGTCTTATTATCTGCAGCATTTCCCACATTGATCAGATAAAGCAAGGGCTTTTCTAGAAGTTTCCATAGAACGATAGTTACAGTAGCCATCTTTGTTGTGGCATAGTCATCTTTCTGAATTGTATGTGCAGGCCCTTTAATTAACTTGTCTGAAGTTACCTCCATTTATGGATCAATATCCAGTGTTCTGATCGAGGCCTGTAGCCTTTCCACTCTTTAACTGTGGTGTTTCTTTAATTTTTCTAGAGGTGGGGGCTGAGCTCCCTCCCGCCGAGACTATCAGCCATGAGGCAAAAGGGATCTAGCGCTACCCACTCCCTCTCCTGCACAGATTTTCCTGTTTTTTTCTGTCTCTGCTCCATTGTAGAACATTCCTAAAGTAGCAGTTATGTACAAATGTAGTCAATTAAAGCTGTATAATGTAATCTTGGAACATTTAAGTCCCATTGTCCTCATGGTCTCTCTAAAAGGTGGCCACCCAAGATGGTGTCAAGACACGCCCCAATAGAGCCCTTTTCTGACTGAAAACAAGAGAAAGTTTGGAAACCAATCCTGGATCTTCATGAATTGAATGCATTAGTGAAGATTTAGGATTGAGTCCTTGCACTCCATTATAAGATTGGTATCTTCAAAAGAGAGGATGATCTTAATAGACCTGAGAGATGCCCACCTTAATATTCCTATAGCCCCTGCTCATCAAATGCTTCCAAGGTTTGCCCAAGAGCAGTGGTTCCCAACCCAGTCCTCAAGTAACCCATAACGGTCCAGGATTTAGGGATTACCCTGTTGTGTCTAAGGTGTTTTTAGAAAGAAAAAATAAATCACTTAAGACACAACAGGGTGATCCCTAAATGGTAGGGATTTCTTGAGGACTGGGTTGGGAACCCCTGCCCTAGAGTCAAGACCATTTCAGTTCAAGACAATGTGCTTTGGTCTAAGCAAAGCCCCATGGGTGTTCTTAAAAGTTTTGGTATTCCTGATTGCATCCATCAGATTACAGGGAACATTTTGGATGAAGTTCGTCTCCTAGCAGACTTATTTATTATTTTTATTTATCACTGGTATTTATAAAGCACCAAAATATTCTGCAGCGTGTACAAATAGGGAAGTACGTACAATATACACAGACAAATACAAAAGGTAGAGAGGGACCTGTCAGTAAGCTAAGATCTAGCCATTGAAGCTCTTTTATACAAAGTGCTTAGCTAGATAGCCAATGAGCTTACAATCCAAAGGTTACAGTGGGGATTTGAGACAAGAGGTAGCATGGGAAATTTGGAAGTGATGGCTAAAAGAAGTTAACAGAGAGTTGCAGCTATTGGTAAAATATAAAGGGAATGAAGAGGTAATTGAGTGAGACTGTCAAACAGCAGGAGGAGGATAATGCTTTATATTTGGCGGGACCTGGGTGGGTGGAAAGAAGGCAGGGTGAGTGGGTAGTGCAGAGAAAAAATGCATAGCTTCAGTATTTTAGGTTCTGGGACTGTGAGGAAAGGCCTGAAGAACAGAGATGGAGATGGAACAGTTATGTGAAGGTATTTACAACAAGGAGGAGCAAAGGAAAGAGGGGCAGAGGGGTGGGGCAGGGTAGAGTAATACAATTGAAAAGTTTACCAATCAAATTCTAGCACCCAAAATATTAATGACTGTGTACATGAAATATTGGTCAAAAACATTAAATGAATATAATAAAAAACTGCATGCACAGAAAATTACAGTGGCAAACTACAGGTATAAATGGTAACAATGCTATAGTAAAACATGATAATATAGTCACAAAACCCCGATTAGTTTGTACACTTCCCGAAAGGACAGGGGATGGGTTTTTTTTTAATGTGTGTTTTTTTTAGGTGTTTTGTTTACTAGATTTTATTCCCTTATTATGTGTGATCTATTACATGTGATCTATGGGAGGCAGGGTATGCTGTAGATGGCGGACTTGTCATGGGCTCAAAGGAGAAAACAATTAACCAGATTTTAATATTAAAATTGTTACAATAAATGCTTGTGGCACCAATTCGCCCCAAAAAAGAGGGATATTTTTTAGAATTATTGAGAAAAGAACAGATTCATATTTGTACAATACAAGAAACCTATTGGAAAGAAGGGGACGTAATGAGAATCAGACCAACTCACTATCCACAGTATGTGTGTGTGTGTGTGTCTATGGACTCAGCAGTCTGTGTGTGTCTGTGTGTGTATGGACTCAGCAGTCTGTGTATGGACTCAGCAGTCTGTGTGTGTGTGTATGGACTCAGCAGTCTGTGTGTGTGTATGGACTCAGCAGTCTGTGTGTGTGTGTGTGTGTGTGTATGGACTCAGCAGTCTGTGTGTGTGTATGGACTCAGCAGTCTGTGTGTGTGTGTGTGTGTGTGTGTGTATGGACTCAGCAGTCTATATGTGTGTGTATAGACTCAGCAGCAGGACCGCCATCAGGGTATGACAACCATAACGGTTGTCATGGGCCTGGTGGTCCTGGGGGGGCAGTCCTCTGGCAGTCCGTGCCCCACATTCCTTATATGCACATACATATATATATTTTGCTATATATATGTGCACATAGGGCCCCCTGCTACCTGTGCATTGAAGAGGGGGCCCAGCAGCACACTCTGTCCTCCTTTCCAGCTTCTCTCTGTCTAACTTCCCTGCGGCCACCAGTGCGTTGCCAGGGGTTACCATGGCAACGCTCCGCACAGCACGCAGACCTGTCTCGCAAGAGTTAGTCAGAGAGGAGCTGGAAAGGAAGACAGTGTGTGCTGCTGGGCCCCCTCTTCAATGTAACGCGGCTGGCTCGCTCCACCATGCACTCACTACATGCACCATGCACTCACACACTCTGCACACACTACATTCACTATATGTTGCACTCACTACATACTACATTTACTAAACACACTTTGCACTCACTACAAACTCACTACATTCACTACAAACACACTACATGCTCTATACACACTACATTTACTATGCACACTACATCCACTACAAAAACACACACTCTGCATTCACTATACACACTTACATTCACTAAACACACACTCTGCATCTAATGCATGCATACAAACATTACATACATTACACAAAATGTACAATCTGCATCCACTATACACAATGCATCCATGACACACATACTGCATCCACTATACACACTGCATCCATGACACACATACCGCATCCACTACACACATTCTACATCCACTATAAACACTGCATCCATGACACACATTCTACATCCACTATACACACACACACTTCATCCTTGTGGGCAGACTCGGGCTGGCCCTAGGGGCCCAGATCATGAGCTGTGTCAGGGGCCCAGAAATTTCTGATGACTGCTCAGCAGTGTGTGTGTGTGCATGGATTCAGCAGCCTGTGTGTGTGCATGGACTCAGTAGTCGGTGTGTGTGGACTCAGGAGTTGGTGTGTGGTGTATGGACTTAGCAGTCTTTGTGTGTCTGGACTCAGCAGTCTGTGTGTGTGTGTGTGTGTGGGTGTATTGACTCAGCAGTCTGTATGTGTGTATGGACTCAGCAGTCTGTGTGTGTGTATGGACTCAGCACTGTCTGTGTGTGTGTGTGTGTGTGTATGGACTCAGCTGTGTGTGTTGGACTCAGCAGCCTGTGTGTAAGTGTATAAATCAGCCTGTGTGCATTCAGCTACGCCTGTGTGCATTCAGGAGTCTGTGTGCATTCAGAAATCTGTGTGTGTGTGTGTGTGTGTGTGTATTCAGAAGTCTCTCTGTGTTAGTATTTGTGTACTGTGTGTATGTACTCAGCAGTCTATCAGTAATTACAATTTTTATTCCTGTGTGCTGTTGTGTAGGAAGGGCCCCAGAGCACTGCTTTGCCTGGGGATCCTTAACACTCTTAAGAAGGTACTGTTTGTGTGTGTCAGTGAGCTTCTATTTAGTGAGCATGTGTGTGTCAGTGAGCTTGTCTTTAGTGAGCTTGTGTGTGTCTCTGAACTTATTTGTAGTGAGCTATCTGTATAATACTATAGTGCTGTTCTCTGTATAATACAGGTCTGTGTCTGTACAGGGAGTGCAGAATTATTAGGCAAATGAGTATTTTGACCACATCATCCTCTTTATGCATGTTGTCTTACTCCAAGCTGTATAGGCTCGAAAGCCTACTACCAATTAAGCATATTAGGTGATGTGCATCTCTGTAATGAGAAGGGGTGTGGTCTAATGACATCAACACCCTATATCAGGTGTGCATAATTATTAGGCAACTTCCTTTCCTTTGGCAAATTGGGTCAAAAGAAGGACTTGACAGGCTCAGAAAAGTCAAAAATAGTGAGATATCTTGCAGAGGGATGCAGCACTCTTAAAATTGCAAAGCTTCTGAAGCGTGATCATCGAACAATCAAGCGTTTCATTCAAAATAGTCAACAGGGTCGCAAGAAGCGTGTGGAAAAACCAAGGCGCAAAATAACTGCCCATGAACTGAGAAAAGTCAAGCGTGCAGCTGCCACGATGCCACTTGCCACCAGTTTGGCCATATTTCAGAGCTGCAACATCACTGGAGTGCCCAAAAGCACAAGGTGTGCAATACTCAGAGACATGGCCAAGGTAAGAAAGGCTGAAAGACGACCACCACTGAACAAGACACACAAGCTGAAACGTCAAGACTGGGCCAAGAAATATCTCAAGACTGATTTTTCTAAGGTTTTATGGACTGATGAAATGAGAGTGAGTCTTGATGGGACAGATGGATGGGCCCGTGGCTGGATTGGTAAAGGGCAGAGAGCTCCAGTCCGACTCAGACGCCAGCAAGGTGGAGGTGGAGTACTGGTTTGGGCTGGTATCATCAAAGATGAGCTTGTGGGGCCTTTTCGGGTTGAGGATGGAGTCAAGCTCAACTCCCAGTCCTACTGCCAGTTCCTGGAAGACACCTTCTTCAAGCAGTGGTACAGGAAGAAGTCTGCATCCTTCAAGAAAAACATGATTTTCATGCAGGACAATGCTCCATCACACGCGTCCAAGTACTCCACAGCGTGGCTGGCAAGAAAGGGTATAAAAGAAGAAAATCTAATGACATGGCCTCCTTGTTCACCTGATCTGAACCCCATTGAGAACCTGTGGTCCATCATCAAATGTGAGATTTACAAGGAGGGAAAACAGTACACCTCTCTGAACAGTGTCTGGGAGGCTGTGGTTGCTGCTGCACGCAATGTTGATGGTGAACAGATCAAAACACTGACAGAATCCATGGATGGCAGGCTTTTGAGTGTCCTTGCAAAGAAAGGTGGCTATATTGGTCACTGATTTGTTTTTGTTTTGTTTTTGAATGTCAGAAATGTATATTTGTGAATGTTGAGATGTTATATTGGTTTCACTGGTAATAATAAATAATTGAAATGGGTATATATTTGTTTTTTGTTAAGTTGCCTAATAATTATGCACAGTAATAGTCACCTGCACACACAGATATCCCCCTAACATAGCTATAACTAAAAACAAACTAAAAACTACTTCCAAAAATATTCAGCTTTGATATTAATGAGTTTTTTGGGTTCATTGAGAACATGGTTGTTGTTCAATAATAAAATTAATCCTCAAAAATACAACTTGCCTAATAATTCTGCACTCCCTGTATAATATCCTGGGACAATCAATGTTCCCTGTATAGTGCTGATCTCTGTCTTGGGATATTATACACAAACAAATCTGTGTTATACAGAGAGCAGCACTATACAGGGAGCACTGACTGTCCCGGGATATTATACACACAGCCATGTATTATACAGAGAGCAACAGTGTACAGGGAGCGCTGACTGTCCCAATGTTTCAAATGTTGGCAACTATGGCACTATATCAAGGGAAATGTTGTTTTTTTAATAATCCCTGGTGGAAAATAATGAATCCTCCACCAGGGATTATTAAAAAAAACTAACACATTGTGTCAGGGGCGGGGCTGCTACTTTTGTCCCTGGCCCACCATGTGCCCCCCCTAAAAATTAATCCTAGAGACACCACTGCCACCGGACCATCAGGGCTGGCTGTGTTTCACCCTCCTTCACCAAAAGTAAGAAGAAGGGAGGGGGGATCGTATTTATGTATCTTATTTTATGTTTCTTTACCACCCCCTCCCACACACAGTACCCCTGGCATGATGTCACTGGAGTTTCACCAGCTCACTGGAGTTTGCTTGAAAGTAGGCTATTTCAAGTAGTCTCTTTTAAGTAGGAGTTAAAACAACAGGAGTTTGTTGGTGAACTGGTGGACTGTGGTTGGTATTAGTTAATACCAAGTGGGGAAAAAAAGCAGGTTTACATTTTTGTATTTTTTGTATTTTGTTTTTTGTTTATTTTTCTTTTACCCTTTTTAAAAAAAAAAATATTTCTCCTTACTGTTTTGATTTATTTTAATATTTTGTAACTTTTTTCCCCTTTTCATATATATATTTTTTTTCTCTTTGGATATATTTAAACTTTGTCTCTTTTTTTTCTTCTATATTTTCACCTTGCTGGTGTTGTTTAAAAACGTTTTCCCTCCCTTTTTTTTTTCTTTCCCCTCTCTTGTTGTTTCTATTCCCCTCCTTGTGGGTGCTGCTGCTGCTGAGCTAATTAGGGGGAGTGCCCCTTAATTTCCACCTGTGTGGGATTTGAATTGCCAATATAAACCCACTACTGACTCACAGAGCTTGCTCACTGGAGTTTGCTTGAAAGTAGGCTATTTAAAGTAGTCTCTTTTAAGTAGGAGTCAAAACAACAGGAGTTGAAACTACAAGGGAGTTTAAACCAAGAGGGTTAATATTGTTTTTGCTCACTTGTGTTTTTTGTAACTAGGGATGAGTGCTAGCAAGATTGCGAGTCTAACTCAGTGCACATCATGCCGCATGTATGCATGCCTGGATGATTCTGTCCAGGGTCCATACCTCTGTGGTGGATGTGAGCGAGTGGCATTTCTGGAAACTCAGATTAGAGATCTGGAGAGGCAAATTGTAACACTGAGGGACAATCTTGAGAGGAGTCTGCTGCTCACTGAGCAGAGTTTAGTGGGGACAGGTAGTGGAGAGGGAGGAGATAAGACAAATGGGGAACAGGACGTAGCTGGACGTAGTGACAGTGGGGCGAGGAAGCAGGGGGGAGGGAAGAGAAAAGGTTTAGCTAGTCCTGATCTCATGCAGCCTAACAGATTTGCCCGTTTGAGTGAAGATGTTGGGAGCATCAGCTCAGGAGTAGCTGTACTGCAGGAAGCTGTTCCTGCTAACAGCCGTGGAAACAGCCCCTCTAGTACGGGTGGGGTTGAGAGGGTAAGGAAGTCTAGACAGGTTGTGGTGGTAGGGGACTCTATTATTAAGAGAGTAGATAGGGTAATCTGCCACTCTGATCGACTCAACCGGACAGTTTGCTGTCTCCCGGGTGCTCGGGTCCGGCATGTTGCCGACAGAGTGGAGGGATTATTGGGAGGGGCTGGAGATGACCCAGCTGTCATGGTCCATATTGGTACCAATGACAAAGTCAGAGGAAAATGGAAGGTCCTAAAGAATGAGTTCAGGGAACTAGGAAGTAAGCTAAAGAAAAGGACCTCCAAGGTAATTTTTTCAGAACTATTATCTGTGCCACGCGCTACAGCAGAAAGGCAGCGGGAGATTAGAGAGGTCAATGCGTGGCTAAAGTCTTGGTGCAGGAAAGAGGGGTTTGGGTTTTTAGAGCACTGGGCCGATTGTGCGCTTGGGTACAACCTGTATAGTCATGATGGATTGCACCTAAACGGAAGAGGGTCTGCTGTGCTGGGGGATAGGATGGATAGAAGGTTGGAGGAGATTTTAAACTAGTGGTAGGGGGGAGGGTCAAAGCAATCTAGAAAATGGAGATAGGATGGAAAGGAGATGGGCTTTAGCACAGTATAAGGGGGGTGGAGACAGGGGGAGGGGCAAGCTCAGAACAGAGAAGCGGTGTAATATTGAAAATTCACAAAATATACAAGTGACACATAATATTAAATGTATGCTTACTAATGCAAGGAGCCTATATAACAAAATGGGGGAACTAGAGGCAATAGCATACACTAAACAATATGATATAATAGGCATAACAGAAACATGGTGGGATGAGACACATGACTGGGCAGTTAATTTAAATGGGTACACGTTATTTAAGAAGGATAGGAAAAACAAGAAGGGTGGTGGGGTATGTTTATATGTCAACCATGAGTTCAAGTCAAATCTTAGGCATGTGGAGTGTGACGAGGAAAAGGTGGAGGCTTTATGGGTAGATATCTGCTTGGGGAAAACAAATGGAAATCAATTATTGGTTGGGATATGTTATAAACCACCTAATATAAATATTATTGAGGAAGAACAGCTGTTAGAGCAAATTGAGAAAGCTGCAAATAAAGGTAACACGTTAATTATTGGAGATTTTAATTATCCAGACATAAATTGGGAAAGAGGGACTAGTACTTCAGCAAGGGGCATCAGGTTTTTGAATGTGTTAAATGACACCTTTATGTCACAACTGGTACAAGCACCAACTAGAAAGGATGCTTGTCTGGATCTTGTCATAACAAACAAACAATGTTGATCTTTTAACCAACATTCAAGTAAGGGAGCATTTGGGAAATAGTGATCACAATATGGTAAATTTTGAAATAAACTCAAAAAAGCAAAAGCAAGTGGGGTATACTAAAACATATAATTTAAAAAAAGCCAATTTCAATAAGGTTAGGGCAGCTCTACAACATATTGACTGGCATTAAACTCCTTAGTGATAAGGAAACTATTCAAACAAATATTAGAAAGGTATATTTCTCAGTATGTGCCATTGGGTAATAAATATAAAAGAAACATATTAAAACCAATGTGACTAGTAGAGAAGTAAAACAAGAGATTAAAACTAAGAAAAGGGCATTTAAATCAGACAAATCAAATGCATCCTATTTAAGATATAAGGAAGCCAATAATGCTTGCAAAAAGGCAATTAAAGTGGCTAAACTAGAAAATGAAAAATTGATAGCCAAAGAATGCAAAACCAACCCTAAAAAGTTTTTCAAGTAAATCAATTCTAAAAAAACTAAAAATGAAAGTGTAGGTACACTGGAAACAGAGATGGGTCTGTTAGTTAATGAAGACCAGGAAAAGGCAGAAATTTCAAATAACAATTTTTCTTCTGGATATATTAATGAGGATCCTATGGCAAAAGATATGCATATGACTGCTGCAAAAAAGTTCCAGATAACTTGTGACTGGATAACTCGTGACAAGGTGCTACAGCTATTAAAGAAAATTAATGTAAATAAAGCCCCGGGGCCTGACAGTATTCACCCACGAGTACTTAAGGAGCTAAGTAGGGAAATAATTGAACCTCTGTATTTAATTTATCAAGATTCTTTTGTTTCAGGTGTTGTACCAGAGGATTGGAGGAAGGCAGATGTCGCTCCTATATTTAAAAAAGGGTTCAAAATTCTTGCCTGGAAATTATAGACCTGTGAGCTTAACTTCTGTGACTGGTAAAATATTTGAAGGGCTATTAAGGGATAATATTCAGGAATTCAGTGGGAAGAACTTTGTTATTAGCAATAATCAGCATGGTTTTATGAAACATGGGTCATGTCAAACTAACCTAATTGCATTCTACGAAGAAGTAAGTAGAAGTATAGATCAGGGTGTTGCAGTGGATGTGATCTACTTGGATTTTGCCAAGGCATTTGATACGGTTCCTCACAATAGGTTAGTCTTCAAACTAAAATAAATTGGTCTAGATGATTATTCTTGTTCTTGGGTAGAACATTGGCTTAAGGATAGAGTACAACGAGTTGTCATTAATGGTAAATTTTCAGGCTGGACAAAAGTGGTAAGTGGTGAACCGCAGGGTTGTTTTGGGACCGCTTCTTTTTAACATATTTATAAATGATCTTGAAATGGGCATTGAAAGCCATGTATCGGTGTTTGCAGATGACATGAAGGGTATGTCCCTTCTCGGTCTCTCCGCTCTACCCGTGACCACGTCCTGTCCGTTGTCCGCACCCGTACGGCCAACTCACGCTTGCAGGACTTCTCGCGGGTGGTTCCCTTCCTATGGAATAGCCTGCCTACCGCCATCTGACTCTCCCCTAGTCTTGCATCTTTTAAGAAGTGCCTTAAAACCCATGTCTTTAGGAAAGCTTATGGCCTCCCATAGTAACCTCTACCTCACATACCTGTCTCTTGCTCTCTCCTAAAGGGCAGCCCACCTTATTTGACTGCAAATTCCTGTCCTAATGTGTTTTACACCCCACCTCCTTTGGAATGTAAGCTCGATTGAGCTTCAACCTATTGTTCCCGTAAGTTATTTTGTAATTGTCCTATTTATAGTTAAATCCCCCTCTCATAATATTGTAAAGCGCTACAGAATCTGTTGGCACTATATAAATGGCAATAACAACAATAATAATAACGTAGAGAAAAAGGATTTGGGAATTGTTCTAAACAACAAATTAGGCAGCAATATGCAATGTCAATCTGCAATTGCTAAGGCCAGTAAGGTTTTGTCATGTATAAACAGGGACATAAATTCCCGGGATGAAAATATAATTTTGCCTCTTTATAAATCTCTGGTAAGACCACATCTTGAATATGCTGTGCAATTTTGGGCACCTGTTCTAAAGAAGGATATAATAACATTAGAAAAAGTGCAGAGACGAGCTACAAAATTGTTCACCCCTATCGTAAAGCGTGTTCATACAGCTGAGGATTGCCGTTGGGGTACCTCAGACTTGAAGTAACTTTTAATGCACTGAAAAAAAAAAAAAAAAAGCATGATCTGGCATCTAGGCACTGGGCAGGCCCTGAAACACACACTCGTGAAGGAAACTGACTGCTATTATATTACAGTCCAAAAAGTTTTTTTGTTTTTTTTTTAAATGCAAGCTATTGGGACACCAGTGAGTGAGTGGTGGCACTGGGCAGGCCCTGAAACGCACACGCGTGAAGGAAACTGACTGCTATTATATTACAGTCCAAAAAGTTTTGTTTTTTTAAATGCAAGCTATTGGGACACCAGTGAGTGAGTGGTGGCACTGGGCAGGCCATGAAACGCACACTCGTGAAGGAAACTGACTGCTATTATATTACAGTCAAAAGAGTTTTGTTTTTTTAAAATGCAAGCTATTGGGACACCCAGAGGCGGCTCTAGACTTTATGAGGCTTTAGGCGAAACTCAAACATGAGGCCCCACTAACATAAAAGTGTCACATATACCACATTGATGCACATTTACCACATTGATGCACAGTTTACCTGTGTATGTGCCTGAGAGTGTGTCTGACAGAGAGTATCCTTGTGTGTGAATGTATGTCTCTGTGAGCATGTTTGCATTTTTGTCTGAGACACTATATGTATGGGATAGCTGCTTGAAGTGTGTTGTGTGTATGGGGGGTGATGGTGAGAGGCGGGTGACGGTGACAGGGAGGTGATGGTGACAGGGAGCTGATGGTGTGGGGGGTGATGGTAATGTGAGAGTGAGGGGGGTAACGTGAGA
>OW240916.1:66217343-66234755 GCA_933207985.1 Pelobates cultripes
AATATTTTATTATATCTTTTCATGTGGCACACTGCTTCCATGTAAAGCAGTAAGTATACAGCCTGTATAACAGTGTAAATTTGCTGTCCCCTCAAAATAACAACACACAGCCATTAATGTCTAAACCGTTGGCAACAAAAGTGAGTACACCCCTACGTGGAAATGTCCAAATTGGGCCCAAAGTGTCAATATTTTGTGTGGCCACAATTTTTTTTCCAGCATGGCCTTCACAGGTTGCCACTGGAGTCCTCTTTTACTCCTCCATGACGACGCTGGTGGATGTCAGAGACCTTGTGCTCCCTCACCTTCCATTTGAGGATGCCCCACAGATGCTCAATAGGGTTTAAGCCTGAAGACATGCTTGGCCAGTCCATCACAATTACCTTCAGCTTCTTTAGCACGCGGGGGGGGTGCACGTCTTGTAGTGCCAAGTTTGGATTGCGGAGTGGGGAAGGGTTTCAGAAATGTGGGGGTAGATGAGAATATTCCTGCAAATGTATTACTTGGTACTGACTTGGCATAACTTAACGATAGGGGAAAGGATTGTGATGTCCGCTATTTTGGGTCACAAGTAAGGAGTGTGATAGATCTATGGAATGGAAAAATAATTCATTTGTAGATGCAATAAATATTTCCGTGGCAAGTACATAAGAGAAGGTAGAACCAAATGTTTCTATTTGGATTGATGTTGGTCTGGGACACAAGGGGGTGGTCACTTATTGTCTCTATAGATACACCTTAACTCCAGCTCTAGGTCAGGCATGGTATACAGGGTATATATCCAATGATACTGAAATGTCATTGTACTTGCTTGAGGGGCCAGAATCTAATTCTAAATGAGTCACCATCTTTCTTACCAGAGACCCCTGGGGCAGAAGTTTTACTTTGAAAAGCTGAGTAAATGATTAGGACTTCTGTAACTTCATCCCTTTTGTTTTTATCTGTTAAATAAATAACTTAATTGTCATTTATATTTTTGTATGCACTGTGACTATTTTGCTCATAATAAATATTCCTTTATTACGTTCTGCCTTTGTCGGGTAAAGAATCACGTTCCCTGAAGAGACCAGTTAGTATTTTTCAATTACATAGATATTGTGCTAAGTTACATTTGGTGGGTTTTTATTAGTAAGTTACCTAGGGGACCAAGGCACCCCATTTATAAATTGTCTTGGTGGTGGCAGATTTAAAATAGTAGTAGTCATATTATTATGCTTAAGAGTGGGTGGTGTTAAGGGGGATTGTATCATTATTTCTGGTCTAGTGCAGACAAATAGTAATCTATAACCCTTTCACCACCACAACTACGTCACGCACACTTTTGAAGTAGGGTGCGTTCATGACATCATGCAAATGAGGGGTGTACTATATATATAAAAATCCAAATAAGTTATGGTGGGGAAAAATTGTGATTGAAAACCCCTTCCACCTGAAGTCTGTGGATAGTTAATACACCGTTAAACCAAAATCTGCACACCAGTCAGCCATAAGACTTGCTTTTCCCACATAAATCACAAAACAGCAGTGATGTTACTACCGCAAAGGTTTCTGGGTGGCTACATGCAAATTAGTTTAACAAAGAATTACATTTTTGCCTCATTCCATTTTAAACATGGATTCCTTTGACTCAACTTAGGAAACGATGCAAAGCCAGTAAACCACTCATGGACAGCTGTTTCATCAGTAACCAACCTCATGCTGATAATTTGCCTTAACAATGAAACAGCTGTCCATGGGTGGAGAGAGAGAGTGTGTAGATAACTAAATTTAGATACTAAAGAATTACTAAATTCCTCATGATTGTAGTTATTGTATTCTTGTTAGCCAATAAATTCTATTTTATTTTATTTACCCTATATCTTATTTTGTGCACTCTGATTTGCAGGTTTCACTGTATTCTATATATATATATATATATACACACTGAGTGAGCCATATTATTCAGCACTGTGTATCCTGCTATATGTTAAGTGAAACCTACACTGCTTTGCACAGTGAATTTCGCTAAATACCAAGTGACACCTACACTGCTATGCAGATTGAATCCTGCTATATACTAAGTGACATCCACACTGCTCTGCACATTGAATACTACTGTATACGGAGTGCCACCCACACTGCTCTGCACAGTGATCATGCTATAGTATAATCCCACAGTTTGTGTCTCTCAGTATATAGAGATTCAGAATGCAGAGCAATGCGTCACTTAGTATATAGAGGGATTCACTGTACAGAGCAGTGTGTGCCACTCTGTATATATAATGAATTGTTAAACTTGCTCTTTCTTTTCTGTACGCACATAATTTTGTCCCCTAGCTCCCAATAAAGTGGCCAATAAAATTTACAAGAAAATAAAAACCTGTAAAATGTAGCAGATGTTTAAATTTTATATTAGGCATTGAAAGCTGAAATAGTTAACTTTCCTTGTTCATATGTATTTTATGCTTAGATAAGGTTTATAATCATTAGTACTGACTGTAAGGATATGAAATAGTTAAACTCTTTCTTGCTTTAAAATAATGTTTGAAATAATTATGCTGACTTTGGCAGATGTATTTTGTACCAAGGTCTTTCGTCTACAGGATGTATGTATAAAGAAAGGATCCATTTATATAGTGCGCTCATAACTCAAATATTTGTCTGAAACGTCCATTAACTAATCTGAGATGATGCTGCATCAATTTTAAATCTTACAGAAATTTTGCAAACATCTGGACCAGATTACACAGACATGGTTTCACCCGAATCTTTCAGAACTCTCAGAGACTTAAACAAATTTATACTATACCATGTTCTAAGGCATGGCAAACCTTTAGACCGGTCAGTCTCCAAGAGCCTTAAAATAATGTTTGAAATAATTATGCTGACTGGCAGATGTATTTTGTACCAAGGTCTTTCATCTACAGGATGTATGTATAAAGAAAGGATCCATTTATATAGTGCGCTCATAACTCAAATATTTGTCAAGACCTTAGGATGTTCCTGTCTCGTCTTTATCCAAATGCTTATCTTTTTCATGTCCGACAAGTATGTACTATTAACTACAAGGACACTATAGATCTCACTGCTTGCATGACAAACTGTGTATAAATGCTAGCCCTGAAAATATACTCATTGAGAACTTGTTAAGCACTCTTTCATGTCTGTGTGTCTTAATTTGCTAACAAGAACTCCCATCAATTGATGTGGTGACCGGAGGATCGAGAATCGAGGGGAGTTGAGTCCAGAACAGCATTAACCCTTTCAGCTTGGTGTCAGAAGTGGGATACAGCAGGACCATTTGCGGTGAGTAGCCTTTTTGTGTCTTATTGACGCTAATTGTCTATGACCCCCTTTGGTTCAGTAAGTCTGTATCCAGTAGAAAGGAAAGGTGTAAGGACTTTAGTTATATTGAGACTGTAAATAGGTCTCTGGTTTATTATAGGGTTTGGTAACCCAGGTTAGATCTAAGATAGATACAGGTTTTTGAGACCATAAACGGTCTCCGGTTTATTATAGGGTTTTGGTAACCCAGGTTAGTATCTAAGATAGATACAGGGTATCTCAGGTAGATACAGGTTTTGAGACCATAAGAGGTCTCCGGTTTACTAAGACTATAGGTGTTCTGAGGAGCACGGTTTATAGATCTATAAGTATAACCCAAACTTCTCTTTCTCCCGGTCACCTTTGTTTGTCTTAAGTGTTCTTTGTGGGTTATTGTCTATATTGGGGACACACTTTGGTAAGTTAGTAGTGTGTCTGCCCTGAGTCAGCAGTATGGGAAATGTAAATTCTGGTCCTGAGTGACCAATATATATATACATATATATAAGATACCAGTACTGTATATTAGAAAAGAACTGACTCGCAGGTTGTACCTGATAGACCTACTTAAATCTTTTGCTTTATTCTTTATGTCGCATAGAAGTATAGTTTATTACTCTGTTTTATTGTAAGTTATTTCACATGGGATCTGTGTGCCTGGTATGATTGTTACTTTAATACCATAAGCCCACTACACTTTCTATGAGAGTGGGATAGTGTAAATGTGTTACATTGTTTGCATGATGAGCTCAGTATTTTTATAACTGAGACAAAAGTCACTTCATTAGTATTTTAATGTTAATTCCCCCTATGGGATTAATTGTATAGAACACCAATCAGCACATCTTCCATGCCCTGTGTGTTTGTTGCAAAGGATCCATACTGTTAATATGATTTTTGTTTGTAAATAAGAGTGCAACATTTACATTTTCAGCGGTCCAATACATGCTTCATTTTGTGCTGTAAGCTAACCTTTTTTTATTGCTACAGATGCTTTAAATGATTCAGCTACTGCCTATGTTTTGTGTCTTCTATGTCTCACAGTATATGTGTTCTTTTAAATTGTGGTATATAGCCTGAATCAGACATCATGGACAAAGGTTTTTACCTGTGTTACAAAGGCTCTTGGAGACTGACCGGTCTAAAGGTTTGCCATGCCTTAGAACATGGTATAGTATAAATTTTTTTAAGTCTCTGAGAGTTCTGAAAGATTCAGGTGAAACCTGTGGGGATATTTATGGGATAATAATAGTAACAGTGAGAATTGCCCACTATTTCAATTCTCAGATCCCAAAGAACGTTTATCGTGTTAAGTGGAATGTATTTCATATAAATAATCACAATGTATAAAAATAGATTTTATTTATGATAATCAATAATTAACAAATAATATTATGTAACATGCATGACAATAATCAATGAATATTCAGTATAAAATGGTATGCAATACAAAGAGATGGGTATTACGTTTCAATGGCTATTAACTCATTATCTGTCAAGACTTCTACGATTTATGAGGTATCCTTAACACAGGCTGAAAGTGAAACTTTTCACAGTGAAGAACAGAATTCCTCAGAGTGCAGCGTAAGGTCGTAAAGTTTAGCAGACAGTTAGAATAACCCTTTCAATGCTGGCTAGATCTCCTAGGTAGTTAAGATCTATTCTTATGTAATTTTTAAATAAAATAACATTTAAACCAGTTCATTAGCCATTTCCAGAAAACAATCCAATAAGAGAATCTACATATTATATAAGGAGATTTTTAATTTGTCTAAAAGATATCTATCTTAATTTAGAGCAAATCAATACACCTGGATAAAAACAGCGGTATGCTAACACGTGATAATATCACATCAATATATAATTATTCTTAATTCCACCTGCAGAATGGAATGTTTATAACTATATATTCTTAGTTAACTAAGATTTCTTAATATGGAAATCTGACCGTGCTTTATCCAGTCATATATAATGCTATTAATACATTTTAATTAATTTAATTTAATTAAATGAAACCAGTATAATTACCAGTTGAGTAGATATTTCATCCGATTGGTAGTCTCAGGAATTTATTTGGATGTGTCTCTGCATGGAGGTTGGAGTCCCCAAACTTCCAATTCCTCTCTCCTCTTTTTCTTTGCATCTCTTGCATCTGCCTCCTCTGTCTTTGTCTCGTATATCTCTATCTTCCCTTCGTCTTAACTTTTAAAGGGCCAGACTCTCTGTACGTCATCAGTTGATAACCCAATAGAAGCACTAGAGGTGTGGTTATCTTCCAGATCGCAAATTAGTTATTTGGTCTGTAGAGGGCAGTCTTGTCCCACTAAACATACCTATCCAGGAAAGAGTTAACTTTTCCTGGTGGCTATTTTGACGTCATTTTGGCCTATCTTGATAGTGGCTATAACTTACATATCCTTCAAAGATCAAAGGGGTTCTTAAATTTTGTCCAGACTATGTGTCTGCAAATCTGCTATAATTTCTGATATGACAGATCATGAACTAAGTTTACCCTTTTCCATACAATGGTACCTTATATATATAGACAGTTAAATATTAAATTATTTAATCTTCTCTGTCACAATTGTCTGGGTTTAGATTTGATTATATTCCATTAGCATTAGACAGTCTGTCCAACCCCCTTCCTTATCACTTGTTTATACTATGCATTCCTTAGCTCTGGCAAAGAGGCCAGTCTTACAGAAAGAAATCCTGTGTCTCTTTTTTGTTAATTTGAAATAACAAAATGGAGTCTGGTCTGTTCAGAGTGACTCAGAATATACACTTTTAGTTTCTATCATAGCACAAAATGTCTGCCGATATAAATACTCTGACATAACCCCCCTTTAGTGCATTTCATAGCCAAAATTAATTTAGCTTATGAATAAGCACTATAGAAGTTATCAGACATATTGTGCAATCACATCATTTCTAACATAGGCCCGTGCGTGGAATGAACATTTTTGTATATATTTATACCTGTAAAAGTTTTGAACTTTACACTTAGTACAATCAACCATAATATCATTATTACATAGTACATTGTTTTCATTTGAAAAATGTCTTTGGGAGTTACATATGGTATGGTCAATAAAAAGCAAATCTCCATACGTTCCGGATCAATTAAGAGAGGTATAGCGCTCCCCATCTCAAAGGCCAGATTTAATTGCATAGGCTCAATTGTCTCTCCATCCACATTGGCAAGCATCGCATGAACAATATCCTTGGATACAAAATACAGAGGTATGCGTCCCCCTGCCAATTCGATCATTCCAGTTTGCACTTCGTCAAGAAAAGCAAGTGTGTGGAACAATATTGGGTCATGCAGAAATAGAAGTTCACGCTTAAATAAGTCATGACTTTGGTGCAACTCAGTGGATTTGGCAATTAACTCTGAATGCAAATTTGTTGTAACAACTGTGTCTTCCACAATAGTTAACACGTCTTGGAGAAGTGTTCTTTGCTGGTTTATCACCTGATGAATATCGTTAATGTGTTGCTTTAGCGCATAGATTTCCATATCCAGCTTTTGGACAGTAATAGAGTTGGCTGCAGACATTCCAGTTGCGACAACTGCACCGACAGTGGCACAAACTAATGCAACAATTATAGCGGTGAGGAACCTTTTGGGTCGGTTGCTCATCGGAATAGAACTGGATACAAATGGTTTCCGGGCTTGCTCCAAGATGTTTCGCACACGGTCCTGTGCTCTTTGGAGGTGCATCTGGTACCAAGTCTGTAACTCAGGAAGCTGCATCGATGAAATGTTGTATGCCTTCTCGATGGAAATCTTGGGGTCCAAGCTGATGAACACACGTCTGGTCAGGATCCTCTTCTCTGTTAAGATGAACCCTGGTGTCTCTTGAATCAGGATGCCGGAGGATGGTCCCATCTCTGCGATCGGGTCGGTCCGTAGCTCTTGGCACAGGAGCAGTACGATCCAGAAACACGCCACATCCTTCTTGGACATCTTTCGACAGTCACGGATCAGGAACTCGTTTCAGACTTATCTACTAATGATTCAAGGTTTGTTAAGCATACAAACTTATAACAGTGTGACATCACTTGGCCTAGGTCAACACATTTTTACGATTCATCACATATGTATTCTGTCTAATTCTATTTTTATAACTTCATCCCTCACTACATTTATTACTGACTCTTCAGTAAGTCCTATAGCATTTAAACAAGCTAATAACCTGCTTATAAAATGTAGTTATTGGATGGCAAGGAAATGGTTAATGACATGAACGTACATGAGATCATGGCACATCACAACATTTCACATCATACTATACCACGTGAATCAAGCATTCATCCAGGTTAGTCGTTCACCCTTCTGCATCCGAATCCACACCTATAATCCTTAATTGAGATTTAGGATGACAAGCACGCAACTGGTTAATGTGAACCCACTTTTCAATAAAATCACCATCCTTAGGAATTTTTATCTTGTACGCTACTGGGGAAATTTTGTCAATGATGACATATGGCCCTTTCCAAGAAGGTAAAAATTTCTTTTCCTTGACTTGATTTCGCGCAAAGTTATACAGATAGACTTGATCTGTGATTTCATATTCCTTTTTCGTGGTTTTTAAATCGTAATAGGTCTTAATCCCTGTCGCTGCTTTTTCTAGATTCTTTTGGGCAAAAGCAAACGCATGCTGTAAATGCTTGCGCAAATCTTCGATATACTGATGCGTAGTGGCAGCATTGATCAAGTTATGATCTGAAGTACGATATAGTAAATGCTGTGGTAAAACCATCTTTCTTCCTGTCATCAATTCAAAAGGTGACAATTTGGTAGCAGTGCTAGGTGTAGCTCTAATCGCCATTAAAACTAGGGGCAATTTAATGTCCCAGTCTTTACCAGACTCCTTAACATACTTCTTCAGAATATTAACGATAGACTGGTTATATCGCTCTACCCCCCCGCTAGACGCAGCGCGGTATGCAATATGTAGCTTTCGTTTAACACCTAGAATGTTCCACATTACTTCGCTGGTAAAATGACTACCTCTGTCTGACTCAATTCTTGAGGCAGACCGAACCTGGAAAAGACATGGTTAATCAACAAAGTGGCGCACACGGTACTCGTGTTCTCTTTACAAGGCAAACACTCTATCCACTTTGTGTACATACATGTAACGGTTAACATGTATTTGTTACCTCTTGAAGATCGTGTTACAGGACCTATAAAGTCAATTTGAATATCAGACCAGGGTAATGACACCCCCCTCTTCTGAAGTGGTGCACGATGGGTTGGACCATGGGGTTGATATTGCGGACAAATCAAGCATCCCTGACAGTATGTCTTAACATCCTTAACATGTGTGGCCAATATGCATAATCACGCAATATCTCATATGTGATCTTATCACCACGATGCCCAGATGTAGGTGCATCATGTGCGTGTTGGAGCATTAACCCTCTGTATACAGTTGGGACTACCCATTGTTGTATACCATGTTTAGAAGTTCTGACCAGTAACCCATCCATGATACTAAATTGGACTTTATATCTCATCAAGATTCGTAAATCTTCATTATCTTTGCAATCCTCATCTGTGATGGGATTGGCAGTAGGGTCTTCTATATGTTTATAGAATATGCCTATGACGGGATCATTCTTTTGACTAGTAATCAGGTCATCACTAGGAGCTTCTTGACTCCATTGCACGACATTTAAGTCGGCATTATCTCTAGCCTGTCGTCTAGTTATGGCTTCAACATGAATTGAACCCATAAGATCATCAATGTTTAGGGTTTCACCATTGATGGCAGCTTGTTTTGCCAGTGAATCAGCTAAGTCATTACCATCCTTGTCAATACCTTCTATTTTAGAATGGCCTTTGGTTTTCTTCCAATATATGGTTAAACCATTTTCCTTAACCAGCTCATCGATTTTACAAAACAATTTCCCATGTTTAACAGGTTTGTTATTGCTTTTCAGCATTTGGTTACGTTTCCAGCTAGGCAGATATTCGACGAAACTGTTGCGAACATAGTTGGAATCAGTTATAATAACAAATTCTTTGATACCATATTCTATTGCCATTTGAATGGTCTTATATACTGCACAGAGTTCGGCTATCTGACTGCTTTTGGGACCAATATTGTATCCTATAGATACATTGGGATAATCACCTGTCCAGGCGATTCCGATACCTGCAACTAACTTCCGTTCAGCACCAACGACGTGGTGATATGAACAACCATCAATGTATACCCACGGTAGTGGTCGACAGTATTCCTCGTCATAAACTTTATAAGGAGATAGCAATTGCTCTTCTAGGAAGTCATCTCCGGTGTCATTATCATCCAGAGATGGAGCAGTACAGTCATGTAATTCTGCTAAACCTTGGGCAACTGGGCTTCTCTTATTGTGTTTATAACGGACTTCTAATGGCCATCCCTGTAAGGATAGAGTCCATGCAGTAATCCGACTGTTAGAGAGATTACCGTCTCTAATTCTTTCACTCTGCAGATACTGTAGAGGTTGGTGAGCTGTTTCTACAATTATTTTCTCACCTTGGATATAGCTACGAAAATTTTGTAGTGCCCAGACAGTCGACAATAACGCCTTCTCACACGTGTTGAATTTAACTTCAACAGGTGACAAAGTCTTGCTAGCATATGCAATAACTTTGTTTAAACTGTCCTGCTTCTGATACAGAACAGCACTTATGCTTAAATCGGTATATCCTGTCTCCAGATAGAAGGGTTTACCCCCCTCTGGGTATGCTAAACAGGGTGCCTGAGTGAGCTTCCTCCTCAGTTCACTTACCGCTTGGTCCTGAGGCTCCCCCCAGTTCCAGGTAGTTTCCTTTTTAAGCAGGTGTAAGAGTGGTTTAGTTATTTCTGCATAGTTATCTATAAACTTACGGGAGTAGTTAGTCATACCAAGGAACGATCTTAATTCCCTGATGTTTGAAGGTGTTTTAGCCTTTAGTACGGCTTCAACCTTCTTCCTCTGGGGATTTAATCCTTCAGAAGTTACCTCATGTCCGAGGAAATTGACATGGGTGCGACACCATTGCGCCTTTTGTAAAGACAGTTTAATCCCTGCCTCTCTTAACTGAGTGAGAACATGTCTAATCTCTAAGATATGCTTATCAAAGGAAGTGCTTTTCAGCAAGACATCGTCGACATATGATAACGTTCCTCTCTCGAGTGCGTCAGGCATAGCTTTATGCATGAACACAGCAAATTCATGACCAGAGTTTATATAACCGAAAGGCATACGGGTCCATGTATACTGCTGCTTTCCAAATGTGAAGGCCAATTTGTATTGGTCTTCATTATGGACTGGTACAGTCCAATATCCCTGCGCACAGTCAATGGCAGTGAATATTTTGGATCCCTGCATTTGTACCAAACATTGGTCTATGTATGGTGTTGGCCAACCAGACATATAGGCGCGTTTGTTTAGCTGTCGTAAGTCAGCGCATAAACGCCATTGTCCATTAGGTTTCAGAATCCCCAAGATCGGATTATTATACGAACTGTGCACTGGACGTATAATGCCCCTTTCCTTTAAATTCTGAATGATGTCTTGTAGACCATCATATGATGCTAATGGGAGTCTATATTGTTTGATAAATACAGGTGGTAAATTTGGATCAGTTTGTATTCTGGCTACGTGGAGGTTAGTTAATCCACAGTCGTAGGAATCTTTGGCAAAAATATCTTGGAATTCCAAAAGGATTTCCTTTAGCTGCTGTCGCTCAGCATCATTGGAGCAACCGTCAGCTAAAGATATTTGCTCTTCTAGCCTTTCCTGAAATCCTGGAAAGATTTCAGGCTGGCCTATCTCATAAGCTTCTTCAAGCCTAGAAGTTAGGTCAGTTCGGTGTTGACTTACCTTTTCTCTTTGGTCGTGATACTCTTGTGATTCCTGCTCATTGAGCGTATGATCGAAGGTGATAGATGCTTCTTCGATTTTACACGAGCCTTCTTCAACATTGAAGGGATACACAGATAGGATAGTAAATAATCCTTCTGGGGAGGAATGGAATATTTGATCGACAATTTCGTCCTCAGTTAAGTATTCTTCAGGGATGAGGCCTATAATTTGGTTTTGGAAACCAAATGTATAGTACTCAGCATCCAATGCTAGACCTAATGATGTTCCTTTTGGTAAAGTAACACTATTGGGTGTAACATTGTTGACCATGATATAGGTGGGATTCTTACCAATACTTACCATTGGTGTATGTGTTACCACCATCCCTAATTGTTGTATCCTGTTGGATAAACAGATTAGGGCATCAGAGTTTTCCAATCTCTGACCCTCCTTGACCTGTAGGGGTAAAAGAAAATTACTTGTCCCCTGTGGAATGGTTATGTTATCAGGAACTTGGATACTTACCGCATATGGGAGTATTTGTCCTGATTTCAGGGCGTTTTCCTCGTGTAGGTATCCACAAGGATTACCTTTTAACCTTGTCCACAAATTGGAATTAATGAGGTCAAGGTGTATGGCAAAGCGATGTATGACATCATTGCCAACGTAAACCTGATAGCGAGGTTCGTCTATCACTAGGAATAAATGTTTAACGGTCTTATTTCCGATGGAAATAGATAGTAAACATTTTGCTATCACATTGTGACTCTCTGATTCGCCATCCAGATTCTGGATCCACCTGTCATGTGGGGAAGCGTACCTGATCATTTTAGGATTAGCTATCTGCTTTAACAGACTTCTGCTAATATAGCTGTTCTCACTCTGTAAGTCCAGCTTTGCATTCCTACTTCTTCCTAAGTCATGTATTTGCATAGGAAAGAATAAGTTGTTATTAACCCTTTCAATTCTGGCAAGGAATTGAGCATGACCTGCCAGATCTACAGATTCAACATAGTCCCTGTGGAGAGAAATGGTTAAAACATCACCTTCCAGAGAGACATTCTGGATCCTCTCTGGAGCAATTCTTACGGAATGCTCATCTACAGGTGCGATTGCATCATTCACCTGTAGGATAGTCACGTCAGGTGACTGACTATTCCTAAAATGTACCTCTATCGAGTCAGGTCTTTCTTCTATCACATGGCAGTTACGATCAGATTGAACATGTGATTTCTCATAGGTTATGGGAACCTTAGCTTGTGACCATACAATTCCATTCACACAGTCAATAATTGTGTTAAGTCTTCTGAGTATGTCTATACCCAGAATCAGTCGGTCATAGGGGAGATCTACCACTATCACCGGGTGTCTAAAGGTTTTGTTACCTATTTCAAACTTTAACCAGGTATTGCCAATAACATGAAGGGCATTTCCTCCTACACTCAACAAAGCGTTGGGGAAATCTCTTAGCTTCGGCTTATCCGTTGCTAAGTCCATTACCTGCTGGAAGTAGGTATTGGATAAGATAGTGGCTTGTGAACCAGTATCTATTAACCCTTTAAAAGGCTGGGGTAACGAATCCTGTATTTCTACAGACATGTAGTACCTTCCTTCATGTTCTTCTAATTCACATAAGAATTTAGAATGTGTCAACATATTACTTGTTTTCCATACATTACCGGTCACAGCAGTAGTTTCTACCTGTACTGAGGAATGCTCAGTCTTACCCACAGGCCCATCCTTTTTAGGAATATCTTGAACTGTCAAGCGGGAACTAGTGGTCGGCATCTCATCAGTTAACCCTTTCAGGTCTGGATCCTGGAAACTAGTGGCTGCTGGGGCTACTTTAGCCTTTGGCTGAAATGAAAAAACAGAGGAACACGTTGCGCCTCCTTCACCCTAAAGTGAAGTGACGGTATAGGCAATAGGTTTTCTAACACAACTATTATTTGTTTGACTATTATTACCTGAAAAGGAAACAGGGTTAGGTATTACATCTACTGACAACCTAGCCTGTTTAGTCACAGTGGCTATTATTGCTGCGGCACCTGTTGTTGTTGCGGTTGCACAGGTAGTTCTGCAATTGGAGCTATCCCTAAAAAAGGATTGAGAGCAAAGACTTGGTTAATCTTTGTCATTTCCTCCATTAATTTGCCCATCTGGTCAGTCAATTGACCAACCTGACGACGCAAATTATTTCCTCCATTGCCGTTTTGTCTTTGCCCATTAGAATTTGGTTGGGATGGCTGAGACTGTTGGGAGTTACTGGAAGCAGATTGGTTATTTCTGTTTCCATATCTCCTATTTCCCTGAGGAATCCTTCTCCATTGGGAATTGCCTTGGTTCTTATTAACCCAGGGGCGTTTATTCCCATTGGTATTGGATTTTTCAGAGTTATTGGAGGAATTTGCAGAATTGCTTCTGGCATTTTCCTGTTTCTGAGGTCTTGGAGATTTCAAAACCTCGGAATAGGTCCTCCTTTTCTGTTGGGGTTCTAAACCTAACTGAATTTTAGTCTCTGACACCATTTTATCACCAGGTTTCTTAACCTTTGGCTGGTTTTCGTCATGTGCATGGTGTATAGTATACAATTTCATGCACTGACTGACTAGCCATTCTAATGGTAACTTACAGTCGTAATCTCTTGCGAGATTCATTTGTATGTTTACTGGCATGGCATGAAAATACAGATCTTTGAAGTCTGTGCTTTCATACCTGGGTTTTCTTTGGGCCACGGAGTATGCATTTTTAAGAATTATTAAAAATTCTCTTGGGCTTTGATCTGGACGGCACTTTAAGTTATAAAGCGCCCTCTTTGCAGAAGCAATGGTTTTATACTTACCATATTCCATGATTATTTCATATTTCATCTTGGACCAGGACATTAACTGTATAGCTTGAAGACTTTCTAGATAAACACGGCACATTGAATCAAAGGTCCATGTAATGAACCATTTCTTATGAATGTCATCATACATGCCCAATGAATTCATTGCTCTATCATAATTTTCCAGATATTCAGATATGTTTCCTGAACCTCTAGAAAATTGTGGGACAGTCTCTCTAAGGAATTTGATGACCTTTGGTGTTTCATAAACAGGCGTCGTTGATTTACGATCTCTGTTTCTGTGTTTGGGTAGACGTCTATGCGATCTGTCTGCTGAAGAGGAGTTAGACCCATACAACAGTGCAGATGGCATATCAGTTACATGGCCTTCAGAGTGGATAGTGCAATCACTTTCACTCCCATCACTCTGAGCTTCTTGTTCACTGTCACAATTCTGATCAGCATCAGAATCCTGCCAGTGTACAGAACCATGTCTGTTTTCATTCCTATCACCTTGAATCTGATTCTTTCTGTCAAGCTTGGCCAGGACAGTCTTTTCAAACTGTTCTGCCCAAGATTGCCAAGAACCTACAGGTGTTTTCTCAGAATTACTCACCTCTTTTCTTAGAGACTGTTTTATGAAAACCTGGTCTGGTGTGTGAATATCAGGGAATTGGGAAGAATCACTTGGGTCTTTTCCCAGTAATTCTTCACTTCCCTTTTGATATTCATCTAGCTGCATCTGTATCTGTTTTATCTGTTGATCATAATCATCCACCATTTTGCTCATTCTTTCCAGTTTATTAAAAAGGTCAGAGTTTAGAGCCCGAAGGAGATTATTTTCATCAGACAAAGTTTTTAACCTTCCTTGTTCGAGCACCAGGTCTTTCTGACACTCGTCCAATTTACGTTCTATCTCATTATGCTTTTTTAACATAATAGAATAACCCAATATGAAAAACGGGCATGATTTGGTAACAGATCGCATTGTAGACTCTTCATCTATTTGGCTAAGATATTTAACCATAGGTGAATCAGCCGATCTATCGTGAATTGAATCATCAACCTGTTTTTTTATTTGTAGTATCCATTCTGGATAATCAACTTTAATATTTAGATACTGATATATGATGCTTAAGGGAAAACCTTGCATTTCCGCTAACTTCTTCCCATTCTCTGATTGAGATGAAGCGCTAGATTCAGCCATATTTCTATACAGTGATTTAATCTCAATACAAAACTCTTTTCTATATCAAGATTAAATTACATGAATTACACCAATATTATTATTATATGAAATATAATTTGAACTTAAACGATCTCAGCAGTGCCTCCAATATGTGGGGATATTTATGGGATAATAATAGTAACAGTGAGAATTGCCCACTAATTCAATTCTCAGATCCCAAAGAACGTTTATCGTGTTAAGTGAAAAGTATTTCATATAAATAATCACAATGTATAAAAATAGATTTTATTTATATGACAAATTAATAATAATAATATTATATGTAACATGCATAACAATAATCAATGAATATTCAGTATAAAACGATATGCAATACAAAGAAATGGGTATTACGTTACAATGGCTAAATAGCATTTCCTGTCAAGAATTCTGACGATTTATGAGGTATCCTTACACAGACTTAAGTGAAACTTTTCACAGCGAAGAACAGAATTCCTCAGAGTGCAGCGTAAGGTCGTAAAGTTTAACAGACAGTTAGAATAACCCTTTCAATGCTGGCTAGATCTCCTAGGTAGTTAAGATCTATTCTTATGTATTTTTAAATAAAATAACATTTAAACCAGTTTAAATTCATTTTCTTAAACCATCCATAAGAGAATTTACCACATTATATAAGCAGATTTTTAATTTGTCTAAAAGATATCTATCTTAATTTAGAGCAAATCAATACACCTGGATAAAAACAGCGGTATGCTAACACGTGATAATATCGCATCAATATATAATTATTCTTAATTCCACCTGCAGAATGGAATGTTTATAACTATATATTCTTAGTTAACTAAGATTTCTTAATATGGAAATCTGACCGTGCTTTATCCAGTCATATATAATGCTATTAATACATTTTAATTAATTAAATTAAATTAAATGAAACCAGTATAATTACCAGTTGAGTAGATATTTCATCCGATTGGTAGTCTCTCTGCATGGAGGTGTTGGTTAGAAAGTCAGTAAATTCTAAGTGTTAGAGTTTTAGGAGTAGAATGTTAGTCTCAGATGTTGTCCGAGTTGGAATCCCCAAACTTCCAATTCCTCTCTTTTCTCTTTTGCATATCTTGCATCTGCCTCCTCTCCTGTATTTCTTGTATCTTCCCTTTGTCTCTCTATCTTCCCTTTGTCTTAACTTTTAAAGGGCCAGACTCTCTGTACGTCATCAGTTGATAACCCAATAGAAGCACTAGAGGTGTGGTTATCTTCCAGATCGCAAATTAGTTATTTGGTCTGTAGAGGGCAGTCTTGTCCCACTAAACATACCTATCAAGGAAAGAGTTAACTTTTCCTGGTGGCTATTTTGACGTCATTTTGCATTATCTTTATAGCGCCATAATTTAAAATTTCAAAGGGTTTCTTAAATTTTGTCCAGACTTAGCGTCTGCAATTCCTGCCATAATTTCTGATATGACAGATCATGAACTAAGTTTACCCTTTTCTATACAATGGTACCTTATATATATAGACAGTTAAATATTAAATTATTTAATCTTCTCTGTCACAATTGTCTGGGTTTAGATTTGATTATATTCCATTAGCATTAGACAATCTGTCCAACCCCCTTCCTTATCACTTGGCTTGTATATACTATGCATTCCTCAGCTCTGGGAAAGTGGTTAGCTTACAGATAGAAATATAGTGTCTTTCTGTTAACTTGAAATAACAAAATGGAGTCTGGTCTGTTCAGAGTGACTCAGAATATACACTTTTAGTTTCTATCATAGCACAAAATGTCTGCCGATATAAATACCCTGACACTACCTAATACTGTGGTTCAAAGTCAATTTTTTTTTCTAGATTGTTAATTGTTTTGTGTGCTCTCCTGTTGATGCTTCTTACTTACTAAGTGGATTTGACTATGGAGCCTGTATAGTGTCCTCTGTTGGTAGAAACAGCTATATGCACTACCTGAATTACAAGACTTGTTAATTTGCATATTCAGGAAGATTTGCATATTGCTAATTCTGCAGGCAGGAGAGATATTTTATTAAAACAAGCACAATGTGACAAATCACAAGGTAAATTACACCCTTATGAAGTGTTTTTAAAAATACAAAGTAAATACTTATACATGCAGAGCCTATAGTAACAAGAAGAAATGCAATACATAGGAGAGATATTTTGTGTTATTTATTGTCTTCTCCACCCCTGTATAAATGTGTTATCATATTATCATAAGTTGCTGTATATGGTC
>OW240916.1:66238536-66261036 GCA_933207985.1 Pelobates cultripes
CCTCCCCTGTCCCATAGTGTTCTCCCCCCTTCCCTGTCCCATAGTGTTCTCCCCCCTTCCCTGTCCCAAGGGCAATATTATTGACTTTTCATGTTATTATTAACATCTTTCATTGTGATATATAATCATCTGAATTGTTCTACTTCCAGGTAGTCTACGCGTTGTCTGTTAAACTCAGCAAAAAAAAAATAAAAAAAATTTTTTTTCTTTCGCAAATTTGACCCGTCTTCGGCTGAAACGGGATAGGTACCTTTTTCGGTGCATCCCTATTGTGTATGAGTGTGTGTATATATATATATATATATATATATATGTCAGTGTGCTTCTGTGTCTGTGTGTTTTTATGTCCGTGTGTGTATCTGTGCCATGGTGTGGGCATGTATTAATGTTTGTGTATGGCAGGGTGCATGTGTGTATATGTTGGTGTGTATCTATATGTGTGTATGTGTCGGTGTCTATATGAATGTGTGTATGTGTCAGTGTATGTATATGCATCTGTGTGATATCTGTTTTAGTATGTATGTATGTGCATACTACATCCAAGCACTAAACACCAGCACAACATACAAGCACACGCCTGCAATCTAGCACAAATATTACATACAAACACACCCCTGCATTTAAACTCAAAAACATATATACAAACACACCCCTTCACTCAAACACAAATACTTGGCACAAATTTTCATCCGCATTTAAAAGTAAACATTACATTCAGACACACTCTTTTTCCAACTTTGACCCCCAAAATCTGTTACGCATCTACAAATAGTTTCTAAATTTTGTCTTGAGTTTAGAAAAACCCAATGTTAACATGTTTTTAGCTTTTCTTTTTTTTTTTGCAAGTTATAGGGCAATAAGTTCAAGTAGCGCTATTTCCAAACCATTTCTTTCAAAATTAACGAATGTTACATTGTAACACTGATAATTGTCAGGAATCCCTGAATAATCCTTCACATGTATATATTTTTTAAAAGAAGACAACCTATGGTATTAAACCTGGGGTTATTTTGACTCTTTTCATGCAATTGTACCACCAATCTATGCCAAAAAAAAAAAAGTAATAATTGGTGATTTTTTTGACACACATAGCAATTTAAGAATACATGTACGAAGAACTGTAAGGATTACTGCCAAAGAACACCCCAATATGTGTTTAGCAATATCTCCTGAGTACAGTGATATCACCCATGTAGAGGTGTGTCAGGTTGGGGGCTAAAATATCTTATTTGGAGGGTGTGCATTCCAGTTTTCCAACATTAAATTTTAACATCTGGTCATCATGCATCCATTGTCAGGATTACTAGTTGATCCAGCACGTAGAATTATGTCACACCTAGGAATAAGGATAACGTCTTACCGGGCCTTAGAATGGCCAAACTTAACATACCTGAGAATAGTCAGAATACTTGCCAAGGTCAGGGACACAGAAGGAGACAATGATGATGGAAAGCCAAAAGTCAGGGATACCAGAATACAGGGAAGTCAAACAAAGCCAAAGTCAATAACCAGAAATAAACGTTCAGGAACACACTTTTGGACAATCACTAACGGAAACCACGACAGGGCAATGAGGAAAAGATAAAAGGAGTTTAAATAAGCCTCCTTCAGATCCGAATGGCCGTATCCGGCTTTGACCCCAAAATGTGTGTGTGCGTCCTTTACGTGACGTCACACGCACGCCAATGTCAATAACGTGGGCGGACGTAGGGTTAAAAATTGGTGTGGATCTATAGCGGCCGGTGTCCACCAACATGCTGCAGGAGTAATATACATTGATGCATGGCCGCTGAACGGCACTAACGCATTTGTTAGGAAGGCAATTACTGCAGATACCGCAAGGTGAGGATGAATATGTTACACCCATGTCCTATTTGGGACATTTTTTTAAGCCGGCCAATGTAATTTACCACCATCAAATCATATATTTTTTAAAGGTAGACTCCCTAGAGTATTTTAACACTTTCCACGCACTAATTCTACCCCCAGTCTTTGTCAACCTTTTGAGTAGTCATTCTTTTGTGTTTTTCACACACATTGTACTTTAGGCATGGATTCTTAGTTCCTGTTATGTGTTACTGACAAAGAACATACCAATATGTGTTCAGCAACATCTCCTGAGTACGCTGAATAGGTTTGTTGGGTTGTTTGGGGGGTGCAACGCCAAACTTCTGACGTATTTTTCAAATTTACATATCTTCTTTGCCTATCTTATTTTTGGCGGCCTTTTTACATATGCCAATTTATTTTCTTGCCATGAATGTGCATATATTTGAAAAGTTGACAACCCAAGGTTTTGTATATTCAGTGTTTTGATGCCTTTGATGTAACTGTTTTAGCCCCAAACAATTGGAGAAAGTGTGAGGTGATAATTTTTCAATTCTCATTTTTACACACACATTGCTTTTTTGACTGTGATTTAGGAGAGCCTGTTGTTGGTTATTGCAAGACAACACTACAGATTGTTTTCTGCATGGCCTTCTGAGTACACTCATGCCCCCAAGCATAGGTTGTACTTGATCATAAAAATAGTCTGGCACAGTAAGAGTAAACAAACTCACAAACTGTAAACATAACCAAAAAACACAAAAAACTGAACAGTAAAAAAATAAAAATAAAAATGTAAAAAATAAATAAGAAATGGACCAGTGTGTGGTATTGCTTGAAGCAGTCCCCAATGCAGAGTCCAGGCCAATCAGGACAGTAAAAGACTGTGTCCTTTATTTGCCCCCATCTTTGAGGATTCTGATTTGCATAGTTGGGGGAATTTTAAAAATAAAGTGGGTAGTCCCAACTCTGCTCTCTCCCATCACCGCCCGGGGAGCAGGTGCATCTTGGTACAAAATCCATGGAATGATCTGGAGATGAAACTGTAAAAAAAGAGAGTTTCATTCTGGGATTTGCATTTTTGCGCAACAAAAAAGCATTGTGGGTTGCAATCTGCATTAAGTAAATTGCAACCTTTTTGTACCAGGCCCTTGTCTGCCAGATCAACCCCACCCATATGCCGCTTATAGGCCTTGATCCACACTGGCTTCCTTGTGCTCTCAGCTCTGTCACATACAGAGACCTCCACAGTCCTCTCAGTGTGGATGGTGGTAAGTAGGTACACATCCTTCTTATCTCTGTACTTACCCGCCAACAGGTCCTCTTGGCGCAGAGCTGAGGTCTCCCCCCCTTCGTAGCTGGGTGCGCGCAAGTTGTCCTGGGAAACCTGTGCAGTTCTTTCTGATGGTACCGCAAGCTACTCTATTAAAACAATACAGTAGCTTGAACAAAGGGACACTTGTATAAAAACTGTCTATATAAAAGTGGTACCCTTTGTTCATCAGGGGGAATATCAGGTCCCAGACAATCTCGCCACTGGTTCCCATATGTTCTGGGCTATCCTTTCCCTCGTACACCCGGCCTGAGTATACCCAGTCTCGCTTTTACACCATACCTACAGTGCTTGGAAGGAATATAATACTTGAATCCCAGCCTTCCCTTATTTATTTCATCAGGGATTCATCCACGCATATATTCCTTCCAGGTGTATAAGCCTCTGCAAACCTGGCAGCAAAGTGGGTAATAAGGGGGCGGTTTTATCCAGCCTGTCAAACTGGGGATGCTGTTGTCGCTTTAGTGCAAGAAATGTAGAATAATTTCACACCTCTTTCTCGACATACACCGGGAGTAAATAGGGGTAGAGCAGATGGGGCTACTGCTCCAGGAGAAGCGGATGGAAGACCCATCAGCACAGTCAATGCACAGAATTTTTTAAATTCTGGCACATTGATGAGGGCCGATTGCTGCTTTGCCAGAAAAGAGTCCGACTTTTAAGAACAGAACTAATGGGCATATAAATTAGAAACATAGAATGTGACGGCAGATAAGAACCATTCGGTCCATCTAGTCTGCCCAATTTTCTAAATACTTTCATTAGTCCCTAGTATAGGATAGCCTTATGCCTATCCCACGCATGCTTAAACTCCTTTACTGTGTTAACCTTTACCACTTCAGCTGGAAGGCTATTCCATGCATCCACTACCCTCTCAGTAAAGTAATACTTCCTGATATTTTTTAAACCGTTGTCCCTCTAATTTAAGACTATGTCCTCTTGTTGTGGTAGTTTTTCTTCTTTTAAATATAGTCTCCTCCTTTACTGTGTTGATTCCCTTTATATATTTAAATGTTTCTATCATATCCCCCCTGTCTCGTCTTTCCTCCAAGCTATACATGTTAAGATCCTTTAACCTTTCCTGGTAAGTTTTATCCCGCAATCCATGAACCAGTTTAGTAGCCCTTCTCTGAACTCTCTCTAAGGTATCAATATCCTTCTGAAGATACGGTCTCCAGTACTGTGTACAATACTCCAAGTGAGGTCTCACCAGTGTTCTGTACAATGGCATGAGCACTTCCCTCTTTCTACTGCTAATACCTCTCCCTATACAACCAAGCATTCTGCTAGCATTTCCTTTAAGTCACCTTTAAGTCATCAGAAATAATCACCTCTAAATCCATTTCCTCATATGTTGAGGTTAGGACTATCAAATATTCTGTACTCTGCCCTTGGGTTTTTACGTCCAAAAAGCATTATCTTGCACTTATCCACATTAAATGTCAGTTGCCACAATTCTGACCATTTTCCTAGTTTACCTAAATTATTTGCCATTTGGCTTATTCCTCCTGGAACATCAACTCTGTTACATATCTTAGTATCATCAGCAAAAAGACATACCTTACCATCAAGACCTTCTGCAATATCACTAATAAAAATATTAAAGAGAATGGGTCAAGTACAGATCCCTGAGGTACCCCACTAGTGACAAGTCCAAGCTTCGAATATATTCCATTAACTACAACCCTCTGTTGCCTGTCACTCAGCCACTGCCTTACCCATTCAACAATATTTGAATCCAAACTTAAAGATTGCAGTTTATTGATAAGACTTCTATGTGCAACAGTGTCAAAAGCCTTACTGAAATCTAGGTAAGCAATGTCTACTGCACCACCCTGATCTATAATTTTAGTTACTCAATCAAAAAAATCAATAAGATTAGTTTGACATGATCTCCCTGAAGTAAACTCATGTTGTCTCTGATCTTGAAATCCATGTGTTTTTAGATGTTCAACAATCCTATCCTTTAACATGGTTTCCATCACTTTCCCTCCTACTGAAGTAAGGCTTACTGGCCTATAGTTGCCCGACTCCTCCCTATTACCTTGTAAATGGGCACGACATTCGCTAACTTCCAATCTTCTGGGACTACTTCTGTTAACAATGATTGGTTAAATACATCTGTTAATGGTTTTGCTAGTACACCACTAAGCTCTTTTAATAGCTTTGGGTGTATTCCATCAGGTCCCATTGACTTATTTGTCTTTACTTTTGACAGTTGAAATAGAACCTCTTCCTCTGTAAACTTACGTGTAATAAATGACTCATTTATCATTTTTCTTAACTGAGGTCCCTTTCCTTCATTTTCCTCTGTAAATACAGAACAAAAATATTCATTGAGGCAGTCAGCTAAACCTTTATCCTCTTCTACATACCTTCCTTCTTTTGTTTTTAATCTAACTAATCGTTGTTTTACTTTTCTTTTCTCATTTAAGTATCTAAAAAATGTTTTGTCCCCCTTTTTTACTGACTGTGCTATTTTCTCTTCTGTGTGTGATTTGGAAGCTCTTATAACTTGCTTAGCCTCTTTCTGCCTCATCTTATAGATCATTTTGTCTTCCTCACTCTGGGTTTTTTTATAATTCCTAAATGCTAACTTTTTGTTTTTAACTATTTTGGCCACATCTGCGGAGTACCACAGTGGTTTTTTGAATTTTTTGCTTTTACTGACAAGCCTAATACAATTTTCTGTTGCCTTCAATAGTGCAACTTTTAAATAATCCCATTTCTCTTGGACTCCATTTAAATTGCTCCAGTCTGATAATGACTCCTCTACACATATTCTAATTTTAGAAAAGACTGTTTTTCTAAAGTCTAAAACTTTTGTTTTTGTGTGGTGTGACTCAGTCACTGTTCTTATATTAAACCACACTGACTGATGATCACTGGATCCTAAACTTTCACCTATAGTAATATCTGATACCAAATCTCCATTTGTTAACACTAAATCTAGTATGGCCTCTTTACGAGTTGGCTCCTGAACAACTTGTTTTAGAGACAATCCCAGTAGGGAGTTTAGAATATGTGTGCTCCTGGCACAAGTAGCTAATTTTGTTTTCCAATTTACATTAGGAAGATTAAAGTCACCCATGATGATAACTTCCCCCTTCATTGTCATTTTAGCTATTTCCTCAACTAGTAGATTATCTAACTCTTCAATTTGTCCTGGGGGCCTATAAATCACACCTACATGAGTTACTGTGTGATTACCAAATTCTAACGTAACCCAAATGGACTCTATGTTTGCCTCACTAACTTTTATTAGGCTAGATTTTATGCTATCCTTCACATACAGGGCCACCCCTCCCCCTTTCGTGCCTTCCCTATCTTTTCTATATAAACAGTACCCTGGTATTGCTATGTCCCAGTCATTTTTCTCATTATACCATGTCTCAGTAACAGCAACTAAATCTACACTATCAGTTGCCATTATTGCCACAAGTTCATGGATCTTTTTCCCTAAACTGCGAGCATTTGTAGACATGACTCTAAGCTTATCATTTAGTTTGGGCGACAATGTTCCCCCATACATCATCGCCCAGAAACACCTCCATAAACTGTTGTGAGCTAAATCTTGCAACATCCACATTGATGCCAGGATTTGCAGTGAAGGGTGGGATATCTGGCTTCTGGAGATGAGGCACTACCCACTCTTCAGCAGCACGTCTCCTTCTGGCAGGAGGCCTAGCAGACACAGATACATCACTAGCAGCAGACACTGTATCTAGTGATATATCTGAGCACCTGGCAGGGTCAAAATCAGTCAAACATAGACACGTCAGACTCTAACACAAGGATGGCATACGCCTCCTCAGCGCTATACGGCCTCTCACAATCACTTCATTTAGTGATCTGTCACAAAAAAAAAAATATTAACCCCTAAATAAATGCACAGACAGCAAAAAAGTGCTGCTATGCAAGACCAGTGGTTTATAGTTATTACTGGCAAGATAGGGGATAATGGCTCTGAAAAGAGCCTTTGGGTTTCACAATTTTAGAAATTCCTACCTAAATCTCTCAACCTAAACACAGATCTCTCTTTCTCTCTCTCTCTCTCTCTTAATAAAACTAAAACACAAGTGAGGAGAGGGAGGGAGATCCAAACTGATCAGAGTCAATATTTACTAATATTGACCTTACTAGACAAATGGGGATCATAGTAATAATAACATTGTTATAGTGGCAAGCTCTGATAGCCTGCCCCCAGAAGCCCCATGATGCACTGGATTTAGAAAGGCACACATATTTGAAACCACATGGCTGGGGGGTTAATACATTGATTTTATTCTTTTTTTTTATTGATTTTTTTAATTATTATAATTTTTTTTAATGTATTATTTAACCCCTTAAGGATGGCTGGCATTCTGTGTTGTGCTTAAAGAAGCGGCTCTAAACGTCGCAGAGCGTCATAGAACGCCCAAACCGTCCTTTGTACTTACCTGGTTGACGTTCAAATTAGTTTTTTGCATTTTCAAATATTAACACTAATTTTGGCCAGTGTTTGTGACCAAGTGGCTACTAAAAAAGACTGGGAATACCCGATTTGCAATACCTTGGGTGTTTTCAAAAGTTACAGCGTCAAATATAAGGCTTGCGTTTCATTTTTTTCACATTAAAATTCGCCAGATTGGTTACGATGCCTTTGAGACCCTATGGTAACCCGAGAATGAAAATTACCCCTATGATGGCATATCATTTGCAATAGTAGACAACCCAAGGTATTGCAAACGGGGTATGTCCAGTCTTTTTTAGTAGCCACTTAGTCACAAATACTGGCCAAAATTGGCGTTTTTTTGCATTTTTCACACAAACAAATACTAACGCTAACTTTGGCCAGTTTTTGTGACCAAATGGCTACTAAAAAAGACTGGACATACGACGTACAGCAAGGTTGTCTATATTGCAAATGGTATGCCATTATGGGTGTAAATTTCATTCAGCTACTATAAATTAAAAGGCAACATAACCAATCTGGTGAATTTCAATTTCAAATGTAGCGTGCTATGGCCTGTAACTTCCCAAAATGCCAAAAACACCTGTACATAGGGTACTTCTTTTGCGTGAGACTTTGCTGGACACAAATATATTGTATTTATTGCAGTAAAGCAAACAGTATTATGTTTTGACAGTTAAAATATGTGTAGAACTAAAAAAAATCTTATTTTCTCCAATTTTTTTCATATTAAATTATGTTTCATAGCTAAATATTTGAAATGAAATGAAATCCCTGTTTCCCCTGAATAAAATGATATATAATAAGGGTGGGAGCATTTAATATGAAAGAGGTGAATTACGGTTGGACAGACATGTAGCGCAAATGCCAGGTTTTGTTTACATTTTGTTTCGTTCACAACGTGTACATTTGGCTCCGTCCTTAAGGGGTTAAGGACAGAGCTTCAAAAGCTTGTCTTTCACTTAATGACAACGACATTTTTTTCATTTTTTGCTGTTTGCGTTCAACTGCAATTTGCATTTTACTAATTTGTTGCACCAACACATATTATACATCGTTTTTTAAAGGACAGAAAGGGCTTTAATTTGATGTAACACACCTATATATATATATAAATGCTTATTTATTATAAAAAAAATATAGAAAAAAGGAAAAAAATGAAAATTTTGTGGTTTTTTTGTTTTTGTTTTTTTACAGTTTTTGCAATAATGTGTGCATAATTAATGCAGGTTAAGAAAAGTAATTAAAAATAAATTAATTTAGTTGTTCTGATTTACAGAATATATAATGTGTCTGGGATTTTAAGTTTTTTTTGGTAGTTACAGGTCACAAAGCACAAGGAGTAAAATAGACTTTTAATGTGGAGCGATTTTAGAATTTGGTATGTTTGTCTTGTAAGCTTAATAGCCATAAAAGAAAACAAAATTGCCACACAAAAGTATTTATTTATATAAAGTAAACATCACGGGCTATTTACCTAAGGTTGTTTTGACACTTTCTACGTAGCCATTTCACCGCCAACCTCTGCTAAATATTGGAGTAAAATTGTGTTTTTTTTTGGTTTTTGGCACACAAACTTATAACAAAGAAATTCTTGTGTATATATTGTAAAGTTGGTGTGTGCTATTCCTGTACAAAGTTTTATTTTGTGTTCAGTTACATCTGCTGAGTAAAATGACACCCCCATTGTATGTCTTTGGCACTATTTCGTGAAGTTACAGTGCCATATAGGAGACCTGTCCTTTACAGTATTCACAGTAGAATTTTGAGAGATGGATTTAATGAGCCTTAGCTTCCATTTGGGGTATTATAACAGTTTGACTGTTCAAAAACCCCCCACAAAGGCCTACCATTTGTAAAAGGAGACACTCCAGGGTATCTCATAAGGTGCATATACCCCCATTTTTTCACCAATATATGCCAAAGTATGTGGTAAAAAATTATTTTGTGCATTTTTTACATACGGATTGCATTTTTGCTGGGCGTTTTGTATATTTCATATGTGCCACTAAGTTCAAACTTCCCAGATTATGCTCAGTCTTCGGAGTAAAAAGACACCCCCAATGAATGTCTTTGGCACTATTTCGTGAAGCTACAGTGCCATATAGGAGACCAAGCCATATCCGTTTTTACCAAACTTTGAATTTTGACGCTGGGCCTATGTGCAATTTCCAAGCATCTTCGCAGGTTTTAAATTCAAACTACCCCACAAGGCCTACCATTTCTTAAAGTAGACACCCCAGGGTGTTTCAAAAGGTATAGTTTGAACCTTAGCGTGGGATCATTTTTCCGCTAGCTTGTACCAGATGTAGTGGTAATAAGCGTTTTTTCTGCCTTTTTGACATACAAAGTGAGTTTGCACAGTGTATTTTGCAAACCTTATGTGTGCTATGACTGTATAATACTTCATATGTTGCTAAACTATGTCAGCTGAGTACAGCAATACCCTGTATGTACCTTTGCCAGGTATATGTGGATGTTGAAGGGGCGCATTTGAGACGCAGCCATTCAGTTTTTTTCTAACTTTGAAGTTTTACGCTGTGTCCATGTTCCAGTTTGGAGTAGTTTAGACGGTTGGTTATTGAAACTTCCCCACAAACACATACTATTTATTAAAGAATACACCCTGGGGTAATTCAAAAGGCATATTTTGAACCTTGGCGTGGGATAATTTTTTCTCTAGTTTGTTCCAGGTGTAGTGGTAATGAGCGTTTTTAAAATGTATTTTTTACTTTTTATAACTTTTTTACTTTTAAAAACTAGTTTTTAAACTTTTGTTTTGCTTATTAATTTTTTTTAAACTTTCCTAAACTTTTTTTTTTTTTACAGATTTAACATTTTTCTAAGCTTTTTTTTAGCGTTAACCCCTAACTAGCAGTACGCAGCACTAACAGTAAATTCCCCATAACTCCCACCCAACCCAGCTAGCAAAATATATAGTTATAAAATATTTAAATTAATTAAATAAATTGAACCCCTGATGGTTAAAAAATAAATAAAAAGTTAATCCTCAGGGGCTAAAAAAAATTAGATCACAGTATAATAATAGTGAAGGGGTTAATTTTTATTTGGACTAGGTAAAGGGTTTTTTTAAAAAATTTTTTTACTTAAACGTTATTAAAACATTTTTTTAAGCTTAATTTTTAACTTTTTAAAGTTTATTTTAAAACTTTAATGTTAACCCCTAGTTAGCCTAACGCCAAATCCCCCAATTCCCCACTAACTTCCACCCACCCCAGCTAGCTAAATATATCATTTTAAAATATTTTAATTAATTAAATTTAACCCCTGAGGGGTTAAAAAAAAAAAAATCAGATCATAGTAAAATGTAATCCCTGCCAATTGATCACTGTAGTCAGTGATCAATTGGCAGGGAAGGGGTTAATTTTTTTAATAAAATGGGTAAGGGGGGGGGACTTTAACTTTATTTTTTTAACAGCAGGGGGCAGGATCAGCACTGTTCCGGCTCCCTGCACTTCACACAGAACCAGGAAGTGCAGGGAGCCGGAAGGTAAGTATACAGAGCACATGTGCTCGCTCTGACTTGCGGTCAGAGCGAGCACATGTGCTGGGCAGCCTGACCGGGTGCTCCCGGTCTGCCTCTAATGCAGAGGCAGACCGGAGCACCATTAACCCCGCGATCGCCGCGATAGCGGCGATCCAGGGTTAATTTTACCGCGTGAAGGGCGTGGTCCGTCACTCGTCATTAAGGGTCTCCCTTCTGTGACGGACCTCGTCCGTCAACCGTCGTTAAGGGGTTATAAAAAAAAATGAATTCTTTTAAAATGTATTCCCGATGGCTTCAGATGCTCTACAACCCTGCAGGGCGCCAGGTGGAGTGATTACTCGGCGGCCCGGTAGTCAGGAGAGGTATTGCAGGATGCATCGCTGCAATACCCTTAGAGTGTCTGCAAGTGATCATGATTGCTTCCGTTTGCCGCAGACATACCAGGTATGTCCGAGGTTGTTAATGACCGTTTTTTTGTTGGACATACCTGGTACGCCCGCGGTCACAAAGAGGTTAAACTTGCATCCAAACATCTTCCATCTACTCCCAAGGACATCCTAGGACGGCACTTTCAACAAATCAAGTTCATCTGGTAACGTATAATGTGCTATTGATTAAGTATACCTTATTTTATGGTGGAAGGAATTAGTTAATCTACATTGGCAAATATATATATATTTATTTCAATCATTTAGTAATGTTTATTACTATATACTACTGTTTGGTGTGAGGTACTTCACCTAAATATTACTCAACTTCTTTTTATTTTTGCTATATCTGGAATATTCAAAGTTAATTAGTGTAATATTGCTAACTATCTTAAAGGGACACTATAGTCACCAAAACAACTTTAGCTTAATAAAGCAGTTTTGGTGTCTGGATCATGTCCCTGCAGTCTCACTGCTCAATTCTCTACCATTTAGGAGTTAAATCACTTTGTTTATGAACCCTAGTTACACCTCCCTGCATGTGAATTGCACTGCCTTCCTAACCACTTCCTGTAAAGAGTCATATAAAGTTTATCTTTGCTTTATTGCAAGTTCTGTTTAATTTTGATTTCCTTATCCCCTGCTATGTTAATAGCTTGCTAGACCTGCAAGAGCCTCCTGTATGTGATTAAAGTTCAATTTACAGAGAAAGAGATACCATAGATTAAGGTAAATTACATCTGATTGAAAGTGAAACCAGTTTTTTTTTCATGCAGACTGTGTAAATCATAGCCAGGGGAGGTGTGACAAGGGCTGCATATACAGAAACTAAGTGATTTAACTCCTAAGTGGCAGTGAATTGAGCAGTGAAACCTGAGAAGCATGATATATACACTAAAATTGCTTCATTAAGCTAAAGTTGTTTAGATGACTATAGTGTTCCTCTAACCCCTTAAAGGACCACTATAGTGCCAGGAAAACAGTTTTCCTGGCACTATAGTGCCCTGAGGGTGCCCCCACCCTCAGGGACCCCCTCCCACCCGGCTCTGGGGAGAGGAAAGGGGTTAAACTTACCTTTTTTCCAGCGCCGGGCGGGGAGCTCTCCTCCTCCTCTCCGCCTCCTCAGCCAGTCTCATAGGAAATAATTCATAATGCTTTCCCTATGGACGCTTGCGTGTTCTCACTGTGATTTTCACAGTGAGAAGCACGAGACGCCTCTAGCGTCTGTCAATGAGACAGCCACTAGAGGATTTAGAGGCTGGATTAACCCATTTATAAACATAGCAGTTTCTCAAAAACTGCTATGTTTATAATAAAAAAGGGTTAATCCTAGAGGGACCTGGCACCCAGACAACTTCATTAAGCTGAAGTGGTCTAGGTGCCTAGAGTGGTCCTTTAAGGACCAAACCTCTGGAATAAAAGGGAATCATGACATGTCACACATGTCATGTGTCCTTAAGGGGTTAAATTACCAATTTAAACATGTTGGTCTTTGCTCCTATACATGGTGCCATTAAAATGCATGCTGCCATCTTGTGGTTAAAAGTGTAACTGCATAGCAAATCGTATTGCATGTATATCTGATCTAAATATTTTTTTTATAATCCTGTAAATTAGGAATTACCCCAATCTATCTTCATACTGTGTTTTGTTTTTATACAATTCTGCTTATCTCATAATTTAAACTTCTCGCTTTTTTATTCTGATATGTCTGGGTCCCACACATTTTCAAGTACATTGTTTATGTTTCATATGAATTATGAATTCATAATTACCAAAATTCCCCACATGCGGAATGCAGATTTTTTTTTTTGTAAATTTATTTTATTCAAAGAATTTCCATTTTATGTATAAACAGTATCGCGGACACGCAGGTCCAACAAAGGCTTTTTCATTTCACGTCTCAGACATGAGATAGTTATAGTGAACAACCATGGTGACATGCAAGTCATCAAATAGTCTTAAGAAGGAATGCAGAATTTAATGCAACACACTTTACTATTCAGTTTTGGCTCAAGTATATCCCTGATATAGTTTTGGCCATTTACAGTACCATTTAATTACACAAAAATTGCATATAGCCATAACTGGATATTTTGAGGTTGCTATACTGCATTCAAGGCAATTAATATTCTCCAATTCTTTTTACATACTGCATTCCATCGCTATCAATTATTGATATCCTGGTTTCATCACCCCAGATGACTCTGTCCCAATTACATGTTTTTTGGCAATTCTAATCTCTTCCCTCTTTGTCTGGAAGAAAGAAATGGCTTTTTTCCTTGGAATTCTAGAATTTAAATCTTTGAGTCTGTTTCTAAACAGTTCTTACATTGATCTTCAAAGCACATTGAAACAACTTTTAACTGACGTGGATGATTTTCTACTTTAACTTGAATAGTTTTTTTTTTTTGTGCATCACTGTTTTTGTATTGACGGGGTCTGCAGATACCACTTGCACATTTTTTAAATACCTACTTTTGTTAGATTTCATCATAGGTGTAGCTTTCTTCACACAAAGTTATTATTTTACATACTTTCTAGGTGACCCATAAGGTTACCAAAAGAGACAGATTTTTCTTCTTTTAAATTTACACAATTAAAATACACAAACATACCTGGAAAAAGAAAAAAGCTTGCCCGAACCAGTAATGCATTAAGGTGACTTGAACTGCATTATATTTCAGCAACCTCCAGATGAACATTGTCAAAGTGCTCTGAATCATCAGGCAGAACACCAGCACTACCAGGTTGTGAGGTCGAAATAAAAGAGCAGCAAGTAGAACCAAGCCACAATACACATCCCATAAACTCGTGCTCCTTGTTTTGGGGTCTGCATAAATAACCTGAGATTTCAAGAGGTCTTTGATTCCAGTAATGAGAACACCAAGAACAAATATATACACAAAGCGTGCTTCTGTGATTCCCCTAAAAAAATAAATTAAAAAAATTAAATTGCAATACCTTAAATCACTTTTGTAATTTCTTCTTTTTAAAAACTAAAGCCATAAAAAAAAAAAAGGAGCCCTGTCACAGTTTTTTTTTCTCTCGACTTTCCTCTCCTTATGTCCCCATCTGTCTTAATACTTGTACTCTCCCCATGACACTTTTATTTATATTTATAATATTTTCTTCCTTGTGCAAGATCTCAGATCTGGTTGCAGCCATTTTGTTCTCATCTGTAAATTTTTTTATTTTAATTTATAAATCTTTTTCTTTCATATCAGATATACAGTACAACACAAAAAGAGAAAAAATAAAAACAAACAAAAAAATTACACAAAAAAACCATTTACAAAACAAAATAAAACAAGGTAAACTCGACACGGGGCCAATCCCATTCGGGGCAAAAAAAAAAAAAAAAAGAGAGAACATGTTTATTGTAGCCTCTCTCTATAGTTGGTCCAGGGTAGCCATACATTTGAATAAGATATCCTAATATCTATAGTGGAAATAAAATTATGTTCCATTTAATATTGTTAATCAAGTTGTTCTATTATTTCTTGCCAAGCAATAGAAATTGTTTTTCTCATGAACAGGCTATACAGATCTTGACAGCAAAGAATATATGGGTATGTATGTAACTTTTGAATTTTGTGTCGAGATGGAAAACCAATGTGGCGAAAGCCACTTCGCCACTGGGGTTTGGAGGGGACTAATTGCCAACCTTTTACCCTGTGACTATGGCCCCTTTAATTTATTGTGATTGAGAGACCCTATTTTTGGCTATTAGGACTTTAAACAATAGTTCTTCGAACTCCCGAACAGTCAAAGTGGCCGCCATTCGACATTCGAACACCATCTTGTTCGCATGGACCAACACCGCGAATAGACTTCAGGGGGGACTTAGCCGCGAATGCCCTGGAATTTTTTCGGCATGAAGACCTCGTGGTTCCTGGTCGGTCCTCCAGTAGCACTAAGCTGCGATTCTATGGAACTGTTTTGGGCATGAGACCATGCCTGCGCCTGGGCAAAAATAAGACTTCCACAAAATTTCTGAACCCATTATCTGATCTGGGTGATTTTTGGATACGTTGTTCACCTAGATCAGAGCTATCAGGGGATGTAATATTCATGGGGATATGCTGTATTTTGGGGTACTTATAGTACTTTATAAAAATATGTTTTTTTATGCTTGGGGATAATTACATTAATACATTATCTACATTCATAGTATCACAGACAGAGAGGAGGGATTGTGTGATGCATGTGGGAGTGTCAGGCATTGTTACATTGTTTCTATTGGTCTGTACAATTTGTTCCATGGTGCCCCATCAGGTCCAGTGGGTGTTCCTCTTGCCTGAAAAGTTGTATAAAAATCCAACCTATACCATTAAACTCTTCTTACCCTTAACTCGCAGCCTCGTCTCGTGTTGTAGGGAACAGCTATAATCACTACAGGGATTGCTATAATCATTATACTCCCTTGGATTCTACTAGCTCTTGTAAGAGCTCTACAGCTGATCCCGCTATACTACCCTGGAGGAGAGAGTTACCCACTTTAACCTGGAGCCTTGTCGTAGGTCCAGGGTGGGCAGAAGATGGCGAGATCCCAACCAAGCTGCGGCGGTTCGTGGGGTCTGCAGGGCTTATGGTGTCTGGTGTGGTGCTGATGGTCCTTGGTGAGCACTAGGAGCATCTGTTGGTGGAGGGTTCGTCACAACCAATATTCAAAAAGAATAGATGGGGTTTGTGCGTTCCAGCACACTATGATGGTATAACCCGATTGGAACGCAGCGGCACCATTTTGGCTCCGTATGCGTTCCAAGCTGGAACACAAAGAATACCATACTGGGAAATGCCGCCTCACTTCCGGTATGACGTGTGCGTTCCAGGATGGTTACAGGAAGCCACCAATTACACACACCATGAAGTAATTTATCATTAGACTGCCTATATAAACAGAACACATGAGGACTTCACTACACTCCTGAAGAAGTCTTGGACAGGCGAAATGCGTCAGTGTAACCCTTTGAAGTTACCTGCTATTGTTTTTAATACTTTTGTATAATAAATAGTACATTTTATTTTGTATTTACTTATTTATTTTTACTTCCTGGCACCATCACATCCTTAGGTAGGGATTATACCACCTATGCTGTACACACAAGAGCAAGTTCTGCTCTGGTAAATGTAAGTACATTACTTGATTTTTCTTTTGCACCTAATAGTACTTACTTCACCATAGGAGTATCTTTCTGTATTTTTATATATGTCCTGCACACTGCATCCTTAGACAGGGATTATTCCGTCCAGGTGTATTACAGCTGAGCTCTAAGTTAGCTCTGACAAATGTGAGTACTATCACATAAGATTATCTCATCACCTCTTACCTACTGCACTATTGTATAATTTTTGTTTTTATCTGTGAGGTCAACTGTGTGTACAATCATCAAAATAATTGTGTACGTATATATTTATATATATTTCCTACATATTGTTTGGGGCACGGTCTCCCACTATCTTTTTTCTCACTAGATTTTGACAGAGTTTGCCTATATACCAATGTTTTTTTTTTTATATATGCCTGTGTACTTTAACTTTTCCTGTCTTCAACTCATGAGTGCAAAATTGCACTGCAACACTCTGCTAGTGCTACTACTCACTATAACAGGTCAGCCACTGACCAAACTCACAATATGTCAGAATGAACACCCGTACCACTCTGAAATCAACACTCTTTTCTTCCCCCTCTCTCACCCCCACCCCCCCCTTATTTGTCAGTTCACTTGCTGCAGAATAGCTGACAATCCCTTATCTACTGGCAGGGGTTGATTCTCTAAGAGGGCGCAGTCTAACTGTAAGCACAAGTTAGAACCTCACCGCACCTTCATGCCTGTATGGGGAGCACTAACTACACAAATGTTTCTGTACATATTGTTGTTATACATATTTTGATCTATAAAACCTTAGACCACTGCCTGTTCCAGTTCCCGACCACCTACACAAACAATATTTAGGAGATATGAACTACCGAACCGGGGGAGCATTCATATCCTGAAATAAAGAGATTCCCTGGAACTGTTTTGGGTAGCGCCTCGTGTCTGGCCGGTCAAAACTTTACCACAATGTCATTCCCGTTCTGCCGAACCGATCTGAGTGATTCTTGGGCTATCAGGAAATGTACTTTTTGTGAGGTTCTGTGGTATGGTTGAGGTACTTTTGGGGTACAGGATAGATTTTCTGTACCTGTAGATCATTAAATTAGAGCAGTTTTCTAAGGTAACTATCTTGGGGAATTATCTCTCAGGCAGAGGATCCTGGGATTGAAAACCCTGCATTATTGTATGTGAAACCCCTTGCATGGGACTGGGCATAAAAGCCGTCTATGTGTCAATAAACTTCAGTTGTACCCCAAGAGCTGTATGTCGTCCAGTTGCTGGGGAGGAGGTGGACGATTCTTTGACTATTTTGCTTGTTCCTGATTGTACTTTGATGTATCCAGCGGAGGATAGTCCCTGATAGAACTAGGGCTCCACTACAGAAATGTAGTTCCTATTGTTCCTTATTTATTTTATGAAACTAGAATGCACAAGAAAATCTTTTTTTTTTTAAATCAGATACAGGGACTATACTAATGCAAAATAACCCATAGGAATCATTACTTAATTATGGAGTTAACTTCAGAAGCAGAGGCCTTGAAACAAGTAATTTTCCTATTTGTGTGTTCAAAGACAATTTACAATGTTTTCATTTATTACCTTTTTTTCAAGGGTAACACACAGGGGCTTTAAGTTACATATACATTTATATATATATATATATATATATATATATATATATATATATATATATGTATGGGAGGGAGAGGTTTTCCTGGCACTGGAGAGTCCGTTTAAGCAGTTTTGTGTCCATTTAACAAGTTCAGAAGTTGGATTAGACTGTAAACAAAAGTAGAAATACTAGTTTAAAAAATGATTTTAATTTTTTTAGTATTTGTCATAGCTGGACAAAACCTAGTGTTAAAAGTTCACCACAATCATTCGTGAACAGTACCTAAAAGGAAACACTTACTTTGAGATCTCCTTAGTGGTTTGTTCCCATGGATATAACACATGTCCTGTGGCTGCTCTGTAACTGTAGACCCCCAAGAGTCCAAATGCCAAAGCTATTTTTGATACAGAAGAGCATCTTCCTTGAATTAACAAATGTATCATGACCAATGAGACTGCCACTAAAAAAGAAAGTTCTGCTTTGTGGTCTGAGCTGTTAAAACAAAATAATTGACATATGGTTAAAAACAAAAACTCACAAGTTATGTCCCGGTAACATATATTAAACTGGTTGTTAGTAGCACAACAACTAAAATGTGACCAAATCATACTGTGGCATTATACCTAAACCCAGCTTCACAAATCATCTTTATATCCCTCAAAAATGGAAAATAAGCAATTGGATCATTTTTAAAAAATCCAAACCCCAAAGAAGTTAAGCTTTAGGAAGTCCTCTAGGGGTTAACAGAGTAGCTCTTCTTTCTCACTTTCTTGTTGATTTTAGAAGAAATCAAGATTTTTATAAAGCTACTAGATTGCCCCCTCCTAACTATCTACCATAAAGCCAGGGGACTGCTCTTCATCACTTACCTTGATCACTTACTCATAGCAGAAGCAAGGGCTTCTCATAAAGAAGCACCGGTAAGAAAAAAAAAAAAATCTATATTCTGTAAAAATCTCCACTCGCATTGTGTGTACTGCTTACTCTCTGCTTTTTTTGTGGTTAGCTCACCCTACTGCTTTTCATACTGCCAATAATTGAAATTTTTGCCAGATTGATGGATTCTTTAGATACTGGAATGTCTTGGATACCCATGTGCTGGAGATTATAGTGGGAAAATATATTTGAGAAGCCACAGACTGTGCCATATTAGTGTGTGAGTTATGTTGGATTTCTCCACTCTGTTTATTTTTTATCTCGCTGTATATTTAGATTTTCTGTGGTATTTATTCATGTGACAGACGGCCTGGCACCCTGACTGGTGACGGGATTTCTTCCAGGGCATTTTCCCAGCGTTGCCCCCGGACTATATTCCTCCATTCAAGGTCACTCTTCTCCCTGAGTGTGAACGCTGATTGGAGGCCAGCTCGCTCCGTCCACTGAGCTCCTCTGCAACCAGGGGCGCTGCACGAATGCTAGCGCTGCCCTCAATTATAATCCACACGTGTCTCCAGGATGCTTCTCCTTGCACTAGGAAGCCATCCCACTGCCGCCACCAGATGCGACAGATGCCTGGCACCCCGACTGGGTTCCTGCGCCAATGAATGCTTCCTAGTGCTTACCGAGTATCACAAGCACCGCACAAGACACCATCAGCACTGCAGTCCCCACTTCCGGCATTACGGCTTGGTTGGGGTCTCGCTTTCCTACGACCACCCTGGACCCAAGACCAGGATCCAGCTTCCAGTGGGTAGACCTCTCCTCCAAGAGAGTGTAGCAATATGCTCTTAAAAGAGCAAGTGATTAAAGTCCTATAGGAATATAGTGATATAGCAATCCCCAGAATAGATACAGCTGTTTCCCCCACACATGAAATGAGACTATGTTGAGGGTAAGCAGGAACACATTGATTAGCATCCACAACTGGTCTTATATGCAGGTCCTCATGCTAAGGGACCTAAGAGAAAACTACAGTAAAAACACACACAATTACATTAACTCTCAGGTCCAGGAAACTCCCACATAAAACAAGATAATCCCTCCTCTGTGCCTGGGAGATAATTGAGTCAGGAACTGTACTAAACTCAATTATTTCTAGGCACAGAAACCATATATTTTTACAAAACCCCCAAAATACCTTCAACCCCTTCCCAATCATGGACTTATCAGGTACGTCCGACAAAAAACGTCCCTTAAGGCCCGCGGACGTACCTGATACATCCTGGGGTAATTAGAGCTCTGGAAGCAATCATGATCACTTTCCAGCAGCTCTAATGATATTACAGTGATGACTCAATGTTGAGGCATCACTGTAATACCCCACTCACTGCAGGGGGCCACCGGAGATTACCCGGTGATTGCTCCCCCCGAAGCGATCACTTCCGATGCTCTGTTTCTACTGAGTGCCTCGAGGCACTCCGTATATGGACAATAAATAAATAAATAATATATATATATATATATATATATATATATATATATATATTAATTAACCTCTACCCTCCCTCTCCCATGTACTTACCATTTGCCGCGTTCCCCCGCCAGTGATCGGTCTTCTTCTTTGGGGGGACTTTCTGGACTGATCCCAGAGAGCCCCCCTCTCCAATTTAGGACCTCCAGGGTCCATGTGACCGCTCTAAAAGAGTGGTCACATGGCCCCCAGAGGTGTCCAGAGTACTGCCAGCAGGGGGACTGCCTGAACTGACAGGTAGTCCCCCTGCTGGTTGAAAAGCAAAATTAAAGATAGTAAAAGTTAAAAAAATAAATACATAAAAGGTAATAAATAAAATAAAATAAAAATATATATATATATACACACACATATATATTATATATAACATCATACTAAGTGTAATTTTTTTTAATATATACAAATATTAATATAAAAATACACTTATAGTAAATTTACACACACACACACACACACATACATATTACATATATAATAACTATATATACTGTAAAATAATTTTTTTACATTTTTTATATATATATATATATATATATGTAATTTTATTCTGTATTTTGATATATATATTTATATATTTTTATGTATATACCCTTAACTATGTACGTCCGACACAAAAAAACAGTTGTTATAGACTGCGGACGTACCTAGTACAACCGCAGCAAGTAGGAGCCCTGGACTTACCTGGACCGGTGATCTGATCTACGGTCGGGGGAGGGGCTGCCAGAGATTTTGAAAGCATTGTTTAGTGAATAAGCGAGTGCGCTGGATTCTGTATTTTTTTTATATATATATATATATTTATTTATTTGTGTTCGTGCAATCACTGTAATGTTAGCATGTACAGTGTGTTGATGTATCATGTATATATGAGCAAGTCGGTTGCAGTGTGCCGAAATATATATATATATATATGTATAAAGATAAGTGGCTTGACACTCACCCTGTCTCCAATTCAGTAGATCTACTTGTGCCTTGGTGCAATCCCACGTTATGGACTGTATATAGAAGAGTAAGAGATGCACTCTCAGATCTTTTAAATCAATAAATCTGTGTTTATTTAATAAAGGTATTTACATCATCTGACCGACGTTTCAACCCGTTTGGGTCTTCCTCAAGATCAATGTACCTTGATACATACAGTCAATGTATAGCAAATATAAGAGTGTACTCGCCAATAGTGAAAAAGCTCCCTCAATCCCTCCGTGTGTACCCGGAAGTGAACCCACGATCACACGATGCAAACATGATGACGTGCTATCAGTTGCTAAGATACGAGTTCAAAAAGGGATTAGATCGTGAGTGTCTGTTTCCATGGTCATAATTAAATATGTGGATCTGTACGTTCTATACATAATCAGAATAGCCGGTTGTGCAATCCCCCAGCTATATAAAGTGATGACAGGGTGATGTAAACTAGTGAAGTGAATAAAACAATGTGCAAAAAAAATGTGTATGGAAAACAAGTGCTGGGCAAATGTGAACAATCTAAATTTAAACATCATCTGGGTACCAGTGATACAAAACTCAACCATCCCCCCAAGACTGACGGGAGAAGGACTCCCACAACTCTGCCATAACCTTCATAACGGTGGGTGGGGAGGGGCGGGGGGGGGGAGGGGGGAAAGATCCGACCTTTGGCAACTTTGCCGGTGGTGGACTACCTCAACTTCATGCTTCAATCAGATACCATCAGCTGGAGACATTTGTCTTCTCCATTCCCTACAGACGTTGCTCAAGGAGAGATCTCACAAAGTTTGAGGTTCTTTGCAATTACCCCAACCCAATTCTAATAGGATTCTCCCTGCTATACAGTATACTCCTTATGGT
>OW240916.1:66263932-66273949 GCA_933207985.1 Pelobates cultripes
ATATATATATATATACACACACACACACACACACACACATATACACACACACACATACACACACACACAAATATATAAACACACACACACATATATACACACACACACATATACACACACACACATATATATACACACACACATATACACACACACACATATACACACACACACATATATATATATATATATATACACACACACACATGTATATATATGAACAACGCCACATTTTATCAAAGTATGGCCAATATATTCAAGGTTATTTCCGTTATATTGACGATTTGCTTCTTCTTTGGAGCGGCAGTACTACAGAGGCTATGGATATGGTACAGGCACTTAACCAGATTGATAGCCCCATTAAGTTTACGTCTAACATCAGTTCGACGGTCCAATTTTTGGATTTAGAAATAGCCATTACGAACCAGGGTTTATCATATTGTCTTTATAGGAAACCTACTGATAGGAATACCATTTTGCACAATACCAGTGCACACCCGGCGGCACTGAAGAGGTCTTTTCTTGAGAGTGATTTGTAATAATTCCGATATTAATATTATGGAGGAACAACTTGAAACAATGATGGGGAGATTCCTTGAGCGTGGCTACCGACGCAACGACCTAGTGAGAGCATTAGAAGAAGCTAAGTCAGCTAATTCTCCTAGAGTCAAAGAAGGAGCCCCAAGGATGGTTTGCCCTATTACTTACCACGACGCATCACTGGAAGTTGCAAGGATCATCAAAACAATTGGAAAATGTTGTCATATGACGACACACTGCCCAAGGTTTTTAAGGAAGCCCCCTCGTGTGTTATCGAAGGAATAAAAATTTAAGGGACCTGTTGGTGCACACGGATCCTTTGAAAAGCTATGAGAAGAGCATCGAGATGCAGGTTCGGGGTAGTGTCCGATGCCTTGCATGCGTGACTTGTGGGCACATGACACCTTCACGTACTTTTCAACATCCACACAGTAATAAGATATTTCAAATACGACATCCGATTACTTGTAAGACTCCATATGTGATTTATAAGTTGTTGTGTCCGTGTGGCCGTTCATATATAGGCAAAACGGAAACTCCTCTGTGTGAGAGAATTAGGGGACACAGGTCTAGCATCAGGGTAGCCTATCGTGATGGTACCTCTGATCAACCTGTAGCCAAACATTTTCTTTCCTTGCAACATCCGTTATCAGCTCTTAAATTTTTGGCCATTGACCATATCCCCCCACTTAAACGAGGCGGGGAAAGGGGCAAGCTTCTCTTGAATTGAGAGACATTTTGGATTTATACGTTGAGTACTATAGCTCCCAATGGCTTGAACGAAATGATTTCATATCACTCTTTTATTTAATTTTTTGCTTCTATTGTTTTTATGACTATAGGTAGCATTTTATATATGTATATCTCAATTGATGTACCTATTACTTGTTTTATTTTCGTTTTGTTGTTAGTTGTGACTGCAGAGCCGCCCGTTCCTTTAAATGGTGATTTTTCAATGGCCATTATTCATCAGCATTGTATTTCACTGAGTGCTTATGATAGCTGGGTTTTACAATTACCATGTACAATCACCTCATATATATATTTTTTTTCAAATTGTCAGCGGCAGAGACCATTATTATATAATTTAGTCTCTGTTGATTTAGCACTGCATGCACTTTAAGATAACCTGGCCTTATTGATTATATGCATTTATTATGATGCTTAATATGACATACACAGATTATTCATTATTACACATTAGTCACTTTTTAAATGTATCCTCAGTGGTTTGTAAACACATTGTTATTTATCATCTTCACTTTTATTATTTGCTTTCACTTTATTATTTATGATATGCTTGGGTGCTTTGCCCGGCGCGGTGACTGCCGGAGTCCTGGTTGCCACGGATACCCGGTGTTGTTTCCGGTTTCCGTGGCAACAGACTTCCTACGTCAGCGTCGTTGGTAGGTGGAGCCTGCGGAGACACATTCCGCCCATTTGGGATCGGGTATAATTGATTATTTATTATATTGTAGAACTGCAGATTTGTGCACTATAGGATTGCCAACATAGTTGTTGCCGCGGTAAGCCAATTTGTTATTCGGCAACCTTGTCAACGTGTGTTGTGCAATTACGTCACTACAGGGCGGGGCTTGTCCGCGCATGCGCGCGGGTGGTTTGGGGACGCCGGCGGCTCGTGTAGTATTACACTGGCAGGTAGGATTATTCCTTGTTGTATATACTAGTTGATTATGCTAATTCTTGGTATGCAGTTTATAATTATGCCAATTCTCCTAATTACCAATTAGGCTAATTACTTTACCTATTTATGTATGGAGCTTTTGAGACATTATTGTTGTTCCTGATGAAAGTCCCAGAGGAGAACTGAAACGTTGAGCTGTCAACTATCTTTTTTATTTTAATTTTTTTCATTAAACTTTGGATGTTTTAATCAATTAAAGAATCCGTGAGTGCTGGTCACCTTTGCTATTTGGATATTGGATCTTTCCCCAGGACTACAAGCACCCGGTATGTTGCATCTTTTGAGCCTGAGTGCAAGGATTTTGTGCTTCTATATATATATGTATTAAGGCAATTTGCCTGGATTTGTGGGAGGTGCTGGTTTGCTACCCCTAGCCTCCTTACCGTTCGAGGTCAGCGTTGAATGAGGATCCACTTCCGGGTTCTCTCAGACGCCATCTTGGGTTCAGTATCCACGAGGTTTTCACCACTTTAGCTGTGTCCAGGAATCCTGTTCAGGCCTTTCCGCCCGTCCAGCTTCTTCTGACTCTGGTCTTCGTCATAGATCGCGTCCCAGGGACTCCTAAACCGTAAGTCAGACCTACCTGTCACGCCAGGACCGGTTCCCACGGCGTACGGTACAGCATGGGTCCTCGCTTTACGGTTTTTCCCTGGTTATGACACGAATGTTTCAAGCCATTCGCAGGCTTTTTCATTCGTACGGGCATTCGGCTGAACAATTTAATCGTTCAATAGTCATTTCGCATATCACTATTTCATGTTATTGAAACAAATTATCACTGGGTTGTTTTGCCGTTCGGCAATTTTCACATATTTAAAGAGACATATTTAAAATAACAGTGTAAAAAACACCTTCTAATATAAATAGAGAAAACAATACTATTTTAAAAAACAATTATATCTCATTTTAGACAACCTTTTTAAAAAAATCTTTTTATAAAAAATATATATACTTAGTAAGCAACAATGGAGAGGTATTTAAAGGATAAAATTACTCCTACAGGCCTTCGTTTTTTTTTTTTAAAACACCCACTTTTGAAAACGATAATAATCAAAAATATGTAAAAATTTGGAATGATGCTTTGGAGAAATTTTCTATAGAGATGATGAATATAGTGCTATCATGTAGATTAGAAGCTTTGTCTCAGTTAGACAAAGATATAGAAATGTTTCAAAAAAGATTGGAACCGATATCAGAGACTAAAGATTATGAAGAATTAACAAAGAAAACGAAAGAAAACCTGGGTAGACTTGAGGAACAGGTGAAGTCTGGTAAATACAAAAAGTACAAAACGGATATGTCAGATTATAAGAATAATAAAGTTAGAAATTTTTCCAGATTTGAAAGAGATAGATCTAGGAATAACCAATATGGTTTTAACCAGAACAGGGAAAATATAAACATACGAGAAAATACTCAAAGGCTAAATAGCTATGGAACATATAAAAAGACTACATGGAGAACCCCAGAACATAAGACACAAGGGGAATGGACTAAGGTAAAAGCAAAGAATAGCTCAAATTAAACAGAACATAGGAAATACAGTCCGGAGAAAAGACAGAATATAAGAGATATTAAAACAAAGATGCGCTTTGAAGTTTTATCAGAAGAAACACCTCAACATCCACATAATGATTTTTTCGAGAAAAGAAGAGAGAGGGTAGTTTTTTCACCACTAAAAAGAAGGAGGAGCAAAGACAGAGAGGATGTAGAGGAGGAGTCAAATTACAGATTCGGAAAGAAAGGAAAAATAGGAAACCGGATGGAATAATAAATCTATCCAAATACCAACTTTCTCAATATGAATATTAGACAAAGGGCTTAAATTTGCCCCTAGTCGAAAGTTTGACTCTTTCTCTGCATATGTAGACATGTTAAAATTCTCGAGAGGATTGACATTAAAGAGTTTTTTTTTATCTGTGTAAATGTAAAAAAAAGGTTATAGACAATACCCACACTACCCTGAAAAATAAATCTAGTTTTTATCCTAGGAACTATAGAACCAGTGCTATTGATATTTTTGAGAAATCAGTAATAGAAGATTTTGAGTAATTAGAGAAAAATACTAAAAATAGAAGGAATAATCTAAATAAAGAAGAAAGAGAAGCTTTACAACAATTAAGAAGCAATAAAAACATTATAATAAAACCAGCCGATAAAGGGGAAAGTATAGTGGTACAAGATTCTGAAACTTATATAAAGGAATGTTATAGACAGTTACAAGATAGGAATGTTTATAAAATTTTAGAGAAAGATCCTATAGAAGAAATTAGAAAGTCCTTGTATGAACTATTGGATAAGGGAAAGGAGGATGGCATCCTGAATGAAGATGAATATAAATTTTTACATAATGATTTTCCGAGAATGCCAGTCTTCTAAACCATGCCCAAAGTTCATAAGGATAAAATGAAGAGACCCTGGGAGACCTATCATCTCGGGGATAAATTCTATTTCAGCTAATCTTTCTAAATATGTAGATACATGGTGTGGCAAAACCGACCTCGCCACGTGTCCTTGGAGGGGGCTGCTTGCCCGCCTCTTGCCTTTGGACTATGGCCCTGCAGGTTAAACTGTTTATTTTCCCTGCAGAAAGGCTTATTCGTGTGATCTGAGTGCCATTCATCTAATAATGTGCAGTCAGATCCAAGCTATCTGGGGATATGTAGAAATGTGTGTTTTATGTACTAAATGTGTCAGTATGTAATTTTATGTCTTTTACTGTCTTTTTGTCTGCCATGTGGGTAATGGAGTTTGGCTCTGTCTTTGGAGATAATTAGATTCCTTCTCCAATTATCTCCAGGGCAGAAGGGAGGAAGCCAGGATGCATTGTGGGGATGTTTTACTTTTACTGTTTGAGCCAGGGGGAACAAAAGATACTTTTACTAACTTTTGAACCCCTGGTCTGATTCATGCCATTTTTTAATATGTTGTTCCCCTGAATGGATTGATTGTGAATATGTATTTTTATGCGAATGTGATGTATATTTTGGGAGTTATGAATGTTGTGTAAAAACTGTATTTTCCCTACCTATGATAATTGTATTTCCCTGTGTGTACAGATAATTAGTTTACAGGTAGAGGGGAGGGCTATGTGTGGGATGTAACTATTGTGTGATTGGTTAATGTACGTTACTGTGTGTGTCCCTCCCCTTCATGGGAGCACCTAATAAAAAGGGCTGCAAGCTAGCAGCCAGAGAGTTCTATTTTTACCCTCAACTTGAGTCCTGTCTCTTATTGGGGGAATCTGCTACAAGGGATTGCTATGCTAGGCATATTCCCTTGCTATAATCACTGAGCTCTTGTAAGAGCTTGTTCCTGCTTCGTTCTGAAGGGAGATAGCTGCAGCCTGCGGTGCTTATGGTGTCTGGTGGAGTGCTTGGAGTCCTCTGGAAGCGCTAGGAGCATCTTTCAACGGAGGTACCCAGTCGGGGTGCCAGGTGATCCGTTACATTGGTGGCAAGCGGCGGGATGGCATCTTAGTGCGAGGAGAAGTAGCTCGGAGACACCGGTAACGTGTGGAGTTGTGCAGCGTCCTTATCTTCAGCAACATAATGGAACCAGCAGTGGCTACAGCAAGCATGGCGTATAGCTACTCCGTACTAGAGTTTGGCACGATGGTAGGGTTGCACCTGAAGTTTTACGGACCCAATCCAGAGGAGAAATACGTGCGGTTCGTGTGGGACATGGTGACCCGGAACCTACAACACAGGGCGTTGAGGGAAGGCCAGTGGGCACGTTGGGAGAAACTCCAGCCACAGGTAGAGTGGGACGAGGAAGAAACCGAGGTGGCCGGTGGAGATGGGACCGAGGTCTCTCTACCGGCCCTACAGGGATGCTGGGCACCCGGCCCAGATCCCCAGCGGCAGTATGTTTTACAGGGAGGGGAGACAGTCGGTCTCACTCCCCAGCGGCAGAATGTGTTATTGGAGGAAGAGACAACCGGTCTCCCTCCCCAACAGCAACCAGAGGTACCCGAGGTAGAGGACCTCATAGACTGGTCCTGGGAGGACCCCTGCAGGCAGGTGGAGATGGGACCGAGATCTCTCCACCGGCCCTACAGGGATGCTGGGCAACCGGCCCAGATCCCCAACTAGAGCTGGAGTTACAGAAAGTGGAGAGCATCGACCTCCCCCCCCAGCAGCAGCCGGAGTACCAGGGGGAGGTAAGTGATATTTCTCCTCCCCAGCCAACTCCTTTGTTCCCTGACCCCCCAGCAGAAGAGCTGGCAACTGGGCAGAGCGCCGCTGGCCTCTGTCCTCCCTTGTTTCCTTCCCCTGAGCCTGACTTTCTACAGGCTGCCCCAGCGGAAGGTGCCGTCCTTCCTCCCCAGCGGCAGTGTGTATCCCAGGGAGCTAAAGGTGTCGTCCTTCCCCCCCAGCGGCAGTGTGTACCCCAGGGAGCAGAAGGTGCCGTCCTTCCTCCCCAGCGGCAGTGTGAGTCCCAGGGAGCCAAAGGTGTCGTCCTTCCTCCCCAGCGGCAGTGTGTGTCCCAGGGAGCAGAAGGTGCCGTCCTTCCTCCCCAGCGGCAGTGGGTATCCCAGGGAGCTGAAGGTACCGTCCTTCCTCCCCAGCGGCAGTGTGTATCCCAGGGAGCTGAAGGTGCAATCCTTCCTCCCCAGCGGCAGTGTGTACCCCAGGGAGCTGAAGGTGTCGTCCTCCCTCCCCAGCGGCAGTGTGTTCTGCAGGAAGCGGAGACAGTCGGTCTCGCTCCCCAGCAGCAGGGCAATATATTAAAAGGGGAGACAGTTGGTCCCCCCCTCCAACAGCAGAGAGTGTTCCAGGGAGAGGAACCAGTTATCACCTCTCCCCAGCAACAGGACAAATTATTGAAAGGGGAGACAGTCGGTCTCCCCCTTCAACAGCAGAGAGAGTGTCAGGGAGAGGAGCTTGTTACCCCCTCTCCCCAGCGGCAGCTTAGCCCACCAAGGGGAGACAGTAATCTCCACAACAGTGCAGAGGGGACAGTGGTCTCTGCACATGCACCACCGGGGGTAGGAACAGTCGGTCCTGTCCCCCAGCAGCAGGACTGTTTAGGCAAAGGGGAGACAGTCTGTCCCCCCTCCAGCAACCAGGCTCCAACCAGACTACTCCCGTGGTAGTGCTGGCACCAGGACAGAGTACCGCTGGTCTCTGCCCACTCAGCAACCCACCCAGTACGCTGACCAGTCACCCACACAGCCATGGTGAGGCACCTGGACACGGACAAAGTTCTCCTCTACCCAGGTGTAGTAGCCAGTTATTGTGGGTGGGCTGTATTACTGATTGTGTTTTGTGGGTGGGCTGCTGGACTAACAAGGGCACTGACCGGCAGGAGGTCAGATACCCTGTTAGTCTGGGGGGCAAAGGGGAGATGTGTGGCAAAACCGACCTCGCCACGTGTCCTTGGAGGGGGCTGCTTGCCCGCCTCTTGCCTTTGGACTATGGCCCTGCAGGTTAAACTGTTTATTTTCCCTGCAGAAAGGCTTATTCGTGTGATCTGAGTGCCATTCATCTAATAATGTGCAGTCAGATCCAAGCTATCTGGGGATATGTAGAAATGTGTGTTTTATGTACTAAATGTGTCAGTATGTAATTTTATGTCTTTTACTGTCTTTTTTGTCTGCCATGTGGGTAATGGAGTTTGGCTCTGTCTTTGGAGATAATTAGATTCCTTCTCCAATTATCTCCAGGGCAGAAGGGAGGAAGCCAGGATGCATTGTGGGGATGTTTTACTTTTACTGTTTGAGCCAGGGGGAACAAAAGATACTTTTACTAACTTTTGAACCCCTGGTCTGATTCATGCCATTTTTAATATGTTGTTCCCCTGAATGGATTGATTGTGAATATGTATTTTTATGCGAATGTGATGTATATTTTGGGAGTTATGAATGTTGTGTAAAAACTGTATTTTCCCTACCTATGATAATTGTATTTCCCTGTGTGTACAGATAATTAGTTTACAGGTAGAGGGGAGGGCTATGTGTGGGATGTAACTATTGTGTGATTGGTTAATGTACGTTACTGTGTGTGTCCCTCCCCTTCATGGGAGCACCTAATAAAAAGGGCTGCAAGCTAGCAGCCAGAGAGTTCTATTTTTACCCTCAACTTGAGTCCTGTCTCTTATTGGGGGAATCTGCTACAAGGGATTGCTATGCTAGGCATATTCCCTTGCTATAATCACTGAGCTCTTGTAAGAGCTTGTTCCTGCTTCGTTCGGAAGGGGGATAGCTGCAGCCTGCGGTGCTTATGGTGTCTGGTGGAGTGCTTGGAGTCCTCTGGAAGCGCTAGGAGCATCTTTCAACGGAGGTACCCAGTCGGGGTGCCAGGTGATCCGTTACACATGGTTGCAGGATTTAGTTAAAATTACACCTTCTTATCTAAAAGATACATTAGATGTGATCAAATTTTTTAAAAATATTAAATGGAAAAGTTCATATATATTGGTCACATGTGATGTATCTTCTTTATATACCTCTATCCCTCATGTACAGGGTTGTCAGGTAATAGAAGATTGCTTAAACAAACCTAAGAAATTGTCAAATGAGCATGTCGGTTTTTTAATTAGAAGTATTAATTGGATTTTAAATAATAATTATTATTTATTTAATTCTAATTTTTATTTACAATGCCAGGGAAATGCTATGGGGACCAGGTTTGCCCCCAGTTACGAGAATTTATATTTGTCAGGTTGGGAGGATAAGTATATATATGACAACCCAGAATAGGGGACAAACCTGGTCTCATATCATGGATATATTGACAATTTAATTTTTATATGGGATGGACTTGAAGATGACCTTATTAAATTTTTAGAAAGATTGAATAATAATAACTGGGGTATTGTTTTAACTAGTGTTTTTAGTAAGTTAAATATTAATTATTTAGATTTTGAAATATACATAGAAAGAGATGAGATTAAAACAACATTTATTTTTTTTTAAATGGTGGATGCTAACAATTATGTTTTGTATAATAGCGGCCACTATACTCCTTGGCTTAACAATATTCCTAAGGGACAGCTACAAAGTATTAGAAGACACTGTACCGATAAGGATATATTTGAGGAACAAGCCAAGACAATCATAGATAAATTTAAGCAAAAAAAGTATCCACAACAAATTTTAGAGAAAGCATATAATGAAATAATAAATTTAGAACCCAATCAGTTATCGAGTAATCACAAAAATATAGGAAAATCAAACAAGGAAAGAAGTAATATTGCCCCTGGTTTTTTATTTTAATCAAGAGTGCAATAAAATAAAATCAATAATAAATAAGCATTGGCATGTTTTAAAGATAGATAATGAACTTAAAATTATTACAGAGAAGCCTTTTATTACGTTTAGAGGAGCACCTAATTTTAAACATATTTTAACTTTTAATCACCCTAAAAAGGAAATTCCTAGAACTTTTTTAGATAATAAAAAAGGGTTTTATTCATGTAATAAATGTGCAGGATGCAGATGTAGCAAGAATGCTACTCTGAAGGGGGTTAGTAAATTTAAAAGTAATACTAAAGAGGTTGAGTTTTTTATTAATGATTTTATTACCTATTTTAGCAAAAACGTAATCTATTTATTAATATACCCATGCAGATTACAGTATGTGGGGCGGACAATTCGCCTGCTACATAAAAGAATATATGAGCATGTAAATAATATTGTTAAGGGCTATGATAATCATAGTGATTAGGCACATTTTAAAAAATACCATAATAAAGATCCTAGGGGCCTTGCATTCTTAGGAATAGAGATAGTTAAGAAATCATGGAGGGAATCATTTTATTGATATAGG
>OW240916.1:66274049-66296326 GCA_933207985.1 Pelobates cultripes
TAAAAAAGAAATGCAATGGGTCCATACGCTAAAAACTTTAGAACCTAGGGGGCTAAATATAGAATTTGATTTATTCAACTTTTTAGGCTAATAAGGATTTATTTTTTTTAACATTTTTTATTATTTATATTTTACTTACTAAGTATATTTTTTATAAAAAGAGTTTTTAAAAAGGTTGTCTAAAATGGGATATAATTGTTTTTTAAAATAATATTTTATAATAGTATTTTATAATGGTATTGTTTTCTCTGTTTATATTAGAAGGTGTTTTTTTACACTGTTATTTTAAATATGTCTCTTTAAATATGTTTCTCGGTTAAATGAGATGTTTTAGCATATTGATTTATGAATATATGTTTTATTATGATGTGTTATTTTTTAATCGAGATGATTCTAAATAAAGTTGTATTTTAAGTTATTCCACGTATTTATAAGCTCAATAGACTCTTTAAATATGAGCTGATACCAGCGGTTGCAAGACTTTATAAAATACTTTTTATGACAGCTATTTAAACACACACACTAGGTGTAGGTAAGTGTCAGGATTACTGTTTGATCCAGCACGTAGAACTGTACAGCACGGATGACAAATAAGTAACGTATTACCGGTCCTTAGAATGGCCGGATTTAACGTACAAAGAATAGTCAAAAATACTAGCCGAGGTCAGGGAACACAGAAAGGGACACAGCGATGAGGAAAGCCAGGAGTCAGGATACCAGAATATAGAGAAGTCAATAAACAAAGCCAAAGTCAAAAACCAGGTAGAAAACTATAAACAGGAACGCGCTCTCAGACAACCACAAGGGAAACCACGACAGGGCACTGAGCAGGCTGAGAACTGGGCCTAAATACCCCTCCTTTAGTTCTGATAGGCTGTAACCGGCCTTTGACCCCAAAGTCAGTTACCAGGTTTCATTTGCATAATTGCTGCTCAGCATTAACCCTTCTGTGGATTAGGTTGCTGCTCGGCACAACTTTTCCTGTGTGGACAGTAAATGTCATTAATCACTTTTCTCTAAGCGGATGAATACATGACACCAGGTTTCATTTGCACAATTACTGCTCAGCATTAACCCTTCTGTGGATTAGGTTGCTGCTCGGCACAACTTTTCCTGTGTGGACAGTAAATGTCATTAACCACATTTCTATAAGCGGATGAATATGTGACAGTAAGAACTGAAAGGACATGGATGGGCAGATCTGATGAAGCCGTGAATACGGCGAAACACGTCATCACGCAAGTTACGCACCTTACGTCACGCACCTTTGGAGACCCCTCCCCCCGGAAGTGTGAACGAGCGGCAGTGGCGACAGCAACAGTGGCTAAGAATGGAGGGAACAGTCGACACCCCTATCTGTAAATAGCCAACCACTTTGCATCGCATACTGAATGTGGCGGAAGGTGAAATATTTGTGCAGTGCTGGGCAATAAATATCTGTTGGAATATTTTGGCTGTGCAGTCCTTGATTCGAAGATAATATTTGAAGAAGCTGTTATAGCTAGAGCAGGCTTTTTCTGCCCTATCTTTGTGAGTGCAATATTTGGCATTTATATTTCATATTTATTTTTTATAACAGATTTACACTATTTTTGTTTTTTATGTGTCTCTTTTATATGTACATTGCTATTTGAGAGGACAAAATATGTGTATGTATACAATTTCATTTATATGATACTATCACTATACACTTAGTGTGCACTTTGTATCACTTTGCACTTCATTACATTGTTTGCACTTGTGGCATTACATGCAAAGCAAGATAGTTCAAGCCGTGATTTGTCATAAATGCGATGATTATGGCTTACAGCTCATAAAAATCTCAAATTCATAATCTCAGTAAATTAGAATATTACATGCAATCAATAAATCAAGGAGTGTACATAGAACAATATCAGACCTCTGAAAAGTATAAGCATTATCGACTTAGTACTTGGTTTGGGCCCCTTTTGCAGCAATTACTGCCTCAATGTGGCATGGCATGGAAGCTATCAGCCTGTGGCACTGTTGAGGTGTTATGGAAGACCAGGATGCTTCAAGAGCAGCCTTCAGCTCTTCTGCATTGTTAGGTCTCATCTTTCTCTTGGCAATGCCCCATAGATTCTCTATCGGGTTCATGTTAGGCGAGTTTGCTGGCCAATCAAGCACAGTAATCCCACGGTCATTGAACCAGGCTTTAGTGCTTTTGGCAGTGTGGGCAGGTGCCAAGTCCTGCTGGAAAATGAAGTCAGCATCCCCATAAAGCCAAAGGAAGGATGAAGTGCTCCTGGTAGATTGCTGCATTGACCCTGGACTTAATGAAGCACAGTGGACCAACACCCGCAGATGACATTGCTCCCCAAATCAACACAGACTGTGGAAACTTCACACTGGACTTCAAGCATCTTACAGTGTGTGCCTCTCCATTCTTCCTTCAGACTATGGGTCCTTGGTTTCCAAATGAGATGCAAAAGTTGCTCTCATTAGAAAATAGGACTTTGTACCACTGAGCAACAGACCAGGTCTGTTTTTCTTTAGCCCAGGTACAACGCTTCTGACGTTGTTTGTTGAGAAGAGGAATACGAGATCAGGAGCCCATGTCCAGGATCTGTCTGTGTGTGGTGGCTCTTGATGCAATGACTCCAGCCTCAGTCCACTCCTTGTGAAAGTCCCCAACACTTTTGAATGGCCTTTTCCTGACAAGCTCTAACTTACAGCTCCGCCGGGTTCCTCTTGCGAGATCCGTAGTGTTGCCATGGCAACGCTTCCGGATCTCGCAAGAGTGAACTCTAGCCCCACAGGCTAGAGTTCACTCACCACTAGGACCATCAGGGATGGATGGCAGCAGCAGCAGGATCCCCCCTCCCAGGCATAAGGTAAGAAGGGAAGGGGGATATAATCACTCAAATAACAGCAACCTCACTTACTCACACACACCCTGCACCCCTAACACTCACAGCATACACGCACACACTGCCCCCTGACACTCACAGCACCCTCACTCTCACACACACTGCACCCCTGACACTCACAGCACCCACACACACACTGCACCCCTGACACTCACAGCACTCGCACATACTGCACACTCACTCACACACACTGCACCCCTGGACACTCACAGCAACCTCACTCGCACACACACGGCACACCTGACACTCACAGTACCCACACACACACTGTACCCTCACTCACACTGTACCCTCACTCACACACACACACACACACACACACACTGCCCCTGACACTCCACAGCACCCTCACTCTCACACGCACTGCACCCCTGACACTCAGCACCCACACACTGCACCCCTGACACTCACATCACCCGCACACACACTGCACACTCACTCACACTGCACCCCTGGACACTCACAGCACACACACACACACACACTACACCCCTGACACTCACATCAGCCTCACACGCACAGCACACACACACACTGCACCCCTGACACTCACATCACCCTCACATGCACAGCACACACACACACACACACACACACTGCATCCCTGACACTCACAGCACCCACACACACTGCACCCTCACTCATACACTGCATCCCTGACAATCACAGCACACTCACTCACACACACTTCACCCCTGACACTCACAGCACCCTCACACGCGCACACTGCACCCTCACACACAGCTTCCTCACACGCACATAGCACCCTCACGCAAACAGCACCCATTACACATAGCACCCTTACCCACATAGCACCCTCACGCAAACACAGCACCCATCACTCACACACAGTACACCCCTCTTGCATATACACTACACCCCTTAGACACACACACACACACACACACACACAGCACCCTCACACACTGCACAGAATGCTTTCCTAGCATTTTTGTCTCCCGGTATCCCATCTATGGAGACACCAGAGACAAATTTCAAGCAAACGCAGCTGTACAGCTGGGCAGCTGTAATTCAAAAATGCCCGGGCCGAATTTTCTTCCCAGTCCGGCACTGTATACAAGTGTAGGTACACTGAAAACAGAGATGGGCATGTTAGTTAATGGCCAGGAAAAGGTAGAAACTTTAAATAAAATTTTTCCTTAGTTTATATTAAATAGGATCCTATGGTGAGAGATAGGCATATGATTACAGCAAGATACTTGTGATCGGATGACTTAATGTAAGATGCTACAGCAGCTACAGCAAGTTAATGTAAATGAAGTTCAATCTCAGAACGAGATGGACGCTTGCTAAAGCAGTTTCGAGCACACCAGGAGACAATCCTATTATTCGGGTTACACAGCAACAGCGGGAAACCCAAAACGATCCCTGGCCAGGCCAACAACCTTCTAACAAATATTCCACCTGGAAATCTGCCATCAACACAGAGTCGCAGGCCCCAATATGGTGGCAGAATCCTCCGTCGACGGATCAGCCCCGTCCAGCCCTGAGGGCTCAGACCACTCGGAGATAAGTGCCGACTTCAACATTAGGGAGGTACTGAGTGACTTACCTTCCAAAAGCTAACATGCTCGGCAAGCTGGAGGTATCCTTCTAGTCTAAAATGGAGGTCCTGGGCACAGACGTCTGCAAAACTGGCGGGAGAGTCACCATGCTAGAAAATTATTGCGTTGTGCAACAATTGCAAGCAACTATGAAATCCCAAGATACTAACCTCTCAGCGTTGCACAGGTCTTTGGATGATATTGTTAACCACGGACAACACAACAATGTCCACATTAAGGGTCTACCTGTCATGGTTCTCCCTGTGCCATTACGACGGCCAAGCATGGCCGCCCCACAGGTGCCAAACAGGGGATTTGAACTTTGGACCTTCTTTATCCTAGCCTGATTTCCTGCCTCTGAGCCATTTCAGAACTTATGGTTCTAGCCTTGTTTTCCTGGCATTGCCTGCAGCACTAGGGGGCTGAACTTACAGTGGCTCCTATCTGTCACTCTAAGTCCACATGAGGCAAATTGCTCATTATTCCAGGTATATATACACTGCCTCTCCCTGAGGGCAGTGTCAGTTCGTTGTATCCTGTTTCCGGAGACTGACTTGGCTTGTGACCCCTGCTTGTGAAATCTTCATTATTGCCTGCCCTGCCCTTTGGAACCGTGCCTGACTAATCCTCTGGATTTGCCTAATCCTCGTACCCGGTTATTTTTCCTATGTAGCCCCCGTGCACAGATTCACAGCTCAGGTAGCTGCTTACCTGGTTACCGTTGTGTTTATCTGCAAGGGTGAGCATACATCTGCACTTTGGACTCCAACCAAGGTAAGACGGTGACACTACTGGAGCAAGAACAGGAAGACCTAGTACTGAATAATAACTGAATAATTCAATCCTGAACAGACCATAGGGGGAACAAGTGGTGATGGACAAGCTGCACCGGGCACTCAAACCGCGGGGGGTCCCCACCAATACACCAAGAGATGTAGTGTGCAGGCTGCTCCTTATGGTTAATGCAGATTGTGGCCATAGCCTCCCATATAGCCACCTAATCTGAGGGCTCCTCTGGGGGGCACATATCCCTCTCCCAAGCCAAAACATAGGTCAGTGGGGTGTCCGCCGGAATCGGGGTCAAGAGGGTGTAGATTGAGGAAATTTGTATGCATGTCTTTTCAAAAGTTGTCAGAGCGGTGCTTGCTGCCTTGTATGTGGGGGTGTCTGGGAAACTCTTGATTTGTATGTATTGGAATAAATCAAAAGCATCGAATGGTGTTTTGTGCGGTAGTTCTGCGAAGGGAATTATTTGTTGGCCCGGGACAAATTGATGTATTCAAAGAAGATTATAATCTTCAAATCGGGGGAAGTCTCTCGGGTTCATGCCTGGTGCAAATAGTTTGTTTCGCAGTATTGAGGAAGGTGGAAATGGGGTGGAGATTAGTGAGTTTTTGGCTGTTCGTTTGTTCCAGACTGTGATGGAGGTAGTAAGTGCCGGCATGGTCGGTGGAAGTTGGGGTCAGGATTGACGTGGAAGTAAGATATAAAGGGAGGGGAGGTATTGTCCAAACACATAATGCTCAAAGTCTACCCATCTTTTAAGTCCCACTGGGGTGTATAAGGTTTGTATGTGGGCTAGCTGCGTAAACATAGTTTATTAGGTTAGGTAAGCCCAATCTGCCCGCTCTAGTAGATTGTACTACTAGACACAGTACATTGTAGCTCTTTTAATCCTAGCTCGTTTGTTTGCCCAAATTAATGTGTCAATTTGGGTCTGGAGTGTTTTGAAATCCTTTATAGAGATATGTATCGGGAGCTTCTGGAACAGATATAAAAATCTAGGTAAAAAATTCCTTTTTAATCGATGCTAGTCTGCTGAGCCAGGATATGGATAGGCCTTTCCAAGATTCAATGTCTTGTTTTGCTCTTTGTATTAGGGGTGTGCAATTTAGGTGGTATGTTTGGGTCATGTCTCCTGGCAGATTTGTGGATAGTGGATGTGATATTGGTTGTATTAAAATGGGTAGGATGCCTGAAGGGTGGACATGGTCTCAGATGTGATGTGGATTGGAGAGGCCTCTGTTTTGTCTAGGTTCAAGCGGTAGCCTGAGACTTCTGAATAGTTGTTTAGCGCGGTAAGTATTAATGATTGCGTCGGGTTCGTTAGGGTCAAAAGTAGGTAATCCATATGGCCACTATCTTGTATTCTTCCCCTCGTACTCACAGTCCCTGAATGGTCGGGTTGAGTCTAAGAGTTTGTAGCAAAGGTGGTACAAATGATAGTGCAAATAGGATAGTGGGGAGGGGTCACCCCTTCCTTGTTCCCTTAGATATCCGAAACGATTGTGGGCGGACATTAGGGATGAGAAGATTGGCTGCCGTCACGGAATAGAGGGCATGATGAAGGGCTGTGGGAATCCGAATCTATGAAGAGTTATGAATAGAAAGGGCCAAATTAGGCGATCAAATTAAGTGATAGTAATAGGGTGGGTATCTTTCTATGGTTAGTAAACCATATGAGGTCAAAGGTTCATTGTGTGTTGTCGTATGCCTGTCTAGATGGTATGAAGCCCGCATGATCAGGATGGATTAACTTGGGCAGGTGGGGGTTAAGTCTTTCTGCCAATAGTTTTGTGAAGAGCTTGACATTGACGTTTTGTAGCGATGGATCTGAAGTGTCCTGGTTCAGTGTACCGTTTATTGGGTTTGGGAAGGAGGCAGATATTTACCTGGAGCATGGCAGGTTCTTTGATTTATTTATTTATTTTAAACATTCAATAAAGTGTATACTTTTTAACCTACTTTTGGCCATCAAGTTCCTGTATACCAGGGAGTAGGTGGTAGGGTTCTGAACCATACAGAGAACATTTACTAAGCCATTTGAGGCTCTCTGTTAGTATTATCACCCTATATATATATATAAAAAAAAAAATATATATATATATATATATATATATATATCCAAGTGTTCCAGTGTTATGGTCTATTATTTAGCAATTACTATCCAAGATTTTCTAAGGATAAGCTTTATGCAATGATTTTTTTTTTGTACATGATTACTACACTCACAAATTACATAGCACTCCACTGTATATTTTTTATTTTTGTTTTTTTCTTTAAAAACTATATGATAAAATAAGAGCATACCTTGTCAACCAATGCCCAAAATCTTGCCTGTGCATCCACTGGACTCCAGTTTGGTTTAAAGTGCGCAACAGTCGGCAGCAGATAAGAATAGCCCAAGGACTTAACAACGCAATCAGTTTTTCATTGTCTTTAAGGAAACGTGCTAATAGTGGCAACATTTTCAGTTTTAATTCTTCTTTAATGCATACACCTTCTATCTCCTCACTTTTGTGTGTTAATGAATGTGCCTTTTCTTTTTTCACAATAAAATATTTCCGGCACAAATCTTGAGCCAAGACAAAGCAGAGGGTGTTTACAAGGAAATACCAGGTTTGGTGTTCCTCTTCAATAAGGCTACTTGATCCCATACTTAAAACATAGCCCAGAGTTCCCATTAAAAGAAGAATGTCCATCTCTGACCACAAGGACACAGAATCTTGAATCTGTAAACAAACAAAAACAACAAAGATGAAAATAGTCCAAGAAGCATTCAGGCCACACAGATAAATAAGAAATATCCAAATTATGGAGAAATCAGTCTTGGTGAACTAATCATATGGATATCGTGCATTCCCTTGTGTCCTCCAATGTAGGTAGTCAAACTATTCTCTAACAAATTGACAGCTTACCTGGCTTCAGCCAGACACCAGTCACCCCATCCATCTTAGTTGAAAACTTTCTACATTGAATTAATCCTGGGGCTGCAAAACTGAACTCATTAGCTGAGAGCGATACAAGCTAGGATTAAAAGAGCCAAGATGTACCTTCCTACTAGAGCTGATTATTTATTATTATTATTTTTGGCTTCTGTTGCTACCATACACTTCATCTACATGTAATCTAGCTGGATGTATACCTCATAATCCATAATTGTCATAAAAAGAGCACTTCGATGCTAGTCTGCCGAGCCAGGATATGGATAGGCCTTTCCAAGATTCAAGTCTTGTTTTGCTCTTTGTATTAGGGGTGTGCAATTTAGGTGGCATGTTTTGGTCATGTCTGCTGGCAGATTTGTGGATCCAGATAGTGGATGTGAGATTGGTTGTATTGAAATGGATAGGATGCCTGAAGTGTGAACATGGTCTCAGACGTGATATGGATTGGAAAGGCCTCTGTTTTGTCTAGGTTCAAGCGGTAGCCTGAGACTTCTGAATAGTCGTTTAGCGCTGTGAGTATTAATGATTGTGTTGGGTTCGTTAGGGTCAAAAGTAGGTAATCCGCATAGGCCACTATCTTGTATCTCTTTATTCACCTTAGGTCAAGCTGAGAATTCCCAGAGATGTTGACAGAATCAGCTAATAAATAATCAGCTCTAGTAGGAAGGTACATCTTGGCTCTTTTAATCCTAGCTTGTTTGTTTGCCCAAATGAATTTGTCAATTTGGGTCTGGAGTGTTTTGAAATCCTTTATATAGATATGTATCGGGAGCGTCTGGAACAGATATAAAAAATCCCGGTAAAACATTAATTTTTATCGATGCTAGTCTGCCGAGCCAGGATATGGATAGGCCTTTCCAAGATTCAAGTCTTGTTTTGCTCTTTGTATTAGGGGTGTGCAATTTAGATGGCATGTTTTGGTCATGTCTGCTGGCAGATTTGTGGATCCAGATAGTGGATGTGAGATTGGTTGTATTGAAATAGATAGGATGCCTGAAGTGTGAACATGGTCTCAGACGTGATATGGATTGGAAAGGCCTCTGTTTTGTCTAGGTTCAAGCGGTAGCCTGAGACTTCTGAATAGTCGTTTAGCGCTGTGAGTATTAATGATTGTGTTGGGTTCGTTAGGGTCAAAAGTAGGTAATCCGCATAGGCCACTATCTTGTATATCTTTATTCACCTTAGGTCAAGCTGAGAATTCCAAGAGATGGCTTATTATAACAATGATTATATTAATAAAGTGCTCTTTTTATGACAATTATGGATTATGAGGTATACATCCAGCTACATTACATGTAGATGAAGTGTATGGTAGCAACAGAAGCCAAAAAAAAGAGGACAAAGCAAAATAGTAATCTGTGGAGGGCAACACTCCATAAGAAACTCCTTATTTAGGTATATTTTAATTTAAGTAATTTCTTTTTCCTCATCCCTATTTATGTATTACATTCTACTCACTCTCCTAAACCATAGCACTGACAATACTGCTCACCTGGGGGAAATTCAGACGTTTCTAAATACTCTAAGCTTGCCAAAACTTAAAAGCCATTACCAATTTGAGCACACCCATTACAGGGGAAGAGATAAACTAAGCCATATTGAATTATAAAGTTAATAAGGCCCCTGGACCAGTTGGATTTGAGCGTAGTTACTACAAAACGTTCCGGGAAGAGTTAACACCTCACAGCCAATAATGTACTGTTGATTAAACCAGGCCACGAAAAACTGGCGGCTGAGAACTATCGACTGATCTCACTATTGATTAGAAAACACTGGCACAGATTTTGGCCAACAGGCTGAACACCATATTGGGCTACCTTATTCACCAATATCAAGTTGGCTTCATGCCGGATTGACAGCTCTTTGAGAACACAAGACCTGGTTTGGAAATTGACCAACTTCTCAACACTTTCTCTGGGCCTTTTGTTGGACGTGGAGAGGCGTTTGACAGAGTAGAATGGGCCTATCTATTTACATAGTTACATAGCTAAAAAGAGACTTGCGTCCAACAAGTTCAGCCTTCCTCACATTTGTTTTTTTTTTGCTGTTGATATTTGAATTACTAGCCAACATTCACACATTACATACAAATCTTAGGATGTAGGTGGTGATTCATAGATCCTACAATAACCATTTTTTCCTGCGCAATGGCACTTGACAGTGGTGCCACCTTCTCCCCTGTTTGCCATCTTTCTAGAGCCTTTACTACACTGCATTAGGAAGAACCTGGCATGAGAGGGCGTGAATATAGGGAATAAACCCTTTATTGTATTATGTGGATGACATACATTAACTAACACAAGCACATATCAGCTATGAAGAAAGGTTAACACATTTAAACCTATTTAGTTTAGAAAAATGTTGACTGAGAGGGGATATGGTAACATTATAAAAATATATTCAGGGCCAATACAAACCATTGTGTGGAAATCTATTCACAAACCGGACTTTACATAGGACACAAGGTCATGCGTTTAGACTGGAAGAAAGAAGATTTTGTCTAAGGCAAAGGAAAGGTTTTTTTTACTGTAAGAACAATAAGGATGTGGAATTCTCTGCCTGAAGAAGTGGTTTTATCAGAGTCCATACAGTGTTCAAACAGCTACTAGATGTATACTTGCAAAAACAGAATATTCAAGGATATACTCTTTCAATGTATGGTAATATGCTTGAACCAAGGATAAATCTGACTGCCATTCTGGGGTCAAGAAGGAATTTTTTTTCATAGCTTGTTGCAAAATTGGAAGTGCTTCAAACTGGGTTGGGTTTTTTTGCCTTCTTTTGGATAAACAGCAAAAAACAAATGTAAGGAAGGCTGAACTTGATGGACACAAGTCTCTTTTCAGCTATGTAACATCCCTACATCATTTGACTTCCATCATGCAGACTTTTAGCAATCTATTCAGTTTTAGAGTAAATCTGGAAAAGTCGGTTGCCATGCTACTGAACCTGTTGGAAGTGAACACATCTTTCATAAGAGACAATTAAAATTTTAGAATAGCCAAAGAACAATTTACATACTTAGACATACATATCACTGCTGATCCTACAAAAATGTTTTTTTTTTAAAAATGATACACAGTTGATTTGTATCCTGATCAGGGACTTGGATAACTATCGCGCACGTGGTAAAAATGAACATATCCCTAGAAGGATAACGAAAAAGTATTTGCATATTTACAGTGGGTAAGAGATAGTTTTATATGGCAAAACCAGGGCCACAGAATTGGCCAAGGCTTTTTCATGAAGACGCATCTTTACCTCTATTATCTGGAAATCTGGAAGCACAATTGGCTCAAGTCATCATGTTGCATTCCCCTCCAGTCAGCAGACACATGCTTTAAAATGGAATGATGAGGCAAAGATTTGTTTCTTTGTTAAACTAATTTGCATATGTCCACATAGAATCCCTTGCAGTAGTAACATCACTGCAAATTTGTGATTTCTGCCCACAGAAAAGCAAGTCTTATGGCTTGACTGGTGTGCAGATCTGTGTTTAACAATGTATTGACTAATCATAGAAATATAGAATGTGACGGCAGATAAGAACCATTCAGTCCATCAAGTCTGCCCAATGTTCTAAATACTTTCATTATTCATTTCATTTTTTTATTGATATTTCTTTTGAGTTCTGACATAAACCGTCTTTTACTCAAGAACAACGAACATAAAATGTAAATATAGCAGTCAACAATGCATAAACAAATCATCGCAGCCTCACATATTGATTAGATAATCTTCACTGTGTCAGTAACATTGGAGTATGGCCTAGGACATCATGCAATTTTTATACGTTTAGGTATATACAACCAACATCATGTTCCTTTGTTGCTTGTGTGGGGTTGCTTCCAAAGGAAGAACCATGTTGCGGATATGTTCCGGGGGGGGACAGGTGTGAAATAGGAAAACACTGCACACCAGCATGTTCAGTGTCCATTAATTATCTTTTTGTGGATGGAGAGTTAAGTCATTGTGTGGTCCTAAGCGCTGCCTCCCATTGTATCCCTCACCCTTCCTCACATCTACAACCGGTTTGTGGAGTCACCTGTCTGTGTTGAGTGGTTGGTCAAACTTCCCTTTAGGAAGTCTTTCCATGGTAACCATATATCCGTATATCTATAATATTTATCCTGTGACCCCCATCTTAATTCCTCCATCTCATGAAAATGTTCTATTTTCTGGTACCATTCTTTTTTAGAGGGTGGTATCTTGGATATCCAGTTATTCACTATTACGCATTTTGCTGCAGTCAGCATAAAATATACAAGAGAATACCGTATTTGTCTGTGTGGGAGTTTGAAGTGGAATAGAAGTGGGGCCTCTTTGTTATATGGGATATTTAGGCCATTCACTAAGTTGACCGTGTTCCAGACTACCTTCCAGAAGCCAGTCACTGCCAAGCAATTCCACCATATATGGTGTAAGTTGCCTCGGTGCGAGTTACACCTCCAGTAGTTAGGGGATGTACTGTGAAAGATAAGAGAATAGTTGAACTAAAACACTATGGAACTATCTTAACAATTAACTTTTAGTAGAAGTAATTTCTCAGACTTGTAATTGTGTGTAATAGTTAGTGTCTCCACCAACTAATTAGGAGTCGGTGCTTCATTTCTTTCACTGTCAGCTTAATTAGCTGATTTAGGAATACTTATTACGTATTTTAACAGTTAGGTTGTCGCACCGCTCGTAACCTTATCCGGTTACTTAGTGGGATGAATAGTCTAGTTTAATGCTAATATGGGTTAGTTGTGGCTAACAACAGTGAAATATCAGCCGGTGTATTATTTTGTGGAGCAGTTCCCTGCAACCGCTTTCAATCGCGTAGGAGTTTTAGCGCCGCCAAGCGCTATTTTTTATATATTCGGGTCTACTAATGTCTTTACCTGTGCCTCTGTGAAGGGACAGGGTGGTCCTAGGGGGTGTTATTCCCTGATAACAAATGGGTGGGCAATACAAGTGATACATATATCATAAAAAGCATATTCAATTCCCGCTGCCATGCACTCAGGTCTAAGTTAACTTCAATCAGTTACATAACGTTCTTCTTAATTTTGTTCATATCTTTCTCCTTGTCCATTTTTTTGGGGGGGGGAAATAGTCAGGAGTACTAAGGAGCATAAACATTGTATCCTTCATCTTGATACTTATTATCTGCATCCATGTGTTAACTAAGAGTTTCTATTGCAGTCTAACCCCCCTTCTTCCCCTCGACCCCCCCCCCCTCTGTCTCACTGCTATTCCTCCAAGCCATATCCCTGTTGTAACACCTTATGGTTGATTGCTGTAAATATTGTCCCAACATTTACCACAATTGCATTATATATTGTACTCTACACTACTTGGGTCCTTCTGGTGGTATTGTCCTTTGTAGTCACCTCGTTCCAAGCTGTGTAGTCCATTTTTGTGTTTAAGTTGGCCATTTAGGAAGGATCTGGTGTCCCCGGAGCAAATGGTCTCCTATTATCAGCAGTGTATCCTTTGCCTGGGGCGTGGGAATTTCTGTAGTTGCGGGATCACTGTGGCAAATTAGGGGCCTCGTGAAGCTGTTCCTGGTCTGGATGTAGGAGTAAAGGGGAGCCTCTTCCCTGGCATTCTCCTTCTTTCGCCCATTCCTCTCCAGCGGGCTCTTTGTGGTAACACCTGTGGTACTCCCTGTGACCATGGGTCATACCAGTCTTGGATTTCTACTTGCGGTAGGTCAAATGTTTTGATGAAATCTGGTACATCGAGTATTGTGGTGATGCTTCCCTGCACTTCCTGATGTGACGCCATTAGAGAGAATGGATAGCCCCATCAGTAGTGTATTTCCTTTGCTTGTAGAGTCTGAGTAATAGGACTTAGGGCTCTTCTCCCCTGGAGCATCTGCCAGGAAAGGTCAGGCAGAATCTGGATTCGTGTAGGGGATTGGTTTAGGACCTGGGAGTTTCTGGATAGTCGTAGAGTATCTTCCTTTGGGGTGTAATAATGAACCCTGCAGATAATGTCCCTGGGGGTGTACTGTGGAAGTCCCCAGGGTCTTACTGCTCTATGCGCCCTGTCTAGTAGTATAGGGGTATCTGTGGATCTCTGTAGTATTTTATTGAAGAGGTTTTGGAGGGTGCTTCTGATATGTTCCTGATCTCCCTGTGCCTCCGACCCACAGGTTGTTTCTCCTGCCTCAGTTGTCAAGGTCTTCTGTGTGGTGTATGATCTGAACCAGCTTGGATTTGTGAGCATTCCGTCTCTGTTCCAAGTTATGCAGCCTGAGTTGTAGGTTGTCTCTGACCCCTTCCGGGTCTCCCACTCGTAGTCCTATCTGGCGAATATCCAATGTTATAGCTGACAGTCTTTCTTGCATGGAGTTTTCGAGTTTTGAGAGCATTGAGGCCATGTCCTGTTTGGAGGGCAGATTTTGTAATATCTCCTGGAGAATTGTGTTCCCAGCCAGGTATGTCGAGTCGGAGCTTGCCGGGCTCGTCGGCGGGGAGACACGAGGCAAAGATGGTGGCCCCTCCGTGTCTGCCTCCACAAGTGCTCTCACTTTGTCTTTAAAATAGCGGTCTAAATCTCCAGATTTTTTGCTGGAGACCTGACCAAGAGTCTCCTGGGATGCATTGGGTTTCTTTTTGTTGCCCATGTTGCAATTTTTGTCGCTTGGCGGCTGTTTATTGTGCGGTTGATAGGGAGCTCTGGAGAGATGCGTCCGTTCACATGGACGGTTTGGCCACGCCCCCCCCTTAAACTCCTTCATTGTGTTAACTTCTACCACTTCTGGAAGGCTATTCCATGCATCCACTACCCTCTCAGGAAAGTAATACTTCCTGATATTTTTAAACCGTTGCCCCTCTAATTTAAGACTATGTCCTCTTGTTGTAGTGTTTTTTCTTCTTTTAAATATAGTCTCAGTCTTTACTGTGTTGATTCCCTTCATGCATTTACATGTTTCTATCATATCCCCCTGTCTCGTCTTTCCTCCAAGCTATACATGTTAAGATCCTTTAACCTTTCCTGGTAAGTTTTATCCTGTACAGCATATATGCACAGCAATTAAATGGCAGAATGAATATGCACAGGCACTCCATTAAACACCATAAAGAAGAATCCTACTGCAATCCCGTGGGACAACACTTTACCCAGCTTGGCCACTTAATGAAGGACTTAAAAATCAAAGTACTGAACGGGGTTTTTAAAAATATCCAAGAAAGAAAAAAAGTTTGAAGCCAGAATGATCAAATTGTTTAACAGCAAGAATAGAGGACTCAATATTGATTTGGGTTTCCTGACTCACTACCAACACTTTACATGCACACTCCCCCAGCATGATAACCCAAATCAATTTATTGAGAAAGGAAACCCAAATCAATCAAAATGCTAATACATATGACAGAACAGTAACATATTACTGTTCTGTCATATGTATCAACATTTTAAAATGAATTCCAATATGTTTATTCTATCAATATACAGAGTACTATGTACAGACTTATGCTTTCCCATACTCTTATGCATGTATGCTTATATACGTGACTGTGCATTTATATTTGTGTATATGAGTTCATGTGCATGTGTTTGTGTGCGTGTATATGTATTCATGTGTTTATACACACACACACACACATATGTGTGTGTGTATATATATATATATATATATATATATATATATTTGTGTTAGGTGCTTAAGATAGTACAGTGTGAAATACCATGAATAAGCATAGGATGGTAAAAGGAGCAAGTCGGTTGTGGTGTGCCGAAACCGACGATGAGGTAGGCCTGAGAAAGAAGAGGGCCCACCCAGGAAAAGAAATAGAAAGGAAATAAATGTTAAAAGTGGTGTGGTGGGAAGGTCATTCAACGCTGACCTCGAACGGTAAGGAGCAAGGTAAGGGGAGTGCCTTAAGTAGGCTAGGGGTAGCAAACCAGCACCTCCCACAAATGCAGGTAAATTGCCTTAATACTTGTGTTAGGTGCTTAACAGTGTGAAATACCATGAATAAGCGTAGGATGATAAAAGGAGCAAGTCGGTTGTGGTGTGCCGAAACCGACGATGAGGTAGGCCTGAGAAAGAAGAGGGCCCACCCAGGAAAAGAAATAGAAAGGAAATAAATGTTAAAAGTGGTGTGGTGGGAGGGTCATTCAACGCTGACCTCGAACGGTAAGGAGCCAGGCAAGGGGAGTGCCTTAAGTAGGCTAGGGGTAGCAAACCAGCACCTCCCACAAATGCAGGCAAATTGCCTTAATACTTGTGTTAGGTGCTTAAGATAGTAAAGTGTGAAATACCATGAATAAGCGTAGGATGGTAAAAGGAGCAAGTCAGTTGTGGTGTGCCGAAACCGATGATGAGGTAGGCCTGAGAAAGAAGAGGGCAAAAATTAAGTAATCAAATTTATTAACAGACAACCAATACATATACATTTTATCAACCAGACATGTTTATGAAAGCATCCCTTAATTCTTGTACTGGGTTCGGTATGTACCGTGAGTAAGCGGATGACTTCCAGCGCCCCAGTGTTTTGATAACATGAGTTGGGATGTTGACACTGGAGGCTGTGGACGCGGCTCCTATACGAAAGGAGTGTCCTGAGTATTTGTTTGCGTTGAGGCCCAGTTGTGTGAGCAAGGACCTGACGTAGGTCATGAAGGTTGTAGTGGTGAGTACTGCACCTTGTAGTTGTAATAACGGTTGCGAGGGCAGTAAGTGATGGTGCTGTATGTAGGCATCAAGAACCTTGACGGGACACCATCTGTTGTGCGTGGGATAGTACGGAATGTTTACAGGTATGTGCTGACTGGTTTTGGAGTGAGGTAAAGACAGGATGTAATGATCCATATGTTTTGTCAAGTGGGAATAGAGGAGGAATGGAGTGGTTTGGGTCGTGGAGGTCGTAGTGAATTCTCTAGGTCGTAGAAATCCATAGAAAGCGATGTATATTGCTGTTTTGATGATAGAATTTGTATTAGTGTCAAACGGTTTTAGGTCAAGTAGGTTAGATAATGCTTTGAAGATATGGTTATCTATGGGTAGCCTCTGGGCCAAATGTGTGGGTTCTGATTTTTGAATACCTCTGAGTATGGTCTTAATTTGGTGAGAGGCCATGAAACTGTTGTTATTTGGGTGTAAGATGAGCATGTGGTGTTGAATGCCAGTGAGATAGAGTTTGATGGTGTTGTATGACATTTTGAGTTTAAGGTGGCAAAAGGAAGCAAACCCCCAAAAAAGATGTCATAACAAACGGTTGTATGATGTTATGTTCCAGAAGGAATCGTTTGAATAGTGTGAAAGCCCTGCTGTATGTTTTGTTTGTATTGTTTGAAAGTGCCAACTGGGACAATGTCCTGCTATGCTGCATGATGACGTCTAGTCCAGTATGAGTTGTTGAAATGTTGGAGTGATGGTGGCTGTGGGTGCTGCTGACGGGAGTGCTTGATGAAACTCCTGAAATTTAAAGCGAGACAAATTGTCAGCAGCTGTGTTATATACACCTGGCACATGGAAACAACATAGGAAGAAATTATGACAAGCTGCCAACCAAGTGAGTTTCCTCAGAAATCTCATGATCGTAAGAGATTTGGAACGACCTTTGTTGATGATGTGACAGGTTGCCTGGTTGTCTGAGTAACAACGCACTGGCGTATTAGCCCATAAATGACCCCACGCTACGGCAGCCGCCACTATGGGGTAGATCTCAAAAAGAGCTGAGGTAGTGGAAAAACCTTCCAAATCCAGAACTGCTGAAGGCCAGCTGCCCCAAAGCCATTCGTTCCCAAAAATTGCTGCAAAACCAGTGGTAGATGCCGCATCTGACCAAATGGTAGGAGATGATTCAGTCAATTGAGGGAGGAACATACTTTTACCATTCCAAGTGGTTAAAAATCTCTTCCACATGTTTAGATCTGCCGTAGCTTGGGCATCTAAGGACAACCTGTGCGTGTCATGTAGAAAAAGTGGGAAAAGATGCAATAGTCGTGAAATAAAGGAGCGGCCTTGAGGTATGATGCGCATCGCAAAATTTAGTGACCCTAGCAGGGACTGTAGCTCTTTGCGGTTGCAAGTGCCGAGCTGTAGGTAGTTGTTTATGTAAGTGAGAATATTCTCTATCTTATCGTATGGTAGGCTTGCTTGCATTGTGGCAGAGTCTAATTGGATACCCAGAAAAGTGATAACCGTGTCTGGCCCTTCTGTTTTCTTTGGGGAGATGGGTACACCTAGTTGCTCAAACAGCTTAGTGGTAGCTTTGAGGCTAGTGGGAGGTGAAGTATTCTCCTCGACCAGTAGGAAATCGTCCAAGTAATGTAATACCGTAGGGCATCCGGCTATGTTCAATAGTAACCAGCATAATGCTTCGGCAAATGTGTCGAAAATAGCTGGGCTACTTTTGGACCCAAAAGTTAACCGGGAGAAAAAATAGTAGTTCCCAGACCACTTGATGCCATGCAGGTGCCACAGTGTGGGGTGGATAGGGAGTAATTTGAAGGCGTTAGTAATGTCGGTCTTACTGAGCCAGGCTCCAACCCCTGCTTGTATGATAGCTGTAATGGCGTGATCTATGGTGGTGTATTGCAGAGAGAATTCCTCAGAGGGTATGAGGGAATTAAGACTGAGGTTGGCCGATGAGTGGCGAGCCGATAAGTCAATGATGAGTTGGTGCGCCATTCTGTGAATGGAGGAGTTCTAAAAGGCCCCAATACAAAGCCCTCATCCACTTCTTGGGCTATGAGGGTGTCAACTACTGTGGGGTTGTGTTGGGCGGATTGTAAGTTAGGGCATTCCAGAGTTCCAGCTGGTATGTGTAGGATACCTGTGTGGAAGCCTTCTGTTAAACCAGAAATAAGAAAGTCTACCAGGTGTCTAGATGGGTGCTGAGACATCAATGTTGTGAATACTGGCATATTAATGGACGTAAGGTAAGGCTTGGAATACATTTTATTTGGACACATGGTCTTTGCATGTGCCCTAAAACATTTTGAACAGACATGCAATAGTCTACATCCACTGTAATTACAAGACCCAACATTGAAATTATTACATATCTGGGACTTGCCCAGAAACTTGATTGGGCGTCCCAATTTGTCTTTGGATAGTTTCCCTGGATCCCCAGAGGAACTAGTTCCTTGTGTGGAGGCATGTCCGTCTGCCGTGTTGGGACAAAAATTAGTAGTATGGGCTGTGGAGGAGCAGTATGCACAAGCTGGTGTTCTTAGACCTGCAAAGTGTCTGCAAAATAAGACGGTATCAATCCTTCCCCAGTTGGATCGTGTACCGTACTGGGAGAAGGCTCCAGCCACTTTTGCAGAAAAAGACCTATGGTAGTCATAGAATGCTGAACCACCATATTTGTTGCCCAGGTCTACCAGCTTGTGCATATAGAGATCAAACTCCTCTCTTCTGTTGGGATAAACCGCACAGATGACATCCCTGTAAATACCAAACGCTAGTACAAATTCTGGGATAGTTAGTTTTCTGTTCAGGCGGGCATCCCTAGATCTGACAATAACAGAAACATCATAAGCATACGTCTTATGTTCCACAATGTCCTGGGAGGCAATCAACAGGGAAGCCAGGTTGACATCTTTACCTTCCAGGATATCCCTTTTGATATGCTCAGGTATCATGTGGGCCGGGCTAACTTCCTGGTCATCCAGGGGGCTGGCTGGAGCGACTAATGGCAAGGCTGGTGTTTGTACCGCAGCCGCGGGTGGCCCTGCTAGAGTGAGGGCCGTGGTGACCGACTCAAGTTTCTCCAGCCTGGAGTTGACCTTGCCCATGGATGCCATGAGTGAGGATAACATGGCATGTATGTCCCCTGGGTTGGACTGGCTAGATCCTTCCCCGGCCTCTATGTTATTAGTTGATGTGCGTAGCAGTTTGAAAAGTTCTGCCTTCCTTGCTGTAGCGGGGTAGGGGATTTGTCGTCTCCTTAATTCCGTGGTTATGCGCGGGATTGTCCAGGATCTGATTGATGCTGGACTAGCTAGCTCTCCTCCTTGTGTGGGAGTGACAGCTCTAGCCGGGGTGCTAGGCAGGGAGAAATCCTCTACCCCTTCCTGAGACATACTATAAATAAAACAATAATTAGTATATAGAACCACCAAATTGTACTGGCAGGCTAGCTAGGCCGGATGGCGAAAGTATTATACTTGTTTGGTGACAGGTGAGGCCCTGCTAATTGCCAAGCGGCTTGAGAGGCTCTATCTATGCGTTGGCGCGAGGGGTTATTGAGGCCACTTGACGTAGTGGCAGGAGTTTTAGGCCTCTCGGTGACTGTACGACAGAAAACAGGGGAAGGGAGTGACAGGTGAGGCCCTCTCTTTGCAACATGCGAGGCGGCTAGCTAACGTGTGGCCCGATGGGTGTTTGCCTCTGGAACGTTTGAGGCGGGGTGTTGGCCTCGCGGGACCACTAACTGATGGCGACAGCCAAGACGGGGTAAATACCTATTGGGAATCTTGTGACCCTATTGCCAGTACTCTAAACTAGGTGGATGAAATGAAATGTATGGTAGAATACCATATGAGCAGGTGTACGTACCTGGTAGTATGACAAATCACAGGAATAAACTGTGTGGAGCAAATATATAAGCTTGACAGCCTAAAAATGGGTAAAAGAGAGTAGTATGATGAGTGTGGAGTGTGAAAAGAACCAGACTTATAGTACGTAGCAGCAATGTTTTAAAATTATGTTGATACCATGGGAATAGCTATGAGTGGCTCAGAAATGTTGCATGCTTGAATAAGCCATCATGTACAAACGATTTATGTGTTACGTGATAATGGTGTGTAAAGGAAAACATGAGATGTAGGTTATATACATATGTATATGACTGTGCAGGGAACGTATGATTGGTTGGATCAGTACGTGTGATTCAACCCGAGTATGCATGAAGAAGGAATTAAGCCTTATGTGTCATCGTCAGGACAGAGAAATGAGGCCTGTAATATAGGCTGAATGAATTGAAATGAAAATGGATAATTATAAAACTCCTGGCGTGGGAGTTCAATGATCTGTACAGAAATGTAACTGGTTTTATAGAAAGGGACATGGATGAGGGCATGGACTATTTTACACAGCGTAATGTATGATATGTAGCAGAAACCAAAGGCAGGGATACCCCAAAATTATTTAAAATGATGTGAAGTGATGTATATCTATATGATATATTTGTATTGAAAAGACGTATCAACCCGAGAATTATTGCTTAAATGAAACTATATCCTTTGTATGTGTTGTAGTAATAACCCAGAAGTGAGGCCTGTAACATTGGCTGAGTGCATTTGTATAAATGGATAAGTAATGCAGACCCCTGAAAGCGTGGGAGTCAAATGGTATATACAGATAAGTGGACTTGATTTGTGGACGTAATACAATACTGACAATAATTGAAAGTAATCGAAATAATCTATTTAAACAAGCAATTCTTAACCGAACGTTATATACACATGAAATGGTGAATATAATTCATGAAAGGATTATACGTAATATACAGAAAAAGCCGAAAGCAAATGTGAGGGAAACACAGAAGTTAGAATAGTTTAACCGTATGACTTTATGCGAACTGAAAGCGTGTTTGAGCGTATGTGAAAATTTGCCGAACGGCAAAACAACCGATTGATAATTCGTTTCAATATAACATGAAATAGGATATGCGAAATGACAATTGAACGATTAAATATGTTCATCCGAATGACCGTACGAATGAAAAAGCCCACGAATGGCTTGAAACATTCGTGTCATAACCAGGGAAAAAAACGTAAAGCGAGGACCCGTGCTGTACCGTACGCCGTGGGAACCAGTCCTGGCGTGACAAGAAGGTCTGACTTACGGTTTAGGAGTCCCTGGGACGCGATCTACGACGAAGACCGGAGTCAGAAGAAGCTGGACGGGCGGAAAGGCCTGAACAGGATTCCTGGACACAGCTAACGTGGTGAAAACCTCGTGGATACTGAAACCAAGATGGCGTCTGAGAGAACCCGGAAGTGGATCCTCATTCAACGCTGACCTCGAACGGTCATTCAACGCTGACCTCGAATGGTAAGGAGCAAGGTAAGGGGAATGCCTTAAGTAGGCTAGGGGTAGCAAACCAGCACCTCCCACAAATGCAGGCAAATTGCCTTAATACATA
>OW240916.1:66296426-66498778 GCA_933207985.1 Pelobates cultripes
CATCCTGAATTTCAGTTTCGGACCAGAATTTTCATTTCGGTGCATCCCTGCTAAACAGAATATTGGGATGATTGGCTGCAATGCTTAGCACTTTCATTAGGTGGCAGTATACTTTTCACACACCTACCTGGTAATGACTCTGATGGAACTCAAAATGTTGTTCTCTTCTGCAGTGCTTGATACTAAGTTGCAAACCAGTAGTTGCAAATGTGTAACTATTCACTTGCTGAAATAAGAACAGTTGTATAATGTAATCATAGTAAATTACAAAAAAAAAACTAGAAAAATGGATCAAAAACATTTGTAGAACTAGATTACTGATTAAATATAGTACATGTATGTGCAAAGCACATTTTACCTGCTGTCAAGGAACATATTTAACCAGTTTCTGATAAGAATATGGGAATTATGGGTGAAATATCAAGGTTACAGATGCCAGGGTCTATATTTAACGGGTTTCTGATGGAATAAAGAGTATAATCATTTTTCTATATGGGGATTATGGGTGGAATATCATGTTTATACATACATAGGAACATATTTAACTTGTTTCAGTTAAAGGACCACTATAGTGCCAGGAAAACATACTCGTTTTCTTGGAACTATAGTTCCCTGAGGGTGCCCCCACCCTCAGGGACCCCCTCCCGCCCGGCTCTGGAAGGGGGAAAGGGGGAAAAACTTACCTTTTTCCAGCGCTGGGCGGAGAGCTCTCCTCCTCCGTTCCGCCCCGCCGGCTGAATGCGCACGCGCGGCAAGAACTGCGAACGCATTCAGCCGGTCACATAGGAAAGCATTCTCAATGCTTTCCTATGGACGCTGGCGTGCTCTCACTGTGAAAATCACAGTGAGAAGCACGCAAGCGCCTTTAGTGGCTGTCAATGAGACAGCCACTAGAGGATTAGGGGGAAGGCTTAACCCATTAATAAACATAGCAGTTTCTCTGAAACTGCTATGTTTATAAAAAAATGGGTTAACCCTAGAAGGACCTGGCACCCAGACCACTTCATTAACCCCTTAAGGACTGGACTGTTTTTGCGATGTTGTACATTTGCAACCAGGAATATTTTTACACTTTTCTGGTGTTTGTGTTTAGCTGTTATTTTCCGCTCTCTCATTTACTGTTCCCATACAAATTATATATTGTTTTTTTCAGGACAAAATGGGCTTTCTTTACATACCATTATTTATATAATCTCATGTATTTTAATTTAAAAAAAATAAAAAAATATGATGAAAAATTGAAAAAATACATGTTTTTTGACTTTTACTTGAAAAATCTTTTACTCATCTACAAAAGCGAATGAAAAAAACAGCTAAATAGATTCAAAATTTTGTCCTGAGTTTAAAAATACCCAGTGTTTACATGCTTTTTTGCTTTTTTTGCAAGTTATAGGGCTATAGGTACAAGTAGGATATGGCGGTTTCAAAACAAAATTTTTTTAAATGTATCAATAGTGACATTGTAACACTATTATCTGTCATAAATCTCTTGAAAACACTCCACATGTATATATTTTTTTTAAAGTAGACAACCCAGGGTATTCATCTAAGGATATTTTGACACTTTCTATGCAGCCATTTTACCACAAGTTTTTGCCAAATTTTGCATAGATAGTTGTTTTTTTTGTTTTTTTTCACATACATTGCAATTCAGGTATAAACTTACAGATCCTGTTATGTCTTGCTGCCAAACAACACGCCAATATGTGTTCAGCAACATCTCCTGAGTACAGTGATACCACCCATGCATAGGCTTGTTGGATTGTTTGGGGTCTAAAAGGCCACATTTGGCAGGTGCGCATATCCATTTTTCAACTTGGAATTTTGACATGTAGTCAACCTGCGCACATGTCCCATTTGGGACATTTGTAAGGCCGGCCAATGTATTTTACCCCCACCAAACCATATATTTTTGGAAAGTAGACCCCCTAGGGTATTTCAAATGGTGGTTTTTTAACACTTTCCATGCACTAATTCTACCACCAGACATTGTCAAACATTTAGGTAGTCATTTTTTGTGTGTTTTTTTTCACACACATTGTACTTTAGGCATGAATTAACAAATCGTGTTATGTGTCACTGCAAACAACACGCCAATATGTGTTCAGCAACATCTCCTGAGTACAGTGATACCACCCATGCATAGGCTTGTCGGATTGTTTGGGGGCTAAAAGGCCACATTTGCAGGTGCGCATATCCATTTTTCAACTTGGAATTTTGACATGTAGTAAACCAGCGCCCCTGTCCTATTTGGGCCAATGTATTTTACCCCCATCAAACCATATATTTTTGAAAAGTAGACAACTCAGGGTATTTTAAATGGTGGTAGTTTAATACTTTTCATGCAATAATTCTACCACCAGCCTTTGGCAAACTTTTGGGTAGTAATTTTCTTCATGTTTTTTTACACATACATTGTACTTTAGGCATGAATTAACAGATCCTGTTATGTATCACTGCCAAACAACACCCCAATATGTGTTCAGCAACATCTCCTGAGTACAGTGACATCACCCATGCATAGGTTTGCTGGGTTGTTTGGGGGCTAAAAGGCCACATTCAAGACTTGTACATATCAGTTTTTCAACTTGATATATAGGTATGCTTGGCCTATCTTCAGTTTGGCATATTTTTGCATCCCCCCGTTAATGTTAACATCATGAAAGTTTATATTTTTATAAAGTAGACATTCCAGAGTATTGTATATGAGGTGTTTTCACATCCTTCCCCCAACCATTGTGCTAAACAAATTTCAGAGAACGTGCATGGTGGTAATTTTTTAATTCTGCTTTTTATGCACACGTCATCTGGTTTTGGCCAGCCAGTTATGTTACTACCATAAAACTTTTTTAACCAAATGTGCAGGTATCAAATGCACCTTTAGCAGCATTCTCTAAACTAACTCCTGCAAAAAGAATCTAATTGGAGATTTGGGGGGAAGGAAACTGACTAACTAAAATTTGCTGCTTTCAAAAGAAAAAAAACAGTGAAAAGGGGTGTCTGTCCTTTTCCCTTTTTTATAACAGACCCAGCAACATTTCAGGGATTTGTTTTTTTTTGCAGTTGGCAGTATCTTAAAAATAAAATGTCTGGACTCCTCTGGCACCGTTGTTGGAACTTGACCATCTCCATAAATTATTGTGGAAATCAGCTTGAACTAAAATTGGAGAAAGGTGGTTCTTTCTGAATTCATTTTTTTTAAAGAGTAAAAATTAATTATGTGTTGCTACTTGCATCAGGTAGATAGCCACCTTTTTATACCAGGCTTTTGTCTTTCTTAAGATAAGATATGGCTGCATCAGCTGATCAGCCAAATCAACACCCCCATGTGCCTGTTATAAGCCCTGATGCACACCGGTTTTGTCTGTACCCTGCCTCGGACAGTGACGTCTGACATGCCCTCGTTATGGATGGTTGTTAGCATGTGAACATCCTTCCTGTCCTTAAATTTTATTGCAAGCACTTTAGCTTTGTGCAGACCTTTACATTCACTTTTTTTTTTTTTGGCCTCTATTAAAGGTCTGGGGAAATCCTTGGCATATCTTCTCACACTGCCACAGGCCAGTATCTAGAAACCCTAAAGAGTTTGAAACAAACAGACAATGCTATAAAAATTGTCCACATAAAGGTGGTAACCCTTATTGAACAAGGGGATCAGTAAGTCAAAAACAAGTTTCCCGCTTGTCCCCAGAGAGTCAGTACAGCCAGGAGGGTCCAGTTGACCATCTTTCCCCTCATATATACGAAAGGCAAATGTATAGCCACTTTCGCTCTCGCACAGTTTGTAGAATTTTACGCCATACCTAAAGCGCTTTGAGAGGATGTATTGTTTGAATCCTAATCTCCCTTTATATTTCATTAACGATTCATCAATAGATACATTTTTTTGAGGAGTATAAACTTCAGTAAATTTGTGCTGAAGATGGTCTACCAGTGGGTGTATTTTATGAAGCCTATCATATTGGGTGTGATCTCTGCGGTGACAGAGGGTATTGTCATTGAAATGTAAGTATCTCAGCAGCAGCTCAAATCTTGTTCTAGACATGGTTTGAGAGTACACTCGACTAGAACAGATTGGGTTGGTGCTCCAGTAAGAGCAAATTGATGGCTTCTTTATAATCCCCATGAGAATTGTAAGAGCCCAGAATTTTTAAGTTCAGCGACATCTGTGGGATGCCAAGCACACTCCTCCCTGACTGCATAGCTATCTGGATTGGTATCAATAAATTGGGTAGCATATAAATTAGTCTGGGGAGCAATCTCCTCCCACATGGTATCCCCTAAAAATAGCTCCATATATTGCATAGAGGAGAAGTCATCCACATTGACATTAATGCCTGTGTTGGCACTAAAAGGGGTGATTTGGGGCTCAGCTAACTGTGGAGAAACCTGTTCCTCCTCCACATTCGGCGTAGCAGAGAAAGCACAGCTTCTTTTTGCAGCCAGCTCACACACAGATGACATGTCAGAAAACTGACCTGGGTCAAAATCGGACGCAGTGTCAGTGGCGTCAGAGTCTGGCTAACACAGAGTTAAAAAACAGACTAAATGAGACTAAAACTTCTGTTAGCAGCAATCTGTAAACTAACTCCTGCAAAAAGAATCTAACTGGAGATTTGGGGGAAGGATACTGACTAACAGAAATTTGCTGCTTTCAAAATAAACAAAAAAAATAAATCAGGAACAAGTATTATAAAAATGTATTTTCTGTGTGGTAGACCTTAAAACATTCTCCAATGCACAGTCCAGGTTTTGTATGGCAATCGGGACAGTGAAAAGGGGTGTCTGTCCTTTTCCCTTTTTTATAACAGACCCGGCAACGTTTCTGGGGGTTTCTTTTTTTTGGTGTTGGCGGTATCTTAAAAATAAAATGTCTAGGCGACTCTTGCACTGTCGTTGGAACTTGACCATCTCCATAAATTATTGTGGAAATCAGCTTGAGCTGAAATTGGAGATAGGTGGTTCTTCCTGGATTAATTTTTTAAAAAAGTAAAAATGAATTATGTGTTGCTACTTGCAACAGGTAGATAGCCACCTTTTTATACCAGGCTTTTGTCTTTCTTAAGATAAGATAAGGCTGCATCAGCTGATCAGCCAAATCAACACCCCCCATGTGCCTGTTATAAGCCCTGATGCACACCGGTTTTGTCTGTACCCTGCCTCGGACAGTGACGTCTGACATGCCCTCGTTATGGATGGTTGTTATCATGTGAACATCCTTCCTGTCCTTAAATTTTAGCGCAAGCAGTTCAGCCTTGCGCAGAGCTTTGCATTCCCCTTTTTTTAATTTGGCCTCTATGAGAGGTCTGGGAAAATCCTTGGCATTTCTTCTTACAGTGCCGCAGGCCAGTGTCTGTAAACTATAAAGAATTTTAAACAAGTGGACACTGCTGTAAAAATTGTCCACATAAAGGTGGTAACCCTTATTGAACAAAGGGTTCAGTAGGTCCCAAACAAGTTTCCCAGTTGTCCCCAGAGAGTCAGGACAGCCAGGAGGGTTCAGTTGAGCATCTTTCCCCTCGTATACACGGAAGGCAAATGTGTAGCCACTTTCGCTCTCGCAAAGTTTGTACACTTTAATGCCATACCTAGACCGCTTTGAGGGGATATATTGTTTGAACCCTAATCTCCCTTTGTATTTCATAAGGGATTCATCGATGGATAAAGTTTGTTGGGGAGTATAAACTTCAGAAAATCTGTTCTGAAGATGGTCTACCAGTGGGCGTATTTTATAAAGCCTATCATATTGGGGGTGATCTCTGGGGTGACAGAGCGTATTGTCGTTAAAATGTAAGTATCTGAGCAGCAGCTCATATCTTGGTCTAGGCATTGTTTGGGAGAATATAGGAGTCGAACAAATTGGGTTGGTGCTCCAGTAAGACCGGATTGATGGCTTTTTTATTATCCCCATGAGCATGGTAAGAGCCCAGAATGTTTTAAGTTCAGGGACATCTGTGGGATGCCAAGCATGCTCCCTGACTGTATAGCTACCTGGATTGGTCTCAATAAATTGGCTAGCGTATAAATTAGTCTGGGAAGCAATCTCCTCCCAGATGGTATCCCCTAAAAATAACTCCATATATTGTATAGGGGAGAAGTCAACCACATTCACATTAATGCCTGCGTTGGCACTAAAAGGGGGGATGTTGGGCTCAGCTAACTGTGGAGGTACCCAGTCCTCCTCCACATTCAGCGTAGCAGGGGAAGCACAGCTTCTTTTAGCAGCTGGCTCACTCACAGATGACATGTCACTAGACGTGCCGCTAAACTGACCTGGGTCAAAATCGGACGCAGTGTCAGTGGTGTCAGAGTCTGACGCCAAGAAGGCATATGCCTCCTCCAAGCTGTACATGCGCTGCATGTTTCACACCAACAGACTAAACTAACAAAATACTAAACACAATATTTTTTTATTTTTTTTTAAAAACACTAAAACAGACTAAAACAGTAATCCCTAAACTAACTCCTATTAGAAGAATCTAATGTAGATTTGGGGGAAGGAAACTGACTGACTACGACAGGCTATGACAAACTATGACAGACTACGACAGACTACAGACTAAAACAGACTAAAACAGACTAAAACAGACTACGACAGTCTAAGACAGTCTAAGACAGTCTAAGACAGTCTAAGACAGTCTAAGACACAGATTTTTAAAAATAAAGTTAACCCTTAAGGGCAAAAAAAAAAATACAGACAGTAAAAATGCACTGTCTGTAACAGATCTGGCAGGGAAGGGGTTAAAATAGGATTTTAATTAACTGAAGATACTTTTTATTTTTCACAGGAACAGCTGCTGCAACAAACTATCAGGATCTCTGTCTCTCTCCTCTCACAAAACGCTACAGAGAGGAGAGAGGCAGAGATCAGTGTCAAAGTGAGTGTTTGTAACACCCACTTTGACACCAGCCAATTGTGAGCGATCGCGGATCGCTCACACGCCGCAATTGGCTGTTACTATCTGCCTGGGATGCCGGGCAGATAGTAACAACGGGATTTCAGCGGAAGCGATCTCTGATCGCTCCCGCCGCCCGTTTTCCGTTAGGACGGTTCAGGACCGTCCTCGGTCGGCAACGCAAAAATGCCGAGGACGGTCCTGAACCGTCATGCGTCCTTAAGGGGTTAAATTAAGGTAAAAACAAGCCTGTGCGAGCGACCTACTATGGAGAAACAGAGTATTTAACTCATAATTAGGACTGTGAAGCTTGGAGGCTCCTTGGGCTGTGAGTTTGATGATGGATGACCTCCGAAAAATTCCTGCAAATTAGAGTGTGGGAGAGCGTCAGCTGCGTTAACCCGAATACCCAGAATGTGAACATAAGTTATGCAGAATTGAAGATTTGCCGCTAGCCATGTAAGACTCCTTACCAAGTTAATAATCGAGAGGGACTTTGTTAACGATATTACATGTTTCCAAGATATTCGAAAAGCATCTGACCGACTGCCCTCTCCACTCTTTGCCCCGTATATATGTGTAGCTGCTACGATTGGAGGAAAGACGAGACAGGGGGGATATGATAGAAACATTTAAATATATAAAGGGAATCAACACAGTAAAGGAGGAGACTATATTTAAAAGAAGAAAAACTACCACAACAAGAGGACATAGTCTTAAATTAGAGGGACAAAGGTTTAAAAAATAATATCAGGAAGTATTACTTTACTGAGAGGGTAGTGGATGCATGGAATAGCCTTCCAGCTGAAGTGGTAGAGGTTAACACAGTAAAGGAGTTTAAGCATGCGTGGGATAGGCATAAGGCTATCCTAACTATAAGATAAGACTAGGGACTAATGAAAGTATTTAGAAAATTGGGCAGACTAGATGGGCCGAATGGTTCTTATCTGCCGTCACATTCTATGTTTCTATGTTTCTATGTTTCTATGTTTCTATGATTGGGTAGATTAAAATAGTGCTGAGGTGGTTTTGAAATGTACTTGCGAGGTATACTCAATTGGCCAAGAGACGAAAACCCATTTGTAACCAAAATTTGCTGCATAATCTACGGCACCTAATGCATCAGTCCGGACCATAGGGGAATTGTCGGAAACAGGGGGAACAAGTAGTGACCTGCCATTCCAAGAGGACAGGAACAGACGCCACCTTCTTAATATCAGCTCTAGCTGGTTTGTTTAAGAGAGCTGTGGAGTCGTCGACAGGGAGACCATGCAAGAAAGAGGATTCTGGAAATAAAGAGACTTACGTTATGGAATTATTCTCCCCACAAAATTGAGTGAACCGGGTAATGACTGTAGCGCATTCCTGGTGCAAGAGTCTTGTGACGTGCAGATGTTGATGTAAAAGAATTCTATCTGCTTGGCCTGCATAGAAATAGAACGGAGTGTAAACCCCGGGAATGTGATCTCTCCATTTTGTCCGGGCTATGGGTACTCCTAATCTTTGAACAGAGTGAACATGTGATTCAGGCTGTGTGGCGTGCTTTGGTGTGGTTCGATGGTGAGGAAGTTGTCTAAGTAGCGTAAGACATCTGCATATGTTCCGTAGGAGCCATGTTTAAGGTTTCGTCGACGATATCGCATAACTTGGTCTGGTAATGAAATAGTGGCTGTCTTCCCACTTAACTCCATGCAGATGCCAGATTGACTTAAGAATGGGTAGTAATTTACACTTGCTAGTAAAGTCTGATTTACATAACCAGGCAGCCTTCCCGGAATGAATGATTGCTTGTATGGCCTCGTCAATTCTGGCGAACTGGAGGAAAACTTATGACAGGGACAGAGTACTTAAACTAGGAGAAGTGGGTGAGTGAGGTGCAGAAAAATCAAATGATAAGTCTCTTTAAAATGTAAAATTCCCTGAGGCGATTCCTAGGGGTTTGTCCTCCAGGAGGTGTAAAAGTAGTGTTGTGAAAGGCCCTATCAAGAAACCGTTGGTGATTTAATTAAGTAAGAGTTTTGTACTCTGATGGGAACTGTGAGTGCTGACTGTAGGATGGGGTGTTCCAAAATACCTATGTGGAGTGACACAAACCCTGTGTAAAACCAGCTAGTAGACGTGAGAAATTCTACCAGATATAAAGAAGGATGAGTAGACAGGTAGCGTTATGGATTAGGAAAGTTTATTGGGGTGGAAAATTTTAGGGTACCGCCTGTAGGAACATTGTTTTTGGAGTGTGCACTGAAACAAAGTGAGCCCACGTGAAGAAGCCTACCAGCACTATAACTACAACCACTGGCATTGAAATTATTGCAGATTTGTGCTTCACCTAGAAAACAAATTGGCATGCCTACTTTGTCTTGGCAAAATCCCTCTGGGATGTGTTGGACTGATAATCAGCATTGGCTTACTGGTAGAGGGAATAGCTAAGTTTCCAGGATGAAATTTGATCGTATGGGCTGTTGCTGAGCTTATGACGCAGGAAGGTGTTTTGAGACCCGAAAAATACCTTAGAAACCGTTGCGTGTGTAACTGACCCCAGTCGGTGTTAGTACTCTCTGCGAGCCTGAACTGAGATGGGTGCTGGTAACTGACAGAATGTCTCCTTGTATAGAAACATTAGACATGCTAAGGAACTGAGGCAGATGACTTTGCTAGTATAGATCTACCATGACCCAGCTTACTAGAGTAGTGCCTACAGGCAAAATTGTACTAACTAGCTTATGTTGGTGACAGGTGAAACCCTGACTACTTGCCAAGTGGCTTTGAGAGGCTCTACCTATGATTTGGCTCGTGGGGCTTTTGTGCCACTGAGGTGGGTGGCGGAGTGTTGGCCTCTCAGTGACATGTAAAAGATTGTAAAATCGATTGGCCGTGACGGGTGAGGCCTTAATTATGACTTGATGAAAGGCTATAACTATGCGTTGGGCCGATTGGGCTCGAACCTCTGAACGGAAGGCTGATTGTATGCCTTGCGGGACCACTTGACTTATAGGCGAGGAGTAGAGCGTAATATAAACCTATTAACACACGTCAATATTCAGAATGCTGTATAAACAGAATGAACTTAAACTGCTAGGTATGAGGCAGTTTATACAAATAAACGAAAGTTTGTGCGAAAGTGTGACTATGTGTATACTAATGGAAAAACATAAGCATTTTATGCGAAGGGATAATGCATACGAAAGTTTAACCGAAACGCCAGTTAGCAATGCACAAGATGGAATCTAAGCATAATCTTACCCTGATTAGCATACTTATATATTTATAAAACACATTAGCTATGCTTTGAGGAGAAATACTTTAATAAAATTATACCTTAACTGCCATCAGGACATACTGATTTCGTATATTTTAGAGAGTAGAAAACAAGGACTTTTTAAAGAGTGACACAATAAATGCTTTGACATTGAAAGCTGTTTAAATTGAATGAAAAGCTTTACCAGCGCTGTTTCAACCGGAGTTTTAACTTCTACTGCAACGCCAGCAAGTTAAAATAAAAGACAGTTTATAACTCCCATATGAAAGTAACGAACAGAACAATGAAAATACAATTTGCAAAATAAACGAACATTTGCCATACATTAATTGAAATTTACCAATTGATATTGAAAAACCACAAGGTGGCGATATTAGCTAAACAAATTGACTGGTAAACGAAAGCTGAAAATAAGCCTAAGTGCGGGGAATAGCAGTGCTACCGAATGCAGCACTACGCTACCTCTTTAAATGGAGTAGTGTATTTAACCAAGAAGGCACCTGTTGCAATCAGTGACCGCATTTGTGTGATCTTTAACAGGAGGGAAGAAAATGAATATAGTGGACATCTTATGCCTTGTGTAAATTGGACTAATTAGATGCAGCAGTGGGGCATAAATAAAACATAATATGACATACTAATATAGCAATAAGCACTTTATTGTTTAAATTACACAGTGAATGTAACCATAACTGCCATATGACATCCTGATAAGGGTATTGCTGTACGTTTTAACTTGGGCATAAATAACAAGTAAAAGACGATGTACTGAAAGAATAGTTTAAGTAAAACGAAATGAAACACAAAATGCCGTTTAAATTGACAAAAAAAAATGCTTTCCCCATGCTGTATTTAACCAAAATGACCTTGACTTGTTAGGTATGCCAATACAGATAAACAAAAGTCTACGCGAAAGAGAGGATTACACGAGCGGCTGCCAAGTGTGTACTAATAGGAATGACCGCTTTGTATGCGAACGGAGCTGTAGACAGAATTTTAGCCAAAACGCTAGTTAGCGCGAACCACCTTCAGTGACCTGAAGGATTTAACATGAGCTATATAGACGAAAGAAACCGTGTAGCCGAACGTGTGAGTAATTGAGGAGTGCACAAATTATGCTGTATAACTTACGATTAGCCGTTCATGTGTTGGCTACCCTCGTTATACTTACGAACACAAAGCATAGAGAGAGATGCAGGTGGACTGCCAGAGGGCGGGAAAATGACGTCAGGGTCCAGTGAACCAGAAGTAAACAGAAGCACTTCCAAGATCGTCGATGATAGGTAAGCAGGGGCTCACTGGGTTTAAGTAGGGTTCCATGTACCTCCCACAAAGACAGGCCAAGCCATATATATATATATATATATATATATATATATATACCATAACCTATTTGGATTTTGCTTCCCAAGCACTACCAAGCCTCACTAAGCAAACCAGTAACCAACCTCATGCTGAAGAGTTGCATTAACAACGAAACAGCTGTCCATGAGTGGTTCACTGGTTTTGCATCTTATCCTAAATTGTGTTCCAAGCAGTTGTATACTGCAAACACAAATTATAAGGAATCCATGTTTAAAATGGAATGAGGCAAAAATGTGATTCTTTGTTAAACTAATTTGCATATGCCCAACCAGAATCCTTTGCGGTTGTAACATCACTGCTGATTTGGAATTTCTGTGGGAAAAGCAAGTCTTATGGCTTGACTGGTGTGCAGATTTTTGTTTAGCATTGTATTAACTATCCACATACTTCAGGTGGAAGGGGTTTTCAATCACAATTTTTCCCCACCATAACCTATTTGGATTTTGCTTCCCAAGCACTACCAAGCCTCACTAAGCAAACCAGTAACCAACCTCATGCTGAAGAGTTGCATTAACAACGAAACAGCTGTCCATGAGTGGTTCACTGGTTTTGCATCTTATCCTAAATTGTGTTCCAAGCAGTTGTATACTGCAAACACAAATTAAAGGAATCCATGTTTAAAATGGAATGAGGCAAAAATGTGATTCTTTGTTAAACTAATTTGCATATGCCCACCCAGAATCCTTTGCGGTTGTAACATCACTGCTGATTTGGAATTTCTGTGGGAAAAGCAAGTCTTATGGCTTGACTGGTGTGCAGATTTTTGTTTAGCATTGTATTAACTATATATATATATATATATATATATATATAATAAAATAAGTAGTGTAAAGATAGCACTCCAAGGACTTCAGAAATAAGGTAAAAAAAACTTATCTTTATTCAGGCATCAGCCTAGGTGGATCAATGTTTCAGTTCACTAATGGATCCTGACAAAAGTTCCATTAGTGAACTGAAACGTTGATCCACCTAGGCTGATACCTGAATAAAGATACATTTTTTCACCATATTTCTGAAGTCCTTGGAGTGCTATCTTTACACTACTTATTTTATATTTATTGCTGACCAGCACCAGGCCGATTATCTCTTAACAGGAGTGCACACATTGGATTATCTCTCTCTCTCTATATATATATATATCTATATATCTATCTATCTATCGATAGATATATATATATATATATATATATATGTAGAGAGAGAGAGAGAGAGAGAGAGAGAAGACAATTCAGATAGCACTCCCAGGACTTGTAGTGTAGATAAAAAAAAAATCGATCAACGTTTCAGTCTGTTACACACAGACTTTCATCAGGACTAGCAAGTACAGCGTAAATGCTTGTCTACATACCCAAATACATACATCCAATTAACTTACCTACCACCGGAATAAACTTCAGCTCCCTGTCAGCCCGGTCCAAATCTTGCGCGGGTTCCGCCGGCGTCGACATGTGCGTGCTTGACGTCATCACTCAGCGTCATTACCACATCATGAGAGCGCCCGTACAACAGCTTCATTGGGAGTTTGTTGTTATGGACACCAACTCCCATAGCAACATATGTAAATAATAACTACCGTGTTTCTCCGAAAATAAGACCGGGTCTTATATTAATTTTAGTCACAAAAAACACACTAGGGCTTATTTTCAGGGTAGGGCTTATTTATTTACGGTACCGGTATGTACATTGAACCCCCCCTTTAATTAATCCACCCCTTTAATAAATCCACCCCCCTCTAATTAATCCACCCCCTCTAATTAATCCACCCCCTCTAATTAATCCAGCCCCCCTTTAATTAATTCACCCACTCTAATTAATCCAGCCCACCCTTTAATTAATTCACCACCCCTTTAATTAATTCACCCCCCTCTAATTAATCCAGCCCACCCTTTAATTAATTCACCACCCCTTTAATTAATTCACCCCCCTCTAATTAATCCACCCCTTTAATTAATTCACCCCCTCTAATTAATCCAGCCCACCCTTTAATTAATTCACCCCTTTAATTAATTCACCCCCTCTAATTAATCCAGCCCACCCTTTAATTAATTCACCACCCCTTTAATTAATTCACCCCCCTCTAATTAATCCAGCCCACCCTTTAATTAATTCACCCCCTCTAATTAATCCAGCCCACCCTTTAATTCACCCCCTCTAATTAATCCAGCCCACCCTTTAATTAATTCACCCCCCTCTAATTAATCCAGCCCACCCTTTAATTAATTCACCCCCCTTTAATTAATTCACCACCCTTTAATTCACCCCCCCTTTAATTAATTCACCCCCCGCCCCCTTTAATTAATTCAGTCCCAGACATAAAATATCTAGCGGTACTCACATTTCAAAGTTTCCTTGCCGAGTCCGACCACTGGGAGCCTCACCGCCTGGAAATGGATCCTTCCGCTGAAGATCCGTGAAGGCAGACTGACGGCGCTGCGAAATGTCGTCATCACGTTGCGCGATGCCGCGGCCCGCAACGCTCCTCCTACAGTAGAAGAAGGAAGTCTCGCCGAAAAGGTACAATGCCTAGGTCTTATTTTCGGGGTAGGGCTTATATTGCAGCCCACCCCGAAAATCCGACTAGGGCTTATTTTCGGGGTAGGGTTTATTTTCGGGGAAACACGGTAGTAACTAAAGCTGGAACCAAGCAATCCAAGCTCATAAATCACAATAAGATAACGGTTATTGTTCCTTAATATCCACAGAGCATAAAACAATTAAACAAAATAGGGTGAATGTCAAAGCAGAACCAATTGATGCCACTATTAAATAAGAGGATCAATAGAAAAAAAACTAAATTGAGACAAATCTATATACAAAATAAATATGAAACAAACAATTAAACCACAGATCATACTGACAGCCCAACACTGAATATCTTGTACTGAGACTCTATTTCCTTAATATATTTGAAAAGAACAAACATTTAAAGTGGTACTACACCACTAAACATTTAATATGAGGAATGTAAACTAACACTGACTTAGCCATCCAATAGGTCCACATAACACCAGGCTTAATTGTTGATAACCCCTATAAATCAAGAAATTAAAAGGAGAATGTCGAGGACATACTCAAGCTATTCTGTCATGTAATCTCATGTCAAAGGTCACAATAGATACAAGATCCCCATATGAAAGGGAAACCTCTGTACATTCTAGAGCTATTCTGTCCACATGGTAATTTACTAAAGGTAAAATGATGGGTAATTTTTATATATATATATATATATATATATATATATATATATATATATATATATATATATATATATATATATATATATATATATATATATATTTTTTTTTACTCTCCCCTTGTAGCACCATCTTCTGCACTGTTTCCTTGTTTTTTTTTCTCTCTCTCTCCCCCCCTCACTCTGTGATCTTCACACAAGATATTTACAACCATCTGCAAGAATAGTGTCTATTTTCTAACAAACCTGCGTCTTATCTGCACTCATGTCCCTTTAACCCCTGTATCACAACTCAACTTTGAATTCTATGTGTCGTCTTCTATGTGTCGGCTTACAAATGCTGTAGACTTGAGAAAAGGATGTTCTCCTGAAAGCTTGTCATTAAAAAATTATGTTAGTCCAATCAAAAAGGAATTACAAGATACACTTATCAGTTTTTTACATACATACATGCATGTGTATATATATATATATATATATATATATACATACACACATACATGTATGTATGTAAAAAACTGATAAAAAGTGTATCTTGTAATTCCTTTTTGATTGGACTAACATAATTTTTATATATATATATATATATATATATATATATAATTATATTGAAGAAAGATGCACTCTCTGGTCTTTTTAAGAATATTAACAGTCTTTAATACATCAAAGGTTTACATTAATCTTTAATCTTAATTCGAGAGATACCTATATCATCCTTTTGACATCTGGACATTTTTTTTTTTATATCCAACATCCTATCTCCAGGTATGGGATAGGGTGAAGGGGACCGAATAGATAAAAACTTTTCTTTTTGAGCTAATATGCAGGTGGCATAATATATATATATATATATATACATACATATACAAAAGTTCTGTATAATTTGGATTGCTCTATAAAATATAAAACAAGTGTTCCTACTGTTTAGGGAACGATGTCCAAATGTTGATACTTCTAAGCTCCTCTGTTTATTAGAGAGCTATTATGGGGTATACATTGTGACCTTTCAAATTGCTCCTGCCTATGCCTTTAAGTAACAGATAATCTATATTATACACAAAAAAACATATACTTTAGTTGTCCATGGCTGACATATATGTTTTAATTTGGCATTTGTTTATATGTTTAACTACACAAATCTATTTTCACCTTGGTTGCAGACACTTTGGTGTAAGATCGTTTTTTACACATGACACTTTAGGACACTGTATTTCTATCACTTGCTGACACATATATTTAATGAATGTGTGTAGATTAAATACACCCCTTTCACTTATGGAATTTAATAACTACCCACATATATTTCATAATCACAGACCGATATGAGACTATTCCTATAATATTTTCATTGGTCTCCTAGCAACTCCACTCACTGGCATCACTCTCACATGATCCTGTATGTCACGTGACTTCTGGTTTTCACTTCCGGGTTTGGACTGAATGGATGAGGGAATCACATCACAATTGGTGAGAACGGTCTATCTTTTTCTATATATATCTTGATTTTATGGTTATAAGTTGATCCTGAGGAAGACCCGAACGGGTCGAAACGTTGCTCAAACAACCTGTAAACCTTTGATGGATTAAGATATTCTTAAAAAGACCGAAGAGTGCATCTTTCTTCAATATAATTATTTATCAGCATAAGAATGCACCAGGGCACTTTACTATTTAGGAAGGGCGAGTGCCATTATTTCTGCTATATATATATATATATATATATATCTATATCTATATCTATATCTATATCTATATATATATATATATATATATATCTATATCTATATCTATATCTATATCTATATATCTATATATCTATCTATATATAAAGCAATATATGACCGCACTCCAAGGATTATGTAGAGATTTTGAAATAAAATTTAACTTTTATTCAATCCATTTAAAAAGTCAACGTTTCAGCTCCCACATGGAGCTTTCATCAGGACAAAACATAATTTACAAGTGCAGACACAAAGAAATATATAACCCCAATCCCTCAAAATAATTTACCTTAATTGTGTACTCATCTAGCCATGAGACAGCTTGCCCTGCATTAGAGAGTAATGAGTGTGGTGTCCATGTGTGCAAGGCCCAGAAAAGGGGGATGGGGCTACAGGTTACTTGGCAACAATCCAACTGGACTGATTGCGTTCCATCTTGTAGCCTAGTAGCTACAATCATTTTTGAGCTCAGGGTAAAGTAGGAGTGGATACAGAGTCTAGTAGGGTATTTAACCCCTAGATGATTAGTATGTGTGCCCAGGCTATGTGTAATAGCCTATTTACCATGCATGGAACAAGCAATGAAATAATATGCAATGTATGCAGGGGAACATAAATCAAATTATAGCAAGAAGACAATCTATATACTTTGCTGCATAACCAAATATGTTTAGGATTTTGGGGTTAAATTAAACAGTGTATTTAAGTCCTATAGGGAAACAAAAAAAAAATGTACTATAGAAATATAGATAATGTGTACTTCTAGTTCAAGTCTTTGGAATATACTGCTCCAAAGGAGCTGAAATGTTGACTTTTTAAATGGATTGAATAAAAGTAAAATTTTATTTAAAAATCTATACAAAGTCCTTGGAGTGCGGTCATTTCTGATATGTCTACATGATCCTTGCCAGACCAGCACTGGGCACCACAGGATTACACCAGGAGTGCAAGCCCTTGCTATTTGTATAATATGACTACGATGGCAGGAGCCTTGCTATGCACCTGGAACATTGAGAATAAGTATTTTCTCACAGAGCAGAACTTGCTTTAGTATTGACGATATTTTGGTGACATTTTTGAATTTTATACACTCAGACTATCCAAAATACCTGGGAAACCTACAAGCTGATTGATAGCGTTTAAATCCAACGATGGATGACTTCTTTGCTTTAGCAGGAGGCCTTGCTGAACAAACAGAGATTTTTCAGTTACACAGAACAAGATGCTGACAGGATAAGATGGGAAACAACATACACGCAATTACTGGACACCACCACATAAATAAATCTACTTCGAGTTACTAAGATTGAGGAAAAGGGAGACAGACTTAGACCTCCATGGATTTTTCCTCTCAGATTATCACAAACATCTGCAAGTTCCACGTGGCTTCAGGATCAAAAACACCCCCCTACCATTGGCCAGCTCAAGCCTAAGGTATGTAAAAGATGGATATCTGTCCTTAATAAATGCTCACTTGATTTGATGTTAGTAAGAATAGAAGATGTCTTGAGAGGACTTGAAAGAAGTGAGGAAAAGGATAACTGAACTGGAAACAAGAGAGGCCCTATTGCTGTCAGCAGTTGAAGCAGCACCAATAATGCTTAAACTTGAGCAGAGTGTGAAGGAGTATAAAACCGACCTGGTACGTTTTAAAAGAGAAAAACAAGAGAAAGTCAATAATGATTATAGAGAACATCGTGTCTACAGATGGCTTAGTGGTCAAGCAGAAAGACCACGGTTTGCATGACGAAGAAGACCTATGTCTAAACCTAAACAATTTCATGTTGACCGAACATTTGGTGAATCTACCTCTGACTCAGAACCAACACACTCTAACAAGCCCAACAAATCCTCTACAAGTTTTTTTTAGAGCAGGATCAAGGACCCCCTTCCAGGGTTCATGCAAGGAATTTAACAAGACAAAGAGAAGATATGTTACCAGAAGGGGCCAGAAAAGGCTGATCATACCAAAAGGGGAAAACCACCACGACCACCAATAAAATACCAATCTTCAACCTGTCAAATAGAATATTAACACCTAATAAAACCGAGCTACTCAAAAAAGGACTTTCTTTTGTGCCAACCAATCTCCCAAACCACCTTCAGAGTGACATAGAACTATACAAATTCGGAAGAACTATATGCCTGAAGGAATTCTTCAAAAACACCCCCTCTCCAACTACCAGTAAAATAGGTCACCTTAAAGCCAAAAGCACCTTTGACCCTCCAACACAACATTTATCACTAAGGACATTTCTGCACAATATGCAGCGAGACATCTTGCAAACCAAACAACATAATTTCAGCAACATAACGAAGCAAGACCTTGAACTTATCCGCTCACAAGCAAACAATGAACTTGGTCATTAGACTGGCGGACAAAGGATAGCATAGTACTTCTTAACTACTGTGACTATCGAGTGGAAGTTCTATCTCAGCTTCAAGATACAGACACCTACACCAAATTTAACCCCTTAAGGACCAAACTTCTAGAATAAAAGGGAATCATGACATGTCGCATATGTCATGTGTCCTTAAGGGGTTAAGGGTGACCGTATAGCATGTATCATACAACAAATCTTGGCAATTGTACAAAGAGGAGTGGAAGCTAACTTTGTGACAACAGAGTTACAGAAATTCTTGATCCAGTCTACACCTAAGACTTCCCAAGGTACAAAAGAGCATTGAACATCCACCAGGCAGACCCATAGTGTCAGCCATAGGGGGAGTACTGGAACCATTGGCTCAGTGGCTGGACTAGCTATTTAAATATACAGTTGTCAAACTACCCACTTGCATTAAAGACACCCCAGACCTATTGAAACTTCTGGACACCATCAATTTACCCAACACTACTGGTAACGTGTGATGTGAAAAGTCTCTACACAATCATCCCTCATATGGATGGTATAGAAGCAATGTGCAAAGTGTTACTAGACTCAACGACATTGTGACGAAACCAATCTCGCCACATTGCATTGGAGGAGCCTGGTTGCCCGCCTGCTGCCTTTGGATTATGGACCGGCAGCTAAAGGGTTAATTTTACTGTGCAGAAGGATTTATTTCTCCCTTTCTGCACAGCCGTTCGGTAGATTCCATCTACCAAACAAACAGTCTCTTTTCAGCCTCCCCAGAGCCGTGGGAAGCCGGCCGGCGACCTTAATTGGCCACCCAGAAGCTGGAGTGCGCCCTCCATTTACCTCCCTGAAGCCGCGGTTAACCGCGGCTTAACGAGCGTGTGCCGGCAATTGACCACCCAGTAGCTGCGGTTAACCGCAGCTTAATTGATTGTTACTGGGTGGTCGCGGTTACACTTAGCCGCCACACGATGGCGGTGTTCTGGAGCTCCCCGGGCAGCCAGCGCTTGTCTGCCCGGCTTTCATGCACCAAACCCGGACACTTTTACGTGCAGGCACCGCTGAACCTCCAAACCCTGGTTCTAATTCGCACGGATTGAACGAATGCATGTAAATTCGGTATTTTATGTTGGAGGAATGTTTTAACCCAGATAGCTATGTCATGGAGCATATTCGTGGAATTAAAGACTTTGGCTCCATGACAATTAAAACTGTATTCGTGTGGTCTGAGTGCCATTCACCTAATAATGTGCACTCAGACCTGAGCTATCTGGGGATATGTTACATGTCTGTGTTTTATGTAGTAAATGTTACTTTGTGCATTTTAAAGTATAATGCTGGTTTTGTGTTCCCACGTGTGTAATGGAGTTTTGCCTTTGACTTGGGAGATAATTGAGTTACTTCCCAATTATCTCCCAGGGCAGAGGGGAGGAAGCCAGGATGCATTGTGGGAATATACTGTGACTGTGTGTCCTTTTTGTATACTTGTCTGTCCCTTGTCACAGTCTCCCATTTGGTCCCCTAGGGGAGTGTCCACCAGGTGGGAGACCTGCATAAAAGCTGGGCAGGTAGCCCTCATTAAACAGACCACTGCTTGACCCTCAACACGGAGCCTTGTCTCGTCTTTGGGGGGATTTACTGTATGCTGCTAAGGACTGATTGCCAGGAGTGTAAGCCGCTTGGGAGCTTTTCCTGTTCGTCTGGTAGCAGCAATTCGTATGGTTCCTGTTCGTGTATTTGGAGTGCTACCTTATTCCCTTGTATGCCGTTCGGGAGTTTGGAGCATTCACTTGTATGCAGTTCGAGTGTTTGGACCATTCCCTTGTATGCAGTTCGAGTGTTTGGAGCATTCCCTTGTATGCCGTTCGGGAGTTTGGACCATTCACTTGTATGCAGTTCGAGTGTTTGGACCATTCCCTTGTATGCCGTTCGGGAGTTTGGAGCATTCACTTGTATTCAGTTCATGAGTTTTGGTGATTCTACAGTAGCTGTGCCTGTCTCTGAAAGGGGGATTATCGTCTAAGTGGTTTTTTCCCCTTTTGTGCTAAACGGTCCGTTACAATTGGTGGCAGCGGTGGGATCGTTCCCACAGACTACAGGACAGCTACAGGCGACACCATTCCGTGGATTTTTACAATTTGAGGGCAACGCATGTCCCAGTACAGCGACCCTGACAGCACCGAGATGGAACCAGCAGTGGAGTATGATGAGGGTGCCATGGATGACCGAGATGCAGTCCGTAAAGGCATCTGGTACCAGGCACTGGGTATTGCGGAGTACCAGCGGGGCGAGAGATTCCCCAAGGAAGACCAGCGGTTGCAGAAGCGAGTAGCCCTGCGGATGCCCTTCCTGGGAGAGCAGCCCCTGGAAGAATGGGTGAGGAAATTGGAACACCTAGTATGGCAGGAGATGTGGCTAGAAGATGCCTACCAGGCGCTCTGGTGGTATGGGGCACAATACCTGCCCTGGAAAGCCGAGCATGACAAGCCAGAGGGAGAGGAGTTTGATGGTCCTGGCTTGTTATGGGAGACTTTTGCAGAGCCTGAGTTTGGGAGCCCTACACAAGCCCGGTTCAGTGATCTCTTTGAGTGGAGGGAGAGCAGGTATGACTGGGACGACACTCACGAAATTGAGCAAGACCTGGTCCACCTGGTGACCCGAGAGATGGAGCTGGAACAGGGTTACCAAAATCTGTTCCACTCCAGTGAGAAGGCTCAGCAGGGAAGCGGAGACCCAGATCCAGACCCATTCAGCTGGGAAGATATTGTGGAGTGTTACTGGGAAGAATCCCAGGTGGCCGGTGGAGATGGGACCAAGGTCTCTCCACCGGTCCTGCAGGGAATTGGGAGCCCAGTCTCCATTCCCCAGCGGGAGATATTGCAGGGAATTGGGAGCCTGAGCTCCATTCCCCAGCGGCAGGCGGAGTTACAGGGGACAGAGATAGTCGCTCCTGTCCCCCAGCAGCAGAATGAATTGCAGGGAATTGGGAGCCCGAGCTCCATTCCCCAGCGGGAGAAATTGCAGGGAATTGGGAGCCCGAGCTCCATTCCCCAGCGGGAGATATTGCAGGGAATTGGGAGCCTGAGCTCCATTCCCCAGCGGCAGGCTGAGTTACAGGGGGCAGAGGTAGTTGTTCCTGCCCCCAGCAGCAGAGTGATATGCCGGGAAGGCAGTGTAAAGTGCAGGGAGAGGAGAACAGCGTCCTCCCTCCCCAGCGGCAGGCTGAGTTACAGGGGGCAGAGGTAGTTGTTCCTGCCCCCCAGCAGCCAAGTGATATGCCGGGAAGGCAGTGGGAAGTCCAGGGAGAGGAGAGCAGTGTCCTCCCTCCCCAGCGGCAGCGTGATTTTTTGGGAATTGGGAGCCCAGTCTCCATTCCCCAGCGGCAGAATGATGCTTTGGGAATTGGGAGCCCAGTCTCCATCCCCCAGCGGCAGCACAGATCATTGGGAATTGGGAGCCCCGTCTCCATTCCCCAGCGGCAGAGTGTCCTACCGGGAATAGAGAGCCCAGTCTCCTTTCCCCAGCAGCAGGACTCTGTATTGGGAGCAGAGACAGTCGGTCTCCCTCCCCCACAGCTGGAAGTATGTATGGGAGAGGAGCTTGTTACCCCCTCTCCCCAGCGGCAGCTTAATGTACAAAGGGGAGACAGTAAGCCCCACAACCGTGCAGATGGGACCGTAGTCTCTACACTGCCAGCACAGGGGGTAGGGACGGTCGGTCCTGCCCCCCAGCGACAGGGCTGTTTAGCCAAAGAGGAGACAATCGGTCTCCCCCTCCAGCAGCAGAGATGGGTAACCAAAGGGGAGACGGTCGGTCTCCAGCAGCAGGACTGTGCATCTAAAGGGGAGACAGTCAGTCTCCAGCAGCAGCAGCAGAGCGGTGTATTTAAAGGGGAGACAGTCGGTCTCCCCCTCCAACAACCAGGCTTCCACCAGGCTACCCTCCCAGTAGCGCTGGCAACAGGGCAGAGTGCCGCTGGTCTCTGCCCACGCAGCAACCCACCAAGTCAGCGTACCCGTACCCAGCACAGCCGTGGTGAGGCACCTGGACATGGACAAGCTTCTTCTCTACCCAGGTGTAGTAACCATTTATTGTGGGTGGGCTGTGCTGTTGATTATGTTTTGTGGGTGGGCTGCTGGACTAACAAGGGCACTGACCGGCAGGAGGTCAGATACCCTGTTAGTCTGTTTGGAAAAGGGGAGAGATGTGACGAAACCAATCTCGCCACATTGCATTGGAGGAGCCTGGTTGCCCGCCTGCTGCCTTTGGATTATGGACCGGCAGCTAAAGGGTTAATTTTACTGTGCAGAAGGATTTATTTCTCCCTTTCTGCACAGCCGTTCGGTAGATTCCATCTACCAAACAAACAGTCTCTTTTCAGCCTCCCCAGAGCCGTGGGAAGCCGGCCGGCGACCTTAATTGGCCACCCAGAAGCTGGAGTGCGCCCTCCATTTACCTCCCTGAAGCCGCGGTTAACCGCGGCTTAACGAGCGTGTGCCGGCAATTGACCACCCAGTAGCTGCGGTTAACCGCAGCTTAATTGATTGTTACTGGGTGGTCGCGGTTACACTTAGCCGCCACACGATGGCGGTGTTCTGGAGCTCCCCGGGCAGCCAGCGCTTGTCTGCCCGGCTTTCATGCACCAAACCCGGACACTTTTACGTGCAGGCACCGCTGAACCTCCAACCCCTGGTTCTAATTCGCACGGATTGAACGAATGCATGTAAATTCGGTATTTTATGTTGGAGGAATGTTTTAACCCAGATAGCTATGCCATGGAGCCTATTCGTGGAATTAAAGACTTTGGCTCCATGGCAATTAAAACTGTATTCGTGTGGTCTGAGTGCCATTCACCTAATAATGTGCACTCAGACCTGAGCTATCTGGGGATATGTTACATGTCTGTGTTTTATGTAGTAAATGTTACTTTGTGCATTTTAAAGTATAATGCTGGTTTTGTGTTCCCACGTGTGTAATGGAGTTTTGCCTTTGACTTGGGAGATAATTGAGTTACTTCCCAATTATCTCCCAGGGCAGAGGGGAGGAAGCCAGGATGCATTGTGGGAATATACTGTGACTGTGTGTCCTTTTTGTATACTTGTCTGTCCCTTGTCACAGTCTCCCATTTGGTCCCCTAGGGGAGTGTCCACCAGGTGGGAGACCTGCATAAAAGCTGGGCAGGTAGCCCTCATTAAACAGACCACTGCTTGACCCTCAACACGGAGCTCTGTCTCGTCTTTGGGGGATTTACTGTATGCTGCTAAGGACTGATTGCCAGGAGTGTAAGCCGCTTGGGAGCTTTTCCTGTTCGTCTGGTAGCAGCAATTCGTATGGTTCCTGTTCGTGTATTTGGAGTGCTACCTTATTCCCTTGTATGCCGTTCGGGAGTTTGGAGCATTCACTTGGCAGTTCGATTCATTCCCTTGTATGCAGTTCGAGTGTTTGGACCATTCCCTTGTATGCAGTTCGAGTGTTTGGAGCATTCCCTTGTATGCCGTTCGGGAGTTTGGAGCATTCACTTGTATGCAGTTCGAGTGTTTGGACCATTCCCTTGTATGCCGTTCGGGAGTTTGGAGCATTCACTTGTATTCAGTTCATGAGTTTTGGTGATTCTACAGTAGCTGTGCCTGTCTCTGAAAGGGGGATTATCGTCTAAGTGGTTTTTTCCCCTTTTGTGCTAAACGGTCCGTTACAGACATAAACAGGCCCCCCGATTGAATATGTCATCGAAATCCTGGAGGCACTTAACTACTTCAGATTTGAAGAAACTTGGTACCAGCAAATAGTGTGGACCTCCATGGGAGCAGCAATGTCACCTATGTATGCCAACAGCATTATGTAGAGGCTGTTGGCATACATGGGTGCCATTGCTGCACCCTCTACATTCTGCAACCGTATGAAGCAAATATCCACATTCTACTTAGAGACCCTCTACATTCTACAACCGTATGAAGCAAATATCCAATTCTAAAGGTGCTTCATTGATGACGTGTTCCTTATATGGAAGGGAGATCACCAGTCCATTTTGGAGATGATAGAGGCCATCAACAGGGCACCCACACCAGTCAAATTAACGATGACAGTGAGCCAGAATTCAGTGGATATTCTGGATGTCCATATCTTTAAAAAATAGATGAAACTTGGGTATACTTTATTCACCAAGACAATGGATCGTGAAAAAAATTACTCCAGGCTGACAGCTTTCACCCCAGATACTTGAAAGAATCCTTACCACTCTCCTAGTTCCTAAGGGTTAAAAGAAACTACTCAGAACCCATGAGGGCACACTTGCAAACTAAAGAAACATGGAATAGGTTTAAACAGAAAGGCTTGAAGATACTACTCTTCAGAAAGCACTTGATAAGAGCCAACAGCCTACGAGAGAGAAAAATGATGATACACCACAACTTGTCTTTCTGACCAACTGTAATACTGCATTCCACAGCCTCAAGAACACCTTGAACTCCAACTGGCGTTTACTATCAGAAGATCCAACACTACCAAAAAATCTTTCAGAATCCACCCATGTTGTGCTATAAACGGGGAAAAAATTTACATGACCTCCTGGTAAAGACGGACCCAGTGCGCTGTTATACCAAACAGCGCAGAACCTTGGATGCCATCGCTGTCTGGGTTGTGTTACCTGCAGCCACATGATACCTGAAAAATTCTCCCAGCATCCATACACTGGGCTGAAGTACCAAATAAGGCATAGGCTGACCTGCACTTCGGATATTGTTATCTATAAACTCCAGTGCCCATGTGGCTTCTCCTATGTGGGCAAAATTGACCTCCCACTGAGGGAACGGATCCGCAACCACAGATCCAACATTTGCATTGCCTATAGGGATAATAAGGCCGAACTCCCTGTGGCAAAACACTTTTTGGCCCATGGCCACACGTACCTTACTGTGAAGTTTATGGCTATAGACCACATACCCCCCCTCCGACGTGGTGGTGATCAAAGTAAACTTCTCTTACAACGTGAAACGTTCTGGATAAAAACTTTGGACACAGTATATCCCAAAGGCTTGAACAAAAAGTACACATTATCTATTGTCACGGCTCTCCCGGCATAAAGGGGTTAAGCCACTGTTTAGTAGAGTTTCCCTTTTTGTGGCGGTATAGGTACAGCTACTGTAGATCCCCAACTCCCGAACTGGAACCAGGGAATGCTCCAAACTCCCTAATAGTGGGGACCTCCAAACGCCCGAACGGTAATGTCACAAATAGCTGCTAACGGACGAACACACACAGCATCCAAGCGGCTTACATTCCCAGCCATCAGTCTCTAACCAAGCTCTGTATTGAGGGTAAAACAGGATTCTGGTTTATTGAGGGCTACCTGCTCGGTATTTATGCAGGTCTCCCACCTGGTGGACACTCCCCTAGGGGACCAGATGGAAGACTGTAACACAGACAGACATTTATCACATTCAGACACACAGAAGTGAAACATCCCCACAATGCATCCAAATTTCCCTCCCTCTATCCTGGAGATAATTGGGAAGTAATTCAATTATCTCCCAGGACAGTGGCAAATCGCCATTATACACGTGGGGACACAGAGACAGTAAAATACATTAAAACATATATTACATTTACTACACCAACCCCATACATGTCACATATCCCCAGATAGCTTAGATCTGAGCGCACATAACCACCGAATAGCGCTCAGATCACACACATACAGTTCAATTGCCATGGAGCCAAAGTCTTTAATTACACAAATAGGCTCCATGGCACAGCTATCTGGGTTAAAACATTCACTTAAGTAAAGTCCCGATCAATCCAGCGTTCGTTTAAACAACCAAAATAGAAGCAGGGAAGGCTGGAGGCTCAGCGGTGCCTGCACGTAAAAGTATCCGCTTTTAGTGCACTGATTCTGGGCTGAGCACTACTGGCCCTCCGGGGAGCTCCATAACACCGCCACCGGGTGGCGGCTATGTGTAACCGCGACCACCCAGTACGGTCAATTAAGCTGCTGTTAACCACAGCTACTGGGTGGTCAATTGACGGCATACGCTAGCTTCCCGGTGGTCGCGCCTTCGTGCGGCTTTCGGTAGTTTAACAGGGGAACACATAAGGACTGTACAGGCAGGGAAATAAACCGAACAACAGACGAATGGAGTGAAAATAAATGTATTCCATATACAGACAGTTCTGTTACATCTATATTTCTATAGTACATTTTTTTGTTTCCCTATAGGACTTAAATACAATGTTTAATTTAACCCAATAATCCTAAGCATATTTAGTTATACAGCAAAGTGTATAGATTGTCTTGTTGTTATAATTTGATTTATGTCCCCCTGCATACATTGCATATCATTCCATTACTTGTTAAATGCATGCATGGTAAATAGGCTATTACACATATCCTGGGCACACATACTAATCATCTAGGGGTTAAATTCCCTACTAGATCACCACACTCCAATATTGTGTGATATGTACCCAAGAGATAACACTACTCAGGCCACACCTGGTATATAATCATAAATAACTATGCAGGGGACACTTCAATTCAACATTGGTCACTTTGTTTGTCCATATAATTTATTAAGCTTTAGTGCCCTATGCATAATCAGTGTAATAACATGGTAACATCTCCTGCTTTGAGCTGTTTTATTTTTATTTATTTTTTAAACATGTATGTTTATATTAAATATGTTTTTTAGATCCGAACCATGAGATATGCCCACCCAATTAGCTATAAGCATAGAGAGGTTAAGAGTAGACTTATAGCCCAGCTCTTTCCTCAGTTACAAATGAGCAGATATACCCCTTTCAGTGCTGCATGGGATGAACTGCTCCAGCACTTAAAGAGTGAATTTACAGTATGGTACTAAATTTTGGATTCCTGATGGCCCTTCCAGCCTGTTATACTATTTAAAATATATGGACACAGACATATTAATTTTTGCAACATTCTAGACTCTGTATCCACTCCTACTTTACCCTGAGCTCAATCATGATTGTAGCTAAGAGGCTACAAGGTGGAATGCAATCAGTCCAGTTGGATTGTTACTAAGTAACCTGTAGCCCCATCCCCCTTTTCTGGGCCTTGCACACATGACCACCACACTCATTACTCTCTAATGCAGGGCAAGCTGTCTCATGGCTAGGTGAGTACACAATTAAGGTAAATTATTTTGAGGGATTGGGGGTATATATTTCTTTGTGTCTGCACTTGTAAATTATGTTTTGTCCTGATGAAAGCTCCATGTGGGAGCTGAAACGTTGACTTTTTAAATGGATTGAATAAAAATTAAATATATATATATATACACACACACACACACATACACTTCTCCCACAGGAATCATGCTGATGATTTGCATTAACAATGAAACAGCTGTCTATGAGTGTTTCACTGGCTTTGCATCTTTTCCTAAGTTGTGTTTCAAAACTGTTGTATACAGCAAACACAGACTTAAAGGAATCTATGTTTAGAATGGAATGATGCAAAAATGTTATTCTTTGTTTAACTAATTTGCATATGCCCACCGGAAATCCCTTGAGGTAGTAACATCACTGGAAGATTGTGATTCCTGTGAGAAAAGCAAGTCTTATGGCTTGACTGGTTTGAAGATTTTTGTTTACCATTGTATCAACTACTAGACTTCAGGTTGAAGGGGTTTTCAATCACACATTTTCCCCACGATACCTTTTTTATACATATATAGGGAAGAAACGAAAGTCGGTTGTGGTGTGTATGAGTGAGGATCAGTAGGTCGGAGCAACATTGTGTAGAGATTTGTAAGCAAGTATCAGGATCTTAAATTGAGTCCTATATCTTATGGGATGCCAATGTAGAGACTGACAAAGAGGGGAGGTGCGGGCGAACAGGAAGATGAGACTCGCTGCCGCATTCATTATAGACTAACGGGGCAAGTTGGGAACACGTAAGACCACTGAGAAGCAGATTACAGTGGTCTAGGCGAGAGAGGACAGTGGCATGGACACACACCTTTGCCGTGTCAGGCAATAAATAGGGTCAGATGTGCACAATGTTTTTGAGATGGAAGCGGCAGGATTTGGTGATTGATTGGACTTGAGGGGTGAAGAGAACACCTAGGCAGCAAGCCTGAGAGGTAGAGTGGATGGTAGCACCATTGACTAGGAGGGAAAAAGACAAGGGAGTAACAACACTTGAGGGAGGGAAGACCAGAAGTTCTGTTTTTGACAGAATCAGTTTAAGGAAATATGCAGCCACCCAGTTGGATATAGCAGAGAGGCCATCAGTGAGTGTCAAGAGAGTCAAGAGGGGTGGTGAGAAACCAGGGGAGGACAGATACATTTATGTGTTATCCGCTGTTACGGTTGGCCCAGGCTAGATGTGGGTTGGGTTGCCTGGATATCCTTGTCCCCGAACTTGGAGAGCGATGAAGAGTCTTGATTCAGCAACTACCGATATTCCTGGAAGTGTAGAATATTCCTGGGGCTCTGAGCAGAGCTAGTGATTAGTATTTCCCTACAACACGTCGAGGCTGCGAGTTGAGGGTAAGATCATCTGGTTTATTGAGCACAAAAGCATTTCTTTTATACACATTTTCAGGCCAGGGGCACACCCCTCTGGACCTGATGGAACATAAACCAATCCGAATAAAGTGCATCTTTCTGAACCCTCCCCTCTATCCTGGAGATAACTGGCTTAAGTGACCGTAGTAACTTAATTATCTCCAGGTACAGAAAATATTCTTTAGTAGAAACTGTGACAAAATTCACATAAAAATGCATAACTCAGATTATACGTCCAAAAACAGTACCATATGATTGATGACAAAACACCGCTGGGCATTCGGCAGTTAAAGATGACTGCCGCCACGTGTCCGTTCATACGAACGACGACCACCGAGCCTTTCGTCAATTAAGCTGCGGTTAGCCGCAAACCACAACTTCTGGGCATCTGATACGCGGCACACACCTCATGCAGCCTTTTGTTCTGTGATTTGGAGGTGAAAAAGGTTAAACAAGGCAAACTGCAGCTTCTGGGCGGCTAATATGCGGCACACTCCATATTCTAGATGGTCGGTCATCCGTTCATACGAATGGCCTGGTGAAGTACTCTTGTGGATTATGTGTAGATACTAATATCCATTTTGCTTAATATCCTAGCTGTTCATATAAGGGTTAATTTGAACCAAGAATAAATTTGGAATTGTATCTACGATTCTCGGAAATAACATTTATCTAAAATCCTATTTACGGAAAAATGTTCTTGGGCAATGATTTTGAAATGTTCTTATTAATTGTCCAGGATTTCGGTATCTGTAAACATCTGTTTTTTATAAAATATGCATGTGTTATATAACGTAGAATTATGAGAAACAGCTGCTCATAACTTGTGAAAAACAATCATTGTCACGTCCATATGCTCATTTTTCCCCCTCCCATCCTGCTATGAAAACGGGGTTTAAATATAACTGACATATGAATAAAATTTGAATTGGTTATTGAACACGACTCTGCTATTCATTTCCAATTTCCAGAGCTCTGAATGAGTTGGCAAATATCCATCATCCACAAAGGGCCCGGGCTGATTTTATCCCAAACATTATGTAGGGGAAAGTAACAGACACAGTGTAGCAAAAGTGGCAGACAGAGGGTACTTGTAACATCCGCATAAAATTATACTGGAAACTGAAAGAGCTGATGACTTTACCAAAGGAGGCATTGTAGATTGAGAACAATAGGGGACCAAAGACAGACCGTTGGGGAACACCAACAGAGAGGGATTGGGGAGAAAGAAACACTGCATGAGCGTTGGGAGAGATAGGTAGAGCACAAGGAGAGAACAGTATCTCGTAGACCGAGATTACGGAGGATGTGAAGAAGCTGTTGATGATCAACAGTGTCAAAAGCAGCAGAAAGGTCTAGGAGAATTGGGATAGAGTAGTGGCCACATGATTTTGCAGTGATAAGATCATTGTATACTTTGGTCACAGCGGTTTCAACAGAGGGACGAGCGCGGATTCCAGATTGAAGCGGGTCAAGCAGAGAGTTGGATTCACATACAAAACTCTCTCAAGGATCTTGGAGACAAGCGGCAGTAACAAGATAGGGCGCTAGTTGGCTAGGGAATTAGGATCAAAGTTGGGCTTTCTCAGAATTGGGGTTACGATTGCATGTTTGAAGGGTAGAGGAAATGTGCCAGAGGAGATAGAGAGATTGAAAATTTTAGTGAGAGGCAGAGCAAGAGAAGGAGACAAAGTGTGAATGAGATTCAAGGGAATAGGATCAAAGAAACAGGTGGTGGGGTGGGAGGAATGTAGCAGAGCAAAAACCTCTTCTGCTGTAGCGAGTGCAAATAAGCATAGGACAGCTGAAGGAGTGTGGTTAGGGGGACACACTTGTAGTGGGTGGAGAGAGATGAGAGATCTCTTCCCTGTTTGTAGAAAAGTGATTTGCAAAGTTTGTGGCGGTCAAGTTGGTAAGAGGAGGACGTACAACAGGTCCAAGAGAGATTTAAAAGTATGAAACAGCGTCCCCTTTCAGAAAGAAGCGGAGCTATCGTACTCACAAGGACGATACCATTTCTTAAGGGCACGATTCACAATGCAAAGTTCACATTCGCAAACTTATACCTCCCTAACAAAGGGCAGAAATCATTCCTAAAGACTATGCTTGACGTCTTGGAATCCTTTGGGGAGGGTACGATTGTGCTGGGGGGAGGTTTCAACATCCCTATGGACCGGAAACTGGAACATCATCCTGAACAACAACGCTCCTGGAGCACGTCATATGGGGCACCAGAGCCCTGCTACATGAACACCAGCTAACGGACTGCTGGAGCATGCTACACTATGCAGATAAAGACTACACCTTCTACTCGACAGCACACAAATCCTATTCTCGGCTAGTCTATTTCTTCATGCAACATCAAAACATGAATAACCTCATATCAGCGCACATGTTGCCAATGATATGGTCGAACCATACGCCGGTGACCATGTCCATCAGACCTCTTTGCCCCACCCAAAAACAATGGAGATGGAGACTGAATGAGGCTCTATTGGAAAATCCAGCGATTAACGCAGTCACTCTCACGAATTTGGAAATATTTTTCTTGACAAGCACTACCCCTGGCGCAAACCCATCCGCAGTATGGGAATCCCCAAAATGTGCAATTAGAGGACTACTGATCAAACACAGATCGCACCAGAAGAAACTCCGCTCTCAAGAGATCTCGGACTTGATAACCCAAATTTCTAAATTGGAAACTCTACATAAAGTCACATAGGATGACAATACAAACGCCTGACAGTGGTCAGAGCGAAATTCCAATCATGCATAACATCCAAGATCCAATTCCAATTCTGGCTCTTTCCGAAATCGTTTTATGAGTATGGAAACAAATGTGGCAAAATGGTAGCCAGAGCTCTGCGTGCCAAACGTCAGAAATGCTTTGTACAAAAATCTAAACCATGGGGTGGAGCGCCACCTGACCCCAAAGGCAATAGCGGAGGTCTTCAGGCAATATTATGCTTCCTTAAACAACCTGACGCCCACACTCGAGGGGAACCGGGAGGGACACTCTGGTCCTGCAGGACAGAATATGTGCCCCACCACATCACCGTTAAATTGAGCACAGAAACGAAGGATGCTCTGGATAAGCCCATCTCCATAGAGAAGCTTTTACAGGCAGTGAAGTTAGCGAAGACAGGAAAAAGCCCGGGGCCAGGTGGCTTCACCATACAATACTACAGAACATACGTTAAAGTATTGGAGTCATTTCTTGTAGAAGTTCTCAACTCAATCAGAACTGGGAGCTCACTGGAGCCCAACATGCTCATGGCCCATGTACTGTTGTTGCCAAAGGAGGGAAATGACCCAATGGTGTGTGCCAGCTATAGACCGATATCACCAACCTTAAAGGAGCACTATAGGGTCAGGAACACAAACATGTATTCCTGACCCAATAGGGTTAAAACCACCATCTAGCCACCCTGGTGCCCTCATGCCTCCCTAAATATAAATATAAATCTTACTTGTATTCAAGTCTGCAGCTGACTATTTTGTGCCTGTTTCCTTTAGACCTGCCCACTGCCTGCTGACATCATCAGAAGTGGTAGTCTGATCCAATCACAATGCTTCCCCATAGGATTGACTGAGACTGACAAAGAGGCAGATCAGGGGCAGAGCCAGCACAATTCAAACACAGTCCTGGCCAATCAGCATCTCCTCATAGAGATTAATTGAATCAATTAATCTGTATGAGGAAAGTTCAATGTCTGCATGCAGAGGGTGGGGACACAATGCATTAATGAATTTTAGGCAGCCATGACCCAGGAAAGATCTTTAACAGCTAACTGAGGAATGGCCAGTGAAGTTATCACTAGGCTGCAATGTAAACACTGCATTTTCTCTGCAAATACAGTATTTACAGCATAAAGCCTTAAGGTAATGATTCTGCTCACAAGAACAAATTCAATAAGCTGTAGTTCTTCTGGTGACTATAGTGTCCTTTTAAACTTTTCACAAAGATACTGGCTCTCCGCATCCAACCCTTACTACTGGGACTTATACACCCAGATCAGGTGGCATTTGTCAAGGGAAGGTAGGCTCGTGACAACACGGTAAAGGTGATCAACCTGATACACGCAGCCAAGAAGCAATCATCCCCGGCACTCCTAGTATCCACAGACGCGGAGAAGGCGTTCGACAGGGTGGATTGGTACTTCCTCAATGGCGATGCTCCGACAGGTGGGCTTTAGACCCCACATTCTTTCATGGCTACAAGCCCTCTACTATAAGCCAGCGGCATGAGTGTGTGTCAACGGAATTCTCTCCCAACCATTTGGCATACGAAACGGAACCCGACAGAGGTGCACCTTGTCACCCCTACCTTTTGTCATTAGCCTGGAACCGTTCATCAATGCAATAAGGGATAACTCGAGAGTGGAGGGGGTAAGAGGGCCTTGGGGAGGGAGGAAAATATCTGCATATGCCGACGATCTCCTCTTCTCCATAACAAACCAACAAACATCGATCATGCAAGAATTTGAAACGTATTACCTACTGTCCAACTTAACGATAAACTACGCAAAATCAGAAATCCTCAATATAGGATGCAGTCAAAACATTGCACGGGCAACTTGCGCCGCATTCCCCTTCCACTGGTGTGGAGAGGCCTTAGGGTACCATGGAATATGGGTGTCGGCGAGGCTATATGACTTCTTAAGACCCGACTTCGCTCCGCTGCTGGGACGAATAGAGAAGGATCTATAAAAATGGACGCTACCACACATCACTTGGCTAGGAAGAATAAGTGTCCTTAAAATGAACGCCCTACCCAGATTTCTGTATCTTTTCCAAACGCTGCCAATAGCCATACCCCAAGAGTTCTTATCCTCGGTACACAAATCTTTCACCCAATATGTTTGGAACAGAAGACAGGCAAGATTGAGATACGAGATCCTCACACAGTCCAAACAGAGGGGGCGACTGGGAATACCAGACCTGGCCAAATACTGCCACGCAGTCCACATGCAGAGGATCATAGTGTGGACCCATTCCCCCCTGATAAACTGGATTGCAATAGAAGGCAGCTTCTCCACGATCCCTTTGACAGCACTGCTTTGGATACTGGAGGGAACGTGGGTAACGCTTCCGAGGAGTCACCCAACTATTAATGCTACCTTGACCATATGGTGGAAAATCGCTTCACGGGGGGGATCTGTCACCGCCAGTGTCTCCCATGTACCCTATTGCAGGGAACCCATTATTCAAGCCAGTCGACTCTCTGTGGTTCCTGGCCTCATTGGGCTTGCCACGGCAGTGCCGACTAACAAACATAAGCTTGGGAGGAGGTGTTGCGCCCCTAGCAGACCTGCCAGCACCTGACCCTTTGGGCTTCTTAACTCCGTTCCGGTATCACGAACTGGCAAGGCACGTTAAATCTATCCCACACTTGGACTCAGCATACAGACAATCGACAGCCTACGAAACATTGTGTGATCAAGACACACTACCAACACTCTGCATTTAACTTTTTTTTCAAATGATACTACCCACCCACAGCAGAAACCGATTCCCATACTTCACTAAATACTGGGAGAGGGACCTGGGACACCCACTGACGGACGACCAATGGGCGGATGTCTTCGTAAACACACATAAATCCTTGATCAGCACTAAATACCAGGAATCAGGTTACAAGATGATGTCTCATTGGTACAAGACCCCTGAGCGGCTCTCCACCATGGGCTTCCACTGTGATCCAGAATGCTGGAGGTGTGAGAGGGAACTGGGTACGCAATTTCAAATATGGTGGAGCTGCCGAAACATCCAACCCTTTTGAGGAGAAGTGCATAAGATTATGTCCACAATAACAGATGATAGTATTGACTTCTCTCCTGAGGCTTACCTATTGCCCATTACCCCAATGCCGATCACAAGATACAGGAAGATAGTGATACTGCACCTGATCAATGCTGTGCGCAGCCTCATACCCTGCCAACGGAAACAGATGACAGTTTATTCCACCAGAGACTGGATACGAAGGGTGGAGGAGATAAGAGAGATTGGGGACTCCTCCTCACAGCTGCTGGCAAGGCCCAATTATACCATGGGATTTGGTACCACTGTACAAAATGGCTATTTGAAGACCCAAATAACATGCAGGGGGGTGACCACATAGACTAGAGGTCAAATATCTTAATCTGCCAGGGGGGCTAGCCTGTAAATGGGGGCTGTGGCTCAGGTGGGGGGGAGCGAGACAGGGCAGGATATCAGCGCTATTTAGGACAGGAAGAGGATGTACTCTCTCTACCTTCCTGGCCACAAACCCACCCCTCTCTGGTGTCTCTTCCCATGCCCCCCCCCTTTTTTTTCTTCTTCTCCTGTCTTCACCTCTTACATCACACTACCTCCCCCTCTTTCCCCTGCTTCACGCCTCCGGTGCCCCGGGCCGATGTGTGGGATCGGGGGGCCGGCAGGTGGGGGGAGACGCTGCCTACAAACATGACTCTACACTAAATGGAAGGAACAGAACCAGTACACACATTACACAACAAATGACCACTCAACAGTGACTTTAGACAATAATACAAAATTAGATGGATAGTTCAAACACCACTGAAATCATGGATAGGAGGGGGGTGGGATGGGGACGAGACACAAGAGGCCTAGTGCAAGCTTGTGCAATATTACACCACTGACAGTTATGATTCAGACACTCTCGGGAAGTTCACTTTTTATGTGTAAATGTCAGGGTATATATCTTTCCGGTTTCTGCACCTACTGCGGTAAAAAAGCTCACTGATGGGAATACTGCCATAACCAAAAGCCTCACAATGTCAGGGTTGGACAATACAAACTTGAATCATAAAAAATAAATTAAAAAAAATAAATAAAAAACAAACAAACATTGGAGACAGTGAAAGAGGGCCAAAAATGGGGACTTCGTAAATGCTTCGAAAGAACATGTCACAGTCTATGTCAACATTTCTTCCTGACTACATTTACTTTTTAGGGGACTGTAGCTTATGATGTTAATGTTGTATTTTCTAACATGGTGTGTCATTTTGCTTTAGTTCTGACCAGTCAGTCCATTGTACACTGTATTTGTATGCTTTCGGTTAGGGTTAATTTGAGACCATTTGAGATTCAGGCTAAACCGTTGAGAACACAGACTCTGTTATGAATGATTTTTTTTCTGTATTGGCACATTTACTGCTCAATAAACTTCTATGGAATAAAAACAAAAAAAAAAGTATGAAACAGTTGTTTGGGCTCACAGGAGAGTGTGGTTATGAGTGTATTGAAGTAGTTTTCCTTTGAAGAGTAAAGAGTCAGACTGTAGGAGTGCAGCATAAAGTTATACTGGAGGAAGTCAGACGCAGAGTGAGATTTTCTCCAGCAGAGTTCAGCAGTTCTGGAACATTTCTGGAGGTATTGGATCAGCTTGGTGTGCCAGGGTTGTAATTGGGGGCGCTTAGTACCTTTAAGTGTAAGCGGTGCCATGATGTCTAGTTCAGAGGAGAGAGTGGAGTTGTAGAGGGAAGTTGCAGTGTTAGGGCAGGTGAGATTTGAGATGGTTGAAAGGAGACTTTGGAGGTTGGTAGTGATTTGCTGTAGGTCAAGACAATGGAGGTCCCTGCACGACCGATGAGGATGGTGTACTTTGGGTACAGGGTATGCGGATGACAATGGACAGCAGATGGTGGTCTGATAGAGGAAATGGAACATTGTAGAGATTAGAGGTGGTACAGAGATTGGTGAAGATGAGGTCAAGAGCGTTTACAAGATTTTATGATAATTCTCCTCATTTCTGTGTTTAATCTTGTGCTTTTAAATCCCTTACGGGAGAATTCCTGAATAGGAAATATCTTCCATCTCTATCCGCAGAAGTAGAGGAGATGATCATTGTGGAAATAACTAGAAAAAGTTGCAGGTGCTATTAACCCCTTAAGGACACATGACATGTGTGACATGTCATGATTCCCTTTTATTCCAGATGTTTGGTCCTTAAGGGGTTAAATCTATCAAACCTAATACTTGAGCATTGATGGATTTTCAGGTCTTTATTACAAAATGCATACTGTTCATACCAAAGATAAGCTTTAAGCTAAAATCTGCCTTTTACCTAAGCCTAATAAGTCTTAACTGACTTGGGTGGCTATATCTCTTTAGCAAATGTAGCTTTTACCAGATTGTAAGCAAATCCACTCCAATATCACTTACCTAAATGTACTCACCTAGACCAGGGGTGGGCAATCTGCAGCCCTCCAGATGTTTTGGACTACATCTCCCATAGTGCTCTTAGGGCTATAATGCTAGCAAAGCATCAAGGGACATGTAGTTCAAAACATATGGAGGGCCACAGATTGCCCACCCCTGACCTAGACCAAGTCAAGTTAAATCCTCCCAGACACGTATGCAATAATACATGTAGAACCTTTGACTTTTTTTCTGGTGGACTAAACATAAAACAAAGTCTAACCATATTTTTATTGTTAGATGATGAAAAAGTATGTGATTGGTCATTATGGCTTTTCCTCTTAACTATAAGGTAAAGTAGTTTTAAGTTTTCAGAACCTTTCATTTCCACTCTACAAATGGTTCATGATGACCCAGCAGATAATCTTATTTCCAATGCAATTCTGCCAGTGATTCCTATTTGCAAAGGTACATAACATGGATCTTCTCTCTGACATGACCTGCTTGCCATATCTTTAGAACTTGTCCAACAAGCAATATGTGGTGACCCTTGTATCTCAATTTATTAACAAAAAACTCCCCACAAATTTAAAATAGGTGCTTCTGTTGAGAATTTGCTGCTCTTGATAACATGTCCAATCCCTGCATTTATAAGAGTAAACACTAGCTTTCTTAAAAATCTATTTACCAATTCCAATATAATTTCCAATTTACTTTATCTTATGAACTCTTCTTGCAGATTTAACTAAATCATAAGAAAGAACAGAGGAGTTAAGGGCTGCAGGGCTCTTATAAATTCTGTTCTATGCCAGGTATACTGTTATATAACCATTTTGAAAAAACCTCATAGGTGAAACGCGTTAATGGTTTTAAATAGTGTATTTTAAATCAATAAAAGTTATTTTTGGTTACCTTTTCCATAGGACCAATCTTTTACTTATTTTATTGTATTTTATACACTTTTATTAGTACTATTCTTGGCATCTTTTATATTTTATTTTATTTATTATTCTTATTTTATATATTTTTTTAAACAATTATTTTCAATTTTATCCCGTCTCAAGAAATCCTTAAGTGGGGATAATTCCACCAGCGCTGTGGCAATAGAGCAGTACCTGTCTGCTCTATTCTTGTGAGTATAATTTTATTCATTTATCTTATTGTTCCTACTGAGAGCACTATCTGCTGTTTTATAAAACGACGGAACCCAAGCCGGCCAGATGGACCTATCCTTCCAGTATATCCTCAAGTGGGGATTAAACTACCAATTGCCTCTCACATCTGAGCTGGTCCTAGCTTACATTTAAGCAACCCAAAGGAACCCAAGCCGGACAGACGGACTGACTATTCCAGTATATCCTGAAGTGGGGATCATACCACTAAGTGTCCTTTATCCCAGAGCTGGCCCTAGCTCCACCAAATGTGAGTGCAATATCCTCTTTTTGATTTATTTACCACACCTGGATCTACAATATTTCACCATTGGCAGTTTTTCTTTTGTCTTTATCTTCACATATACGGACTATTTACTAACACGGACGGATCAACACCTGATGATTATATCCACACCACTATTATATATCAGTGAGACTGTTCCTACTAATTCCATTTTTAAACTCATTTTTTACCATCTGACTTTTATTTTGAATATTTGGACAAACTCGGTTTTCCTCCATTATCCTTATCCATATTATTATACCCAGGTTTTATCACTTGTTGATTATACATTTTCATTTATTGGTTTTTATTTCATAGTCCTCTGATCTTAAAGTGCAGCCCTTAACTCCTCTGTTCTTTCCTGTCTTATAAGTGTTTTTGAGGGATTCCTTTTTAGGGTTGCTGCTCTCCCATTTGTTAGTAAGCGCAGACTATTCCCCCTTTGCTTTTAACTAAATCATACCGGCTTCATTATACTCCTTTATAAAGCAAAAGCAATCAGAGATTAAAAATTGTGATAGAGACCGAGTATATCTCTTCGTTAGGTAGAAGAGCCTCCATTAAAATGAATTTGTTGTCATGATTCTTCCAAATGCTCCCTATCAGACTTTAAACTATTACAACCTAAAATTAATTATCATTGTTTTATGAGACCAAGTTATTTAACATTCCACTTTGTACTTTTCCAGTGGGAGGGGTGGTCTTGGTCTTCCCCGTTTTTTGCACTAGATCATGCTACTTAATTAGGAAAAAAATACAGTGGTTGCACACTCCTGTGAATATGAAACATTTGGTGGAAGGGAATACCTAGAGCATTTGGCACCCGGGGCAGGTCCTATTTTTGGCATCCCAACTTTAAATTGTAAAAAAAACACCCACAAGTTGTTTTAATGTATTTAGCACTGAGCAGTGTTTGTGTTTTTGAAGGTAAACACATTTTTATATAGAGTATGTGTGAGTGAAGGTAGGGGGGCGTTTGAATGCAGGGATGTGTTTGTGTGTAATGTGGTTATATATAATGGTGGTGTTTTAATACAGAAGTATGTTTGTATGTAGTGTTGACATTGCAATGTGTGTGTAGTGCTGGCGAGATGCTGAAATGTATGCATATACCCATACACACACACACATACACACTGACACACATGCAGATACACAGCCACACACAGATACAGAGCCACACAATGGCATGCATGCAGCTACACAAATAAAAACACACATACAGATATAGAGATACAAACACTGATACACATACAAATACACACACAGACTCACAATGACACATGCAGCAAATCAAAATGTACACATTTTCAACCATCCTCCTGTTTCCTACCTGAACCCTCGTAACGTCAATCTTTGTTTAGCAGATAACTCCCCTATTTGCTATCCTTATGTGGAATTGCCATATTTAAGGTGCTATCTACTAAATAGCAACATAATTTGATATATTTAAATATGGAAATCTCACATAAGGGCACCAATTTAGGGAATTGTCTACTAAACAGCTACATGATCAATAAAAAAACAAAACAAAAAAACCTTCTCTGTACTTTAAAATTTCAGTTGATAGTGGTTTACATTATAATGTAAGACTGTGCAATCAGTGTATCTTTACAATTCTAAACCCTATATTCTTCATCCATTTCCATGTTTCTTTTTGCATTGGTTCGCTTCTTAGTACTTTGGTTTTGGAAATTGTTTATTGGCTCATTTTTCCTCTGCAATTTACTTCCACAAGTCTTTCTCTCTCTTTTGGCAGTTTCACCTAAACCCGTGTGTCTCTGGTGGCAGTTGCTTTCTTGTTCATAAATTCCTGTCTGAAGCTTTATTTGTTCGTCTGTCCACTTGCTCAGACCTCAAAGAAAGTGGGACTGGGAAGGTCCTGTACAGGGTTTTATATATCTATCTGTGTTCTGATTAGTTTTTAACTCTCGGTTAACAGTTTATTTGCTGCTGGAGTTGTCTGTAACAAAGGATTATGTAAATAATCGCCTCCTGTCTTTCATAAAATGTAGATTATACAGACACCAAGGCTAGAATAATCCACAATCAATATTAAGTCTTTGCAATAATAATAATGTCTACATAAGACTATGTACCTCTTAAGTACAGGATTTTGCAAGTCTCCACTCACCTCTTAATGAACTCACAATGAATTGACATCCACACAAAAAATAAATAAGAAAGAATAGTTAGAGAGGTTATACATTACACCACTAGTATGGCAAATGATACAGCTCTCCAGTGCCTGGAGAACTGATAGCAATGAAGATGGATAGTATGCATATTTCACTGAAATGCCTGTCTCAAAGTCTGCAGCCTTCATTAAGTTGTCTTTTCTCCCATTCAAATATTACTTTGTCTTAGGATCTTTTGTCTGATGGTGATTCTCAATTTCTAATTGTCTCTTCTTTTGTTTTCCTATTTCTGTCTCCCAAAAGCAGTGTGTCCCCCTTTATTTAGGTTTTCCCAATGTAAGGTTTAGTGCAGCTAAGTGCCCCTATTCTATTGGGCTGCTAAATTTAATCAATTACTAGAGATGTCTGTGAACAAATTAAATGTTTAATTAAGTGGATGTTTTACGTGTCAATTATAACACCACCCATTAACCTTAGCTTTCCATAGGAATGTGGTAAAATTGTGAGGCTTAATCTTTATATTAAGTCTAGGGATTTTATCAATTAAAGTTCTATTTTCTCAGAACTCTGCTGATGTGTGTCTACCTTATAAAGTACATCCCTCCCCAAGTGCAACTCCACAACAACATCCCTCACTCAGGGAATCCCATACATTGACATTTCTTCCACAATACATACCCCACTGCAACATCTAGTGCACAGTATGCTGCCCCCCCCCCCCCTTAATGCATCCTCGCACAGTGACATTTATTTACTATTATATCCAAGCACAGCAATATCCCTCCTCACAGTGACATTGCCCTACAATAGATCCCCCTAGCAATTTACTTGCCCAGTACATTTCCCCACTGTGTGTGGCATGGCAGTTGGAGCTCTGAGTTTTGAGGAGGGTTGCTGTGTATGGTTGTTCGGAGAAGTGTGCAATGTTAGTGGGTGGTAGCAAAGAGTGGTGTTGGAGGATTGGTGTCTGATGCCTGAGAGTGGTGTGAGAGATTTGGCGTGTGGTGGCTGGAAGTCATGTATGTATTGAGGCTCTGAGTTGTTGAGCTTTGGCGTGTGGTAGCTGGGAGTGGTGTGGGGGTGGCTGAGAAACTTCATTGTTAATATTGAATAATTATGTAATCAGATGTTTCTCATAAGAAGCTGATTGGTGGGGTTGTTTGTGGTGAAAGCCATGCACATGCAGGGTGCCTAATGAGAAGCACTGTGGATACACTATGCATTTGTGGCTATCTCCACACATAAGCAAACCAAATCTCATGGAAAAGTACAAGGCATATTCCAATTTTCTGCATATAGTGCCTGTTGGTGAAGAGCATAAAAAAGAGAAACACAATATACAGTATAAAACTATATACCAATTAGTGGAGTGCTAATAAATAAATAACTGAATAAAAAAAAAGACCCAGCCTTGTTGGGTGATCAAATAGACAAAAAAACAAACCATGTTAATGAGTCAGTCTAAACACCAAAATGACAAAGTAGTTTTGGTGAATAGACCCTGCAGCTGTTCCCTTAATATTTATGAGAAATTACACTTTTTTTTTCTTTCCTTCTTCACATCCAAAATGGTGCTCAGGCTGGAACACTTGGAATGCAAAATAGAAAGAGGTCCTAAATGCCAACAAATAAACAAAATCTACCTCTAGTTGGAGGTTGTCAGGATTACAAGTTGATCCAGCACACAGTACTGTGTCACACCTAGGACTAAGGATAACGTATAACTGGACCTTAGAATGGTCGGACTTAACGTCTCTAAGAATAGTCAAAATACTTGCAGAGGTCAGGGACACAGAATCAGACACATAGATGAGGGAAAGCCAAAAGTCAAGGATACCAGATTTCAGGGAAGTCAAAACAAAGCCAAAGATCAAGAATGCACTCTCGGATAACCTTAGGCATGGGCAATGAGCAAGAGGAAAGTTGTGTTTAAATACCCCTCCTCTGGATCAAATTGGCTGTAATCGGCCTTCAACCCAAAAGACAATTACCAGTTGTGCATGATTGCTGCTCAGCTAAACCCTCCTGATGATTGGATTGGCCATGACCTGCCTTTGACCCCAAAAGTAATCACCAGGTTTGCAGGTGCAGGATTGCTGCTTGGCACAACTTTTCCTGTCAGGACGGTAATGTTGCTTGGCACAACTTTTCCTGTCAGTACAGTAAATGCCATTAACCACATTTTTATTTGCGGATGAATACATGACAGAGGTAGTGTGTGTTACAGGATAGTGCCAATACAATGAGCCGCTCAATACCCCTTTCTCCATAATCAATTTTAAACAAACACAATATATGGTATAAACCTATATACCAATTAGTAGAGCGCTAATAAATAAGTGAATAAAAACACAACTTGTGTAGGGGTTGATTTACCCCATAAATATTGTGTAATAAACTTGAAGGTACATATGAAAAGAAAAAAAATATATAGTGTAAATTATCTTAAACATAGTAATCATTAGTAGATACATAACTAGAACCACACACATGATATGGAGCCTATATAATATTGGCTCTGTAAAATAGACCTTTATGACGTTTCCTCCATAAGAAATACCAAAAAAGAGAGAAGCGACCAATGTGTGATATTGTACAAATTCAGATAAATCTTCTGTTGGTAAGTATTATGCTCACATATTTCAGAGCCTTCAATGCCTGGTTCTGAGGGTAATTAGCAGAGTGCCACTTATATGGTGATGGCACTTCCTCAGTGAAGTTTTTTTGAAGCTTCAATAACTTGATTTGAATAGTGTATGCAAATAAAATTTAAAATGTATTGATAAATAGAAACATGTAGTATATATTGTAAAAATAAAAGTAAAAATGAAATTAAAGTCCAATATAAAGTACAAATTGACGAAATGCATTTCACTCATCCATGAGCTTCATCAGTCAGCTGTAGTGTAGCCTCAAGAATACTCCATCTTTTAAATGCCCTGTGGGTCCTTTGTATCCTCCCCTTTGGGGTCACATGTTATTATGTTGGCCAGTCCCAAGTACGAATTGTGTATAGTCACTTTAGGCAATTTAGTGCACTTGTGTGTGGTAAATCTCTATCGGATAATTGAATTTGCTGCTTTTGTTTTAGTTTTTACATTGGTGGTTAAGTGGTGTCCGTCTGGACGCATCACTCCTGGTCTGTGGTTGGCAGAAGTGACGTTGCAGACTATGCCTCTCTCTACTTCTGCCCTCCACCTGCGGAAGGTAGGCCATCCCCGGACCCAGCTTAGCCATCTCTTCTTTCATTGGTAGTCAGGGGTGTCTGTTGCGGGTCCGTCACTTCCTGTGTACAGCTGGTGAAAGTGATGTTGAAGACTGAGCCGCTCGTCACATTCACGTAACCCCCATGGAAACCGCACCTCCCCGTGTTCGTACAACCTCTAACTGACCGGGGAATATGTTTCAGGCTGAGCTGGGGGGGTGGCTGTGATGACGTCACAATTAATTGTGCATCAGCCCAAAACCCCTTAGCTCCAGCCTTTCTCGAATTCCGCCATGTTAGATGTGGGCAGAAGGGGGACGATGATTGGGAATTCAGATAATATCACTGATGGGAGCAAATTGCTCCATTTAGGGATTGAGTAAAAACAAGTTACATGTGAAGAGAAAGAGGAGAAAAAAAAGAATCAAAAACAAGGGGAAAAAAGTTATATATACGGCATACAAAGTGCAAATGACATCTCCAAGATTATACTATGATAAAGTCTAATGGAGTCCAATGCATATTTAAAACTATCAGTAGAAGTTAAAAAGGCTAAGAAAATAATAGAATGGGTGTGAAAAATAGAGCAATCAAAATTGTGATTTATATAAAATATATAATTTTATGGATTTTACTATTTAAAATATCAATATTTGTGTGGCTAATGGCAATGGTCATATTAGGGGTATATCTATCTTATTGTTCATAAAAGGAGAAAAAATAAAAACATAAAGGAGACCTAAAATTCAAAACGAGAGAAAAATTAGGGGAAATGGCATTGTTCAAAATCAATATTCAAGCGTTGAGGCTGTAAGGTCCCAAGGTTGAATATCCATCTCATTTCATTCTGCCCTAGACTTTATTGAAATCTCCACCTCTCCAGTTTCCTAAGACTTTATGAATGTCTAAAACAGAGAACTTTAAGGGTTACTGCCAAAGAACACCCCAATATGTGTTTAGCAACATCTCCTGAGTATAGTGATACACCCCATGTTTAGGTGTGTTGGGTTCTCTGGGGACTAAAAGACCTTATTTGGAGGGTGCACATTCCAGTTTTCCAACTTGGAATTTTCACAGCTGGTCATCATGCCCCCATGTCCTATGTGGGACATTGTTGAAGGCAGCCAATGCAATTTACCCTCACCAAACCATATATTTCTGAAAAGTAGACACCCTAGGGTATTTTTAATGGTGGTATTTTAACACTTTCCATGCACTAATTCTACCACCAGTCTTTGTCAAACTTTTAGGTAGTCGTGTTTTTGTGTTATTTTTCTCTCACATTGTAATTTAGACATGGATTCTCCGTTTCTGTTATGTGTTACTGCCAAAGAACACCCTGATATGTGTTTAGCAACATCTCCTGAGTATAGTGATACCCCCCATGTATAGGTGTGTTGGGTTCTCTGGGGGCTAAAATACCTTATTTGGAGGGTGCACATTCCAAGTTTTCCAACTTGAAATTTTCTCAGCTGGTCATCATGCCCCCAGGTCCTATTTGGGACATTATTGAAGCCAGCCAATGTAATTTACCCCCATCAAACCATATATTTCTGAAAAGTAGATACCCTAGGGTATTTCAAATGTTGGTATTTTAACACTTTCTATGCACTAATTCTACCACCAGCCTTTGTCAAACTTTTGGGTAGTCTTTATTTTTTTTTTGTTGTGTTATTTTTTGCTCACATTGTACTTTAGGCATGGATTTTTAGTTCCTGTTATGTGTTATTGACAAAGGAACCCCTAATATGTGTTCAGCAACATCTCCCAAGTACAACAGTACCCCCAATGTACAGGTTTTATGGGCTTTAGCAAACTTACAGGGGTCAGACGTAGGGCTTTTCCATGTTTGCACATTGAAATTTGACATAATGGTTTGCTGAATACAAAATATACACACAAAAGCAAGTAAAAAGTAGGCGCTAGTAATAGAATCGTCTAAAATATAGCTATCCAAAAAACAAGTGTAAAACTCCTCCAAACACTCATGGTATATATACTTAGAATAATAAGGTGCGCTGTGTCTTTAAGACCCAATTGTACAAAGTACCACAAGTGCAAACAATATAATAAAGTGCAAAGTGATACAAAGTGCACATAAAGTGTATAGTGTTAATAAAAAATATTATACATACATATGTCCTCTCAAATGGAAATATACATAAAAAAAGAGACAGAAAAAAACCAATAGTGTAAAACCGTTTTGAGAGATAAGATATATAATATAAATGGCAAATATTGCACTCACAAAAGTAGAGCAGAATAAGCCTGCTCTAACTTTAACAGCTTCTTCAAATATAGGACTGCACAGACAAAATATTCCAAAATATTTATTGCCCAGCACAGCACATATATGTCACCTTCCTCCACATTCAGTACAGGGTTACAGAGTGTTCGGTTATATGCAGCTTAGGGTGTCGACTGTTCCCTCTGTTTGTTCGCTGCCATTATTTCTGTGACGAGACCAATCTTGCCACATTGCATTGGAGAAGCCTGGTTGCTCGCCTGCTGCCTTTGGACTATGGCCCCCTGTTAAAAGACATCTTGTTTACCTGCAGAAAAGCTTAATTTGTGCTTTTCTGCCTGGGGTTCGGTAGATTTGTTTGAATGTGTTATACCCCAGATAGGAATCCCATGGAGCCCATTCGTATGAAACTGACTGTAAAGACTTTGGCTCCATGGCGATTAAACTGTATTCGTGTGGTCTGAGCGCCATTCGCTTAATAATGTGCGCTCAGACCTGAGCTATCTGGGGATATGTTAAATGTATAGTTTTAATGTAATGTGTCTTACCTGGTGTATTTTAACAGTACTGCTTGTTTTGTGCTAACCATGTGCATAATGGAGTCTTGTCTCTGTCCTGGGAGATAATTTAATTACTTCTCAATTATCTCCTGGGCAGAGGAGAGGAAGCCAGGATGCATTGTGGTAAAAAGTATGTGTAATTGGGTTACCTCTCAGGATAAGGGGAGGGAATCTTGTAACTAATATGTTACTGGATATTTTATACCTCCCTGTGGGCGGTCCTGTATTTGCAAGACTGTAATAAAAACCAGGCTGGGTGTGCCAGCACCTCAGACCACTGCTTGACCCTCAACACAGAGCCTTGTCTCGTTCTTGGGGGGATTCACTGTATGCTGTTAGAGACTGATTGCCAGGAGTGTAAGCTGATTGTCTGCTTTTCCTGTTCGTCTGCTAGCAGCTATTTGGGAGGTTCCAGTTCGGGAGTTGGAGTGCTATTTTGTATCCAGTTCGGGAATTTGGTGTTCTGCAGTAGCTGTGCCTGTATCTCTGGAAAGGGGGCCGATCGCCTAAACGGTTTTTACCCCTTTTGTGCAAAACGGTCCGTTACAATTACCGTCTCCACTTCTGTTCTGTACTGTACTGACTGCAGAGCAGAAGTGGAGACGGTAATAGCGGCGGCGAACAAACAGAGGGAACAGTGTCTTGCTAATTGCCTATAATTTCCACCTGTTGTCTATCCCATTTGCACAACAGCATGTGGAATTGATTATCACTCAGTGTTGCTTCCTCAATGGACAGTTTGGTTTCACAGAAGTGTGATTGACTTGGAGTTGCATTGTGTTGTTTAAATGTTCCCTTTATTTTTTTGAGCAGTGTATGTATGTATATATATATATATATATATATATATATATATATATATATACACACACACACACACACCTTTATTTCCTATATATGTATAATATACATAATGAAATCATTTTATATATCTATATATAATGCATCTATGATTTCATCATAAGTGTATTTTGAGATGTGTATATTTCAAAGTACACGTATAATGAAATCATATAGATGCATTATATATGTATAATATATTATAAAGAGGCGTGGCTTGGCAGCCGACGAACATGGCCGCCTAAACTTTCCCGCCGCCCGGGTCCCGACTCCAAACCCGCAGCCTGCCCGCTACACTGCGACATGGGGAGACCCAATAGGACCCCACAGCCAGGGAAGACCCCAGAGCCCAAAAAGGGACAACTCACCTCGTCCCTGCGCCAGTTCCTGGTGACCCCCGCAGACCTCGCAACACAGCCGGAGGAGAGCGCGCCTTCCTCACCGGCATCAGAAGTGCTCACAAGCGGCACAGAGCGCCCCCCCTGGTTGGACCTCCTGAGAGCACTGCCCACCAAAGAGGATCTCCACTCAGCCACCTCAGCCCTGGGAGCTACAATCAGGCAGGACATCCAGGCACTGAGGGCTGACATGCAGGGTCTGTCAGACCGCGTGGGCCACATGGAGGCAACCTGTGACAGCCTGAGGGAAGCGCAGCATACATTAGCAGAGGCTGCAGACACCTCCTCGGAACAGGTACGTGGCATGGCCCTACATATTGAGGACCTGGACAACAGGGGGCGCCGCAATAACTTAAGACTGCGCGGCCTCCCTGAAACTGAGGACTCCCCCCAGCAGCTACAAGAAATCCTCCTTGAAATATTAAATGAGATCCTAGGCCGAGACCACCAGGCACCCATAGAATTTGTAAGAGCTCATAGAGCCCTCCGTCCTAAGGGCGCGCCAGATAGCCCACCCAGGGATGTCATATGCTGCCTAGCGAATTTTGCCTTAAAGGAGACTATCCTTAAACAAGCACGAGGCCGGCAATCGCTCACCTACCGGAACCAAGACCTGCAACTCTTTCCAGATTTATCGCCGGCTACCCTGACCTACCGACGCGCTCTGAAACCACTCACGAGGGTCCTGGTGGCCCAACAGATCCGGTACAGATGGCAGATGCCCACGGGACTGCTCGTCCACACGCAGAGGGGTCCATTCCTGGTCCGCACACACAGCGACTATATAGCCCTGGGCACGGAGCTCCAACTGCCCGCCATCAACATGAGATGGCCTGACCCACTGGACATCTACACCGCCGCAAGAAACCCCTACCCAAGACCGGCGCTGCCGCAACGCACTAGAGGGGGACGCCAGGAGGCCACTAGGCCCACAGGTACCGCCCGTTAGAGGGCATGACTTTCTCCCCCCTTCCCCCCCACAATGCGCCCAACACCAGCCTGGCCCTCTCTAGGACACAAATAGCCCCGTTCCAGGACATAGACGCTGTCTCCAGATATGAACTTAGCCCACCTACCGATTGGACATCCCACATTGGCACCATGTCCCCCCGCTCCACAGAACTGCACCTTATGCCGGGCGGACAGTTGCTGAGCCACACCTCACGTACAGCCAGATATGGGGGCCCAGTCTGCCCCGATGGGGTGGGGCGGGTCGGGGGATGTGGCCCCTGGGACTGTGGTACATGGTACTGTCCGCCAATGTTGACACTGGCCCACTGGGAGCACCTACTGCACTGTCTCTGTGGCACACGCGCCCATGCATGCTGCAACTGCCCACCGCTTATGTGCCAGCGCATTCTATAACTATCCGCGGCGCTGCATCTCACCCGCACGCACAGGTCACGACTGCCCCGCCCCCCGCTGCACACCACTGTTTCTGCGCCTGCCATCCTTGCAACTGCTCATCGCAGAGCAGGTACCATGGCATAACCGCCCACACGCGCCGCAATTGTCCACTGCATTACATTAACCGCTGTAAATGTGTCCGCGCATGCTCAAACTGCTCCCTGGCGGGTGTATAGCCCCATATGCACGCCCGCGCATGCTCAAACTGTCCATTGCATTGTATATAACGTGATATGTTTTTTTTCCTAGGTCTTCCTATTCGTGGGGCTCCCTTTTGGACATGCCCTTTAGTACCCTCCCTTGCTTTATATCTGTATAATATGGTGTATGCGCCTGCTTATGTTAAACTGGTATACTGCACTACATGAACCATTGTGTGTATATTGTGTATATATGTGAATGTGTATATATGTGTAGATCTGCCAGCGCAGGCTAACACAGTGCTCCTTGGTACACATGTTACCCTGCGCACACACCCGCACACACCACTAGCACCATGGGACGGGGTACAACATGACGTATGCTCCTGCACGTCCCACGCCTGGCTATCACTCATACCACAGGGTCGGCGCACGCGCAAGTTCCCAGGGTCTAGGGGTTCGCATGCAACACTGGATAGGTGCTAGACCACGCTACACCTGGGTACAGTTCTATACGCAATATGGTATGAGCACCCGCGTACACAACCCAGAGACGTGCCGCAACCAGAGCGACACAACCCACCACTACACTGAAGGGGGAACCCACAAGGGGGGTCCGTTAACCGGGACGCAATTCGGGGGGACACAGGCTTTCCAGACCACTTTTAGGGACAGAGAAACGCCACCACGGGGCTACACTGATGCGCATGGGGGGGAACGGGTTGGGGGGAGGGAGGGTCCACCAACACCCTAAACACCCGCACAGTAGACAGGGGGTTACGCCCTGGGTAGGCTAGTACATCCTCCCTTCAGACAGGACAACGTCGGGACCCAGGTGCGAGTCCCTGCAGACACACAACAGGTTACAGTTACAGTTGGTACTCGACCGTACCCTGGGAGACTCGCCCCGGGGCGCGACAGCAGTTTTCACAGGTTTAAGTTACACCTGTTGGTGTTTGTTTTGATCCACAGCCGCCGCTGTTGTCGGGTTGACAAGGCGCCTTCCACTCCCCGTGAGGTCGGTGTCTACTGTATAGGGAGGGTCATCCCCCACTCCGGTCTCCGGTGCCTCTGCTCCATTGCGAGGGCGGCCCCCTCTGCGCTCTGTCGGGCGGAGTCGTCCGCTCCCCCGCTCTGCCCCGCTTGCCCCTGGGCAGGGCTCGACCTACCTAGGCCCCCACTGACCGGGGCAACTTCGACACCCACGGGACTTGACACTATGGCTACACCCGCACCCAAATACGCACCGGCCCCACTCAACTTCTTATCCCTAAACGCCAAGGGCTTAAACTCTCCCGAAAAGAGGTCACATGCGCTACGCCTCAGTCAGAAAACTAGAGCCCATGTGGTCTACCTCCAAGAAACCCACTTTAAAACCAACGCTGCACCGAAACTCTGCAACCATATATACACCCAAGGCTTCTACAGCAATAACCCAGATGGGAAATCAAGGGGGACAGCAATACTCCTACACAAATCCATACCCTTTGTAGCTGACTCGACCATGACTGATAACTTGGGCAGATACGTATTCGTTAGGGGTAAAATCCTGGAGGAAACCTATACCTTTGCCAACATCTACGCTCCAAACACACGACAGGACAGATTCCTCCGGGACACACTCCGGGCCCTCCACGACTTCACGACGGGCTGTCTGGTCCTGGGTGGGGACTTCAACATTGCTCTACACCCGACAATGGACGCATCCAGGGGCCACTCATCGACACCCCCCCCCACACTGCTTAAGATTCGTAAACTTCTCCATCAGTACAGGCTTACAGATTGTTGGAGGGCAACACACCCGACAGCTAGGGACTACACCTTCTACTCGACCCCGAATGACTGTTACACACGCATCGACTACTTCTTTCTGCCATACTACTATCTACCCAGACTGCGGGACTCTGCCATAGGGAGGTCCATGTGGTCCGACCACGCACCACTCACAATCCAACTTACATCGCCACTACACAAACCCAAAACCACGACATGGCGGCTCCACGAAAACCTCCTATCCAACCCGCAGGTGGCCCAAGACGTACAACAAGCCCTGACAAACTACTTCACCGAGAACTTACCACAGGACACATCCCCCCTCTTGACATGGGAGGCCCACAAGTGTGTGATGAGAGGGATTCTCATCTCACACTCCTCTGCCCTGAAGAAGGCACGGGACCACACGATCCGAGAACTAACGGCCAAGATAGGGACCCTAACACAGGCCCACAAGCAAACACTAGACGACACACTTCTCGGGGAACTCATAGCAGCCCGTGAAGAACTAGCACGGACCCTGCGGCAATCGTACACTAGGGCCCTCCAGCGCACTAAATCATTCTTCTACACAGAAGGGGATAAGTGCGGCAGGTTGCTGGCCAGAATGATCAACAAAAAACGCTCCATGACATATATTGCACGCATGCGCGACGCCGCAGGCCAACTACACCACATGCCAGACCAAATCGCTACAGCCGTAACCCGCTTCTACACGGACCTTTACGCGATTCCCCCCCACGCCCCTCGGGCGGACCCTAACGTGGGACTGACCCGCATGAACGCATACCTCACTAAATACACTAAAACTAAACTCTCCTCGGACGCAGCGGAGGCTTTGGAGGCGCCCCTTACGGAGGGGGAACTGGCCCTAGCCATCAAATCCTCGAAGACCGGCAAAAGCCCAGGCCCAGACGGCCTCCCTCTCAAATACTATAAAACCTTCCTGGCCACATTGTCCCCCCAATTTATCTCGGCCTTCAACTCTATAACAGAGGGAAATACTATCCCCCAGCAAACACTAGCGGCCAATATTGTCCTGCTGCCGAAGGAGGGGGGAGATACCGAACGGTGCACGGGCTACCGACCGATATCGTTGCTTAACTGCGACCTACGCCTATTCGCTAAAATACTAGCTACAAGGTTGAATCCACACATACCAGACTTAATCTCACCTGACCAAGTGGGATTCGTCCCCCACAGGGAAGCCCGGGACAATACGGTCCGGGCCCTCTCCCTGATCCACCACGCACAGCGCTCCTCGAAGGGCCTTCTCCTCCTCTCTACGGACGCGGAGAAGGCCTTCGATAGGGTGGCGTGGGACTACCTGTTCTCGGTACTGGAGCATGTTGGCCTGGGGTCTATACAGACGCATTCCCGGTCAGGAATGGAACCAGGCAGGGCTGCCCTCTGTCGCCGCTTCTGTTTATCCTGACCTTGGAGCCCTTCCTACAAGCGGTAAGGGACAACCCAGATATCTCGGGGGTAGCGGTGGAGGCAGACCACCACAAAATCGCAGCATATGCAGACGATATGCTATTTTTTATAACGAACCCAGAAATCTCCCTCCCAAACCTTATGGCAGAGTTAAAGACATATGGCGAAATCGCCAACCTTAAGATCAATTACGCTAAATCCTCTATACTTAACATTGGCTTCCCTCGAAAGAGGGCAGACCAAATCCGAATAAATTTTCCCTTCCAATGGCAAGACACCGCTATAAAATACCTGGGGGTGAAGCTCACGGCCGACCTATCCAAACTTTACCATATGAACTTCACCCCACTGATGGCAACATTACGGAAGAACCTGACAGAATGGACCACACCTCACTTCTCCTGGCTCGGCAGGGTGGCCATTGCCAAAATGAATATCCTCCCACGGGTACTTTACCTATTCCAGACACTACCACTCCAACTCCCTACCACCTTCTTCTCCGCACTCCGCACCCTCCTCATCAAATTTATCTGGAAGGGTACTAAACCCAGACTCAAGTACACACAACTCACACTCCCCAAAACAGCAGGAGGCCTGGCAGTTCATGATTTCAAACTGTATTACCAAGCATGTCACATGCAACGGGCCATGGAATGGGCAAAAGAGGGGATTAGCAAACCCTGGAAGGCTATCGAAACACACCACGCAGGCAGGCCCCTCTCAGCCCTCCTGTGGCTGGACCCACTGATTGGTAGGCGGCTAGTCCACCAACAGCCCTTCATCACCGCCACCCTCACCGTATGGCACTCACAGGCGAGGAAACTACGCCTCTCCTCCTTCCCATCCCCGCTGCTGCCTCTGGTGTACAACCCGGAGTTTGAACCGGGGATGAGACCCGGGAGCCTCCGCTGCGTCCTCCCCCAAGCCATACCCAGACTCCGAGACATGACCACCAATGGGAAAATCGTGTCCCTACAGTCGCTCATGGGCACACCCACCCAGCCCTTCTTGACGACATTCAGATACACCCAAATTAAGAACTACATCGCTGCTATACCACAGCATCCCGACGTATATAGGGACCTTACGCCATTCGAACAGCTGTGCCAGGACCCGGAGCCCATGCCCCATAGCATTTCCTACCTCTACTCCATGCTACAACGACAACAGGGACACCCCCCACCCCCCTTCATGTCCAAATGGGAGACTGCCGTGGGGGAAACATTTACCGAGACCCAGTGGCACAAGATCTGCGATCTAGTGCACCACTGCGCAATCGCGAGCAAAACCCAGGAAACTGCCTACAAGGTTCTCACACAATGGTACCTGACCCCAGAACGCTTACAGAGAATGCACTTGGATGCGGATGGCCTTTGCTGGAGGTGCAAGAGAGGGGTGGGATCCTTTCTTCACATATGGTGGGAATGCCCACTTATAGTACCGTTCTGGGAGCAAATAGCTGCCATGGTGGCCATGTTCACTGACAATGTCCCACCCTTCCGGCCCGCCCCGTACCTCCTACACCACACGACAACCCCCACATCACGCTACAAACGTTCCCTGACCATCCGAATCCTTAACGTCGCAAAACACCTAATACCTTTGTACTGGAAAAAAGACACGACCCCAACACTCTCCCTGTGGTTTACTAGAATGGAGGAGTTACGAGTCACAGAGGAGATCTGGTATTCAGCCCAAGACCGAACGCAGACATACTCAGACACATGGACACCCTGGTTGGCACGGATGGGTACAGAGGCATTTCGGACGATGCAATTGACCAGGGGGGAGGGAACCGATGGTCCCCGGGAGTAGACGCTGGGAGACTAGCGGGACGATCCACACCTGGCCCAAAACGCAATACCTCACCTCACCAATCGGAGCGGGGTGGAGCGCGGGTTCGGGGGACCCGGGGGGCGGCGCGGGGGAGGGCCACGACACCTGCTAGGGTGCGACCACTTGCGGGGCTCGGGGCGGACTGCGGCCTCGCGAGTAAAGGGGGTGGAAGAGCGCCTGTTTTGTGAGCTATAAAGCTCATTAGTTAGGAGGGAGTCGCAGGATGCCCCTTAGGTTATTCCCACCAACTCCACCTATGCCGCTGGGCAGAACCAAATTATACTACGGCAGTGGGCCAACACCCCACAATAAGGCCAGGTAGGACCCTGGACACAAGGTCACTGGGGGGCTGCACACCACATGGCCACATGTCTCACTACTGCCTAGAGGCTACTGGGTAGGCATGGGGAATAGACAAACAAAACCACGGTGGGGCATGCAAAACCACCCAACGTAGAAATGGTATATATCAAATATAACAGAGTACTAAGCACCACCATGTAACACCGGACCTGCGAGTCCACAATACACATGCTATTTACTCAAGAAAGCGACCTGCGAGTCGCCCAGACACGTATGTCATCACATGCCTTCCAATGTATAAGCTTCTGTGAATGACCAGAGGGACCTGCGAGTCCATGTTTCTCTTTGACATGTTGCAAAATTGACAAAAACGAAAAGGTTTAATAAAAAGATATTTACAAAAATAATATATTATAAAATTAATTATTTAATAATATATTACACATATATAATATAGACACTCCTCACTTATTGACCGGGTTCCCTTCCAATGACCTGGTCATAGAACAAATCAGTCGGTAAGTGAGGATTTAAGGGAATCCCTGCTCTGGTGCATTTGTCTATGTTCAGGTAAACTTCCGGTTTGGACATTTCCCTGAACATAGATTAGAGGGATTCTCTGCTCTGGTGCATACGTCTATGTTCGGGGAAGTTTACCCGAACACAGACATACGCACCAGAGCAGGGAATGCCCATGACGGCTTGCACTAACGCCTGGTTGTAAGTGTGAGCCGTGGGAATACAGGTAGGTCGCTAAATGAGGACCACCTGTATATGTATACTATATTTATTTTATTATTTTTTAGCAGCCTGGGGGACTGCCTGACATCTCAGACAGCCCCCATTCTGTCAGCTCCTTGAGTCCTATTGCGGTTATGTGATCATGGTGATCACATAGCCATGGAGGGCTGGGGTGGCCGGAGCTGCTGCAGGGGGACTGCTAGGGTCTCTGGCAGTCCTCACGACCGCGATCGCAGCAGATTGTCGGTCCAAGGCTCCTATTTGTCGGGGACGCCCTTAACGACCGTTTTTTGGCGGACGTGCCTAGTTTTTCCTCGGTCGTTAAGTGTATTTTGATATATATCAAAATACAGTAAGAATAAAATGACATTTATATACATAATTTTTAAAAAATTATTTTTACAGTTTATTTTTAATTATTTGTCATAATATATATATATATATATACATAATATCTAAAGTTATATATATATGCCTGTAATTTTACTGTGTATTTTTATATTCATATAATGTTCTATATATATATATATACACATATATACATACACATATGTTGGAATGCCATTTGGCCTGAATTTGTTGGAGGAGTTATGATCCTATATTAACCCTACCCCCCTACTTACCTTTGTCGTGCAAGCTGTTTGTCTTCTCCATACCAACCAGCACTTCCGCTCTGTTGTTCCCGCCAAAGTTCAGTCTCCAGCAAGCAGTCCGTCGCCAGCAGTTCCTGCCTCCGTCTTCTGTGCCCGTCCACCAGCTTCTACCTGACTTCGCTACTCGCTACTGGCACGTCCACGTACACATAACATGGGAAATAGCGTTCGGCTATTTACCACGTTCGGGCCTAAAAACCTGGGAATAGGCTCCCTTCATTACCTGTTCGTTCAATTACGCTGTTCGTGCGGCTAACAGCAGACCGCAGAGTACACACACTTACGTTTTCACTTCGGTTTAAATCAAATCTACCGACCGCCATACTTACCCTACTTTCATACGTTCGTACAGTCGAACACGTTCAAACAGCTTTTTTCATGCAGCCTTTCATTAGTTTCCACTTAAACAGACTGCACTATTCCCGTCCATGGTCACATAATTATGGGACCCCTATTTTTCACAGGGTTATTTTCTTAAAGGCACAGTTTGGCCAAATTCACTTTATAGCTGCGTTAAAATATACACCTCCAAAAATTATTTACCCTGCTGGGACTTAGCCTATTGTACTTTCCCTAATGTATTAGTCTTTATGCATCCAAGGTCGCTCCGCTCATAGGTTAAGCCCTTACAGCCCCTTTTCGCAAGGCTTATTGCAGACCATTAGCACAATTTAAAAACTCTGTTCCTTAAAAGACCTTATACCGATTCTTTACACTTAGAATACATATGTTTTAGGTTCTACTACTTTCCCCCAAACATTCTTCAAGAAATGGTACCCCCGTATCCGGTATTACTGTATCAGGTAAGAAGGTTTCCCAAAGTGGGTTCTAAACTTCAAACAGGCCAGGTCTGAGATTCCTCACTACGATTTAAACATCAATCACACAAACCTACACCTTCTTGTGACTACTTATTTAACCGTACTTTTCTTGTCTATTGTTTCAACATTTCTTCTCTCAGACCTGCATCATTACCGCAGTTTCGCCAAGTTACACGGCATCAACCAACAACAGACTATCTGGTCCCTGCATTTCAGTTTCAGGTACTGTTAAATCTTACTCATTAAGGCCTCACTTCGCCTTTGTATCATTTAAATGTTTCAATCATGGGAACCCAGTGGGCATGTCTGTACCTACGGACCAACGTTCAGGTCCCTCATTGTACACTGGTTTATATGTTACATTTCATTATTACACTTTACCCATACGTATCCAGTGGTACGCCTCAGGCCCACTAGCATCTACATTACCCTTAGAATATCTTCACCGGACCCGTTCCCTACAGAAGCAAGAATATATATATATATATATATATATATATATATATATATAAAATCTTCCGGCGCATTGACCAAAGAAATAGGACAATACTCAACGTTAAGTATATACATACGTTCAAATACACCATTGTAAGAGACAAACCTCAATCATCATTCCTTTTCAGAATGTCACAAGAGTTCATCCCAAAATCAGTCTGCCGTTGGACGAAATACCCAGCACCCTAATCAGGCCTGGGTCTCCGAAGGAATCCCTCACCCCTTCTACCCTTCTCAGTTACCTGGGATTCTGGACCATTCCAAAAAATGTCAGCAGAGCTCAGACTCTGGGGTATCCCCTCTCCAGCCACTGCCAGTCAGGCTCACAATGGCTCAGGCCAACGTCCCACGCCCGGCTCTAGTTCACAAGGGCTGCCAGTTTACTCCTCAGATTCCACTCAGGAGGTCCCAGTCGCTATCCCGGCCAGCCTCCAAATGACAAACAGGCCGTTAAACGGAATAGTCTATAGCCACCCCAGGTGTCTCGGCAGGCCCTCCCCTGGGATCTCGGTCATACAGTCTGTCTTACCCCTCATCTCCCCTCCCCGTCCCCCACCACCCACTATCACTACTCCATATGTCTCTCTCCTGCCCACTCTGTTCCAATTTCCATGGAAAAGGGAATTCTCGATGGAAATCTAACATCACTACTCAACTTCAGACAGACATCCTACAGTACAAAGGTTTTATTCATGGTGACATTTCAGTAGTCCTTAAAAGTGAGACCCACGACCTAACAAAGCTTTCCATGCCTCAGTATTTTGAGGAGACAGCCACTTCCACTTCTCACCACTCCTTCACCCCACACACTTGACAGGGAGGTGGGCAGAAAGACAAGCTGGGCTGACCATTTCATTTCTGGGCAAGGATCGGCCACCCGATGACTTTAAGGCTAGGGTATGCTATTTCACTACATACAGGGCATCGCACATCTGCTCCATAACCCACACCTAGTCCATATAAACAACCCTACTGTCACCTAAGATACGCCTAACGAAGGTCAACATTGATATCCTGGAATACCTAGCTAGGCATCTGGTAGATTCTGATGCCAGGTTTCTCACAGGGGGTTCTCACGGGCCTTATTGCCAACCCCACAGGTACACTTGTATGCCCTAACCTATTATCTGCATCAATTGACCCACTTACGGTGGACCACCTTCTGTCCACAGCAATCATACGCTGGTTTCACGATCGGCCCTTTCCGGTCTTCACGTTTCTCATCTTGGCGTACCAATCCAGTCGGGCTCGCCATTCACAATACCCAAAAAATGTTTGATCATAGACCTCTTCCGCACCGCACTTTGCAGAAACCATCTGCTCCTAAATATATTCAGGGGTCCATCACGACACTCGGGGTCCCTCTGTCACCAGGCAAACAGTCGATCCCTCTACCAGGCTCGCTTTCTGGGGCGTAGTATTGGACACTACTATTTTCCCAGCCAGCCTACCAGACGATCTGTACCGCATTAGGAACGGATTTGTCCTGTTCCTGCTGAATGCTGTGCGCACTGGGAGGGGACTTCAGTCCTGATTGAGGTCCCTCAACTTTGTGTGTGTATCATTCCACAGGGTAGGTCTCTTGTCCCTGGGCTACTTAAATTTGCTCCACACGGTGCCACCTCCTGCCCAACCATTCGGGACGATCCAGCAAGGGCAATTCTACACAATTGGAGTAGTTTTTCGGCCGCATGGATTGGGATCTCTTCATTCATTCCCCCACTTTCAAAACACTCACTTTCAATTCACACAGTCGCATTCAATACACACAGCCATTTTCGGCAACCACTGGTTAGGGATGTCTGGCCCACTGTCACGTATGCCTTGCCGGCCTTTAGAGAGACCTCTACTTTATTGGAGATCTACCCTATCGTGGTGGCCTCCCTCACATGGGATCATCTTTGGACCGGCAAGGCTGTTAAATACTGCTCTGACAACCCCGCAGCCTGCGATTTCATTAACAAGGGCGGTCATACTCACTAATCACTGCGGCCGTTTTGCAGGCTGATTTGGCAGGCAGCAACCTCTCAGTTCTTTCTAGTCTACATTTACATTGCTGGTGTCCACTACACAGCCACTTACGCTCTTGCACGCTCTCAATTTAAGGTCTTCTTTCAGGCACTCCCTATGACCCACTACCTACCATCCAGGATACCACCTTTCCATGAGCTAATCTTTGACTAAGCACACAATTACACCACGTAAGGGTACGCAAGATTTACGCAGTTTCACAACTACTCTATCACTCACACCAGGGCCTTGTATATTGTACGTCACAAGTAGAGTTTGCTTGACTTAAGACTTTTGCAGTTAAACTGTGGTATTTTTTGCCTCTTCCTCCAAACCTCCAAATCAAGTATCTTACTTAAACCTCCTATGCTGTCACTCCACTTTACGTCTCCAAGTTCAACCACACACTATGAGTCTTAATCCACTACTTCACGTCTAAACCTTCCACTGAGGTGGAGCTACATCATGGCTTCCTTCACTGGTCTCTCTTTTCCGCAAAGTGCTGCACCAGCAGCTTCAAGCTCTTACACCCCAGTCTAAATCACTATGTGATGGGGCCATAGGTAATCCTCACCTCAGTTACATATATACCTCAATCAGAGTAAAAGCTCCTTACAAGCTTTCAGTACCAACGCTGTATAAACTTGCAATAAAGTGTGTTTTCTTTGAATCCTCTATTGCCCTCTTTTACAGGCCTATTCGTACGTTGGTTTCAGCACACCTCAACCAACTTTGCTTCTCCTTCTACATTCCATTACATATTAGATAAATTCCGAACACAAGTTGGAAGGCCATTTGGTCTGAATTTGTGGGAGGAGTTATGAACCTATATAAACCCTACCCCCCTACTTACCTTTGTCGAGCAAGTTGTTTGTCCCCACCCACCTACACCCATCTATATTAACAATTCACCTTTGTGGGCCCTCTTTTACAGGCCTAATCGTACGTTGGTTTCGGCACACAACCAACTTTGCTTCTCCTTCTACATTCCATTACGTATTAGATAAATTCCGAGCACAATATATATATATATATATATATATATATATATATATATATATATATATATATATATATCATATGTAACGTTATGACGTTATTGGGGGGGTGTAATAATTTAATTTGAGGTGGTTTTAGAACATGTGTGGTTAACTTAAAGATTCCTAATTGTTTTTCTCTCTCTTTACTGTTTATTGGTTTTGTCTGTCTCTCTTTTCTCCTCTGTATGTCCACTCCTCTAGTTCTCCCTCTTCCATACTTATCTTCCTTTTTTGTGGGGATCTTTGTTGATGGTGGGGTTTGAGTTTGTCCCTGTTCCTCAAGCTCCAAAAATCCTCTTCCTGGGGAGTTCCTGCCAGGGACTCATAACTATTGCATATAGGTATGTGAGATAATCTTCTAGGATTATTTTGTACCCTGCTTTGGGCCGTTAATTTATCAGATCTTGCCCTTTTTTCTGTTTTGACAGGTGTTTTTATGTTATAAGTGCCACGAAGGGCTGGCTTAAACAAGTTTTTGTTTGTCCTGGAGCCAACTTCCTAATGTGGATTGATTGTTCTTTCGGATCTATTGTGTGTATGGTTTTCATTATGGTCTAGTTATATGCTGTGTGGAACATGTTCTACTTCTATAGTCCTGCCTATACTCAACATTATTCCTTTTCCCATACGTACGTACTTCATTTTTTCTACAGTCTGTTTTATCTCTGATGTATTTTTTTTCTTTTTTCTTTGAATCATGTATTTCTCTACTTTCTCTAAACCTTGTTGCACATTATCCGTGATTCTCTTATACTTGTCGGCATTTGTGTGATTTGGTAAAAAAAAATATTGTTCGTTGCTAATTTCTACATCCAGTTTCTCTAAATTATATTTCCTTCCTTGTGATTAAAGTTTTTATCATAGTGAATGAAAAAGAATCTAGCATCACTGCCCATTCATCCATGAATGTTTTATCCTCTTGGTCGAATGAGGGAAATGTAAAGAACCTTTGCTAATTACCCTCAGAGCCAAGCATTGAAGGCTCTGAAAAAGTTGAGCATAATACTTACCAATTGAAGATTTATCCAAATTTGTACAATAACACACATTGTTCGCTTCTCTCTTTTTTTTGTATTTCTATTGGAGTGGGTGGTGTGTTGCTGCCCTAAAAGCAAAGAGGTCAATTTTAAAGAGCGAATATTATATACCATGTGAGTGGTTCTAGTAATTTATCTACTAATGATTACTATTTTCAAGACCATCTACACTATATAATTTTTCTTTGTTCTTTTTTCTTTTAATATGTACCTTAAAGTTTGTGATTACACAATATTTATGGGGTAAGTCAACCCCTGCACAAGTTGTGTTTTTTTATTCACTTATTTATTAGCGCTCTACTAATTGGTATATAGGTTTATACCATATATTGTGTTTCTGTTTAAAATTGATTGTGGAGATAGGGGTATGCCACTTTACATATTGAGCGGCTCATTGTATAGGCACTATCCTGTAACATGCACAAATTCCAAAAAAAGGTAGATTTTGTTTGTTTGTTGGCATAAAAAATAGGCCTATTTAGGACCTCTTTCTATATGGCATTCAAAGTGTTGCAGTCTGAGCACAATTTTGGATATGAAAAGGGGAATAAAGAAAACAGTGTTATTTCTCAGAAATATTAAGGTGACAGCTGCAGGGTCTATTCACCAAAACTACTTTGACGTTTTTGTGCTTAGACTGACTCATTAACATGTTTTTTTTTTTTGTCTATGTGATTATCCAAGAAGGTTATAGATGAGAAACCTATGTGAATAAACAACGTGACAGTCATTTAGAGAAAAAATAATAATAATACATGTTAGTCTTTCTTACCATGGTGGGTGGTTTTGGTTTTGATACAATTTTTCCCAACATAGATAAAATAATGCAGCACAGTGCAGAGATAAAAGTCAGTATCGCTACTGCCATTACCCATGATATACTACAGAAAAAGCACACTTTTTCAGTGGAGGTGCAAACAATGACGTGAACTGCTGCAAGTACAAGGCACATCATGTAGAATAGCAAGGAGACAAATGGGGAGGAGAGAGGCACTTCAAACTCTGCACAGCTGCACAACACATTTGGGAAGCTGAGAACGAGGAGGATGAAAATCTGGAGGGAATAAAACAAAAACGTTATTAATTGAAAAAAAGATACCACAAATTATAAATTTGTACATGCAGAATAACCTCAATATAAATAAACAACGTGAAAGTCATTTAGAGAAAAAAAGATTTTAGTCAAGATCACTCATCCTATATCCCACAACCGGGGATGATACCGCTGTACGCCTAATCAACTAGAGCTAGTCAAAGCTCTACCGAATGTGAGTATCTATTATATCTTATAATTTTTTACCATACGTGTGGAACATACTGCACCATTATTGTCTCCATTTTTATTTCCAACTTGGTTACCTGCCACTACAAAGAAGAGGACACTTGCCGCATATCCTGTAAGCGGGGATAATACCGCCGTAAACCATTCACACCAGAGCTGGATTAAGCTCTGCCAATTGTAAGTAAGATCTCTTCTATTTTTCACATATTTGGATTACTCTTCACGCCATCAACACCTTCTGGATATCGCTAAAGTAGACCCTTGGATACGACAATATAGATCCCACTGGACTCAATATTACTATTTATTGTGCACATTGGCGCAGACCCATCCCCCCATTTTTTCCTGTTTTTACTATCTGATTCCCAGGGACACTAGAGGGATTCCCTGTTTGGGACTGCTGCCTTCCGGATTAGCGCTGACTCTACCCTTTGTTCTGTTATCCTTGTTTTCCCTCTTGAGTTTGCAGCTTTTCCTCTCTGTATTACAGGGAGTGCAGAATTATTAGGCAAATTAGTATTTTGACCGCATCATCCTCTTTATGCATGTTGTCTTACTCCAAGCTGTATAGGCTCGAAAGCCTACTACCAATTAAGCATATTAGGTGATGTGCATCTCTGTAATGAGAAGGGGTGTGGTCTAATGACATCAACACCCTATATCAGGTGTGCATAATTATTAGGCAACTTCCTTTCCTTTGGCAAAATGGGTCAAAAGAAGGACTTGACAGGCTCAGAAAAGTCAAAAATAGTGAGATATCTTGCAGAGGGATGCAGCACTCTTAAAATTGCAAAGCTTCTGAAGCGTGATCATCGAACAATCAAGCGTTTCATTCAAAATAGTCAACAGGGTCACAAGAAGCGTGTGGAAAAACCAAGGCGCAAAATAACTGCCCATGAACTGAGAAAAGTCAAGCGTGCAGCTGCCACGATGCCACTTGCCACCAGTTTGGCCATATTTCAGAGCTGCAACATCACTGGAGTGCCCAAAAGCACAAGGTGTGCAATACTCAGAGACATGGCCAAGGTAAGAAAGGCTGAAAGACGACCACCACTGAACAAGACACACAAGCTGAAACGTCAAGACTGGGCCAAGAAATATCTCAAGACTGATTTTTCTAAGGTTTTATGGACTGATGAAATGAGAGTGAGTCTTGATGGGCCAGATGGATGGGCCCGTGGCTGGATTGGTAAAGGGCAGAGAGCTCCAGTCCGACTCAGACGCCAGCAAGGTGGAGGTGGAGTACTGGTTTGGGCTGGTATCATCAAAGATGAGCTTGTGGGGCCTTTTGGGTTGAGGATGGAGTCAAGCTCAACTCCCAGTCCTACTGCCAGTTCCTGGAAGACACCTTCTTCAAGCAGTGGTACAGGAAGAAGTCTGCATCCTTCAAGAAAAACATGATTTTCATGCAGGACAATGCTCCATCACACGCGTCCAAGTACTCCACAGCGTGGCTGGCAAGAAAGGGTATAAAAGAAGAAAATCTAATGACATGGCCTCCTTGTTCACCTGATCTGAACCCCATTGAGAACCTGTGGTCCATCATCAAATGTGAGATTTACAAGGAGGGAAAACAGTACACCTCTCTGAACAGTGTCTGGGAGGCTGTGGTTGCTGCTGCACGCAATGTTGATGGTGAACAGATCAAAACACTGACAGAATCCATGGATGGCAGGCTTTTGAGTGTCCTTGCAAAGAAAGGTGGCTATATTGGTCACTGATTTGTTTTTGTTTTGTTTTTGAATGTCAGAAATGTATATTTGTGAATGTTGAGATGTTATATTGGTTTCACTGGTAATAATAAATAATTGAAATGGGTATATATTTGTTTTTTGTTAAGTTGCCTAATAATTATGCACAGTAATAGTCACCTGCACACACAGATATCCCCCTAACATAGCTAAAACTAAAAACAAACTAAAAACTACTTCCAAAAATATTCAGCTTTGATATTAATGAGTTTTTTGGGTTCATTGAGAACATGGTTGTTGTTCAATAATAAAATTAATCCTCAAAAATACAACTTGCCTAATAATTCTGCACTCCCTGTATGTCTATATTTAAATTTAGAAACAATTATACTATTGACATTAATAGTGTATTTAACACAGAAATTCATAGTCCTGTCTTTTTAAGACAAAACAGTTTCAGCCAACAAGAAATTTTCACAAAACTTGAAAGAATTCTAAGCACGGAAATAAAACTAAAATGGGAAATTGCAACCCTAAAAAAAATACATCGACGAACGTATTACACCAAGATGTTTGAGATTATTTAAATCCCCAACCTCAGATCAAGATGACACTGAGTTCATGGAGGAATGGAACAATAAGCTTGAAACATGTACATTTGGATTAATGGAAACACATAGTGAAAAAAAGTAAAAAATTGTCACTATTAGATTCACAAATCAATGACCTTAAGGAGCAATTGTTACCATTCCTTGAAACAAAAGTCTAAAAACAAAATTCCATTCTTATCCAAAGTAAAATTGAAAAAATTGAAACTGACACTAAACATATCAAAGTAACAAAATATATTAGAGACAAGTCAGATTATGCAAACAATCAAGTCAGAACATACCATCAGAACAAAAGATACACTTCTGAAGCACTATCACCAAATAAACAATATGCACCAAAAGAATATTCTAATCACCTTAGATATTAATCTAAACAAAGAATCCCATTTTCTCGCAATCACCCTATCACGAAAACCAGGAAACCTTCACATCACTCATCACCAAGGATACGTCAAAACAGACCGTATACATACCATCACCATACCCCTTCACTAAGACATCACCGACCTGCCAAACACTCTCACTACCAATACCAACCTCAACTCAAATATCAAACCACCTCACAAAGAATACCTCCAAGATATGCTCACTCGTCTGACTACTATAATGTACCCAGTCCCACCATCAAACCAGTATCACCTAAGCCCCAAAGAACTAGATTCACTAATCAAAAGAGCAATGAATATCTCAACCATTCCAAATCCCCTATCACTTACCAACATCCAAACAGATATCAATTATTATCAATAGATTCTGAAATTGACAATGAAGAACATTTTTTAGATACTCAGACTCATCACAACACATGCACTTTGACACCTTACCCCTCAAGGGCAAAGAAAAGAAACGTAAGTTTAGAGGAAAGCGAGGTGGAAGACGATCACAAAAGAGAGAGACTAGAAAGACCATAAATTCTAAAACTGAAAAAGAGTGTGGCATTTTTAACCTGTCTCAAAAAATTTTAACTTCAGCACAAATTTCTGTTTTAACCAAAGGCCTTAAATTTGCCCCCACACACTCTTTTAAACCTTTTGAAGCCTATTTAGATATTAACAAATTTGTACGAAAAGCGATTTTTTAGCAATCATAACCCTTCAATTAATCTACCTCCCTCTCCCATTTCCCCCTCACAACAAGAGGCCAAAATCATTAACACCAACTTAAAAGAAAAAGCTAAGTTTTATCCTGCTCATTGTAAATCTGCCCCGCTTGTCATGTTTGAGAAACTTGTCCTACAAGATCTAGAAAAAAATCAAAGCTACCAAATTCGATATCCACAATCTAACACAAAGTGAAAGATTAGCAATCAAACAATTACAGTATGACAAAACCATAGCAGTTAAACCAGCAGACAAAGGGGGAGGCCTGGTTATACTATCTAGTACTATGTACATCGAGGAAGCTAATAGACAACTCAATGATAGTCAAGTATATGAAAAACTACTATCAGACCCAACCGCCAATATAAAAAAGATTTTTTTTTTTAACATTTTTTTAAAAAGGTGCAGATTTTTATATTTTAAATAAACAAGAAATCAATTTTTTTTAAACGTTCAATATCCGAAAATTCCAGTAATATATTTTTTACCAAAAATTCATAAAGATATAACCAACCCACCAGGCAGACCCTTTGTGTCCGGGATTGGCTTACTTTTAAGCAATCTATCACAGTATATAGACACTCTTCTTCAACCTTCCGTAAAACTTATGAGGTCCTACCTAAAAGATTCTATGACTCTTAAGATTTTTAAGTAATTTTAGCTGGCAACCCAATTTTATTTTAGTCACGTGAGACGTCCAGTCTCTATACACAATTATTCCATATGATATAGGGTGCAGCGCAGTGAAAAATATCCTCACACAAGAAAACAGAATTTCTAATACCCAAATTGATTTTATTATTGAGGGTATTAATATAATTTTAAAGAAAATTATTTCTGTTTTTTTAACAGTTTTTTTCTACAAAAATGAGGCACCTCTTCATGGAAGATTGGGAATCCACTGCCATCTGGGGCGAGCATGCCTGGCGGGCGAACTTGGTTACCTATTTTAGATATATAGATGACCTCTTTTTTATCCGGAACGGCTCAGAAGATTCTTTAAAATTATTTATTGATCACCTTAATCATAATAATAGAGGCATTATTTTATCTTATGATTATAGTAAAACCACCATTAACTTTTTAGACCTGGAAATTTTTATTAAAAATGATATTTTAAATACCAAAACTTTTTTTTAAAAAAGTATGCACAAACACAGCCATTGATCGCTCAAGTTGCCACTACAAACCATGGCTGGAAAGTGCACCTAAAAGTCAATTTTTAAGATTGAGAAGAAACTGCTAGAAGATTTAGAACTCGCAAGCTGTTTTTCTAAAAAATCAATTTATAGAAAAAAAACTATCCATTAGACAACCTTAATAAGACCATAGATTCAGTTAGAACCAAAGAGAGAACAGAACTCCTAAATTATAAGGAAAAAACCTCCGACAATCATCCCAGTCTTCCGATTATTTTTAATTTTAATAATAAAAGTAACCATGTTAAAAAAGTTATAAACAAACACTGGCATCTATTACAACAGGATGATACTCTCAAGAAAATTATACCAGAATGACCAAAAATTGTCTTCAGAGGAGCCCCTAGGTTGAAATCCATTCTAACCTCCAATTACACTAAAGAAAGCACAAATAAGTCACAAACCTGTTTTTTACCCAACATTAAAGGGTTCTTTAAATGCAAACACTGCAAAGTGTGCAAATGCACAGATCAGTCGATTAAACCCAAAACCACACACTTCCAATCTAACAAAACCAATATAACATACGATATTAAAGATTTTATTACATGCACTACTAAAAATGTAATTTACCTCCTAGAATGCCCGTGTGGACTCCAATACGTGGGTATGACCACAAGAAGTCTCAAAACACGATTAGGAGAACATTGCCGAAATATTATTAATGGATACCAGAATCATACTGTGTCTAAACATTTTAGTATCCATAATAATGATCCTGGTCTCTTAAAATGTATTGGTATAAAAAAACGCACTATTCCATGGAGAAGAGGTAATATTAAAAATATTTTAGGCAAATGTGAAATGGAATGGGTTTTTAATCTGAAAACACTGATTCCAAATGGTTTAAACGCAGATTTTGATTTATTAATTTTATCTAATTATTTTTTTTTTTATCATTCTTTATTTATTGGTTTTGTGTTGGTATCAGTAATCAAGGGAAGGGGTACAGAAAATAAAAGGGGGGGGGGTACAACAGTTCCATTCAGACAGGTTTGTACCAACGCAGGGTACGTTTAAAAACATGGTAGTACAATGGTGAACAGTGTGCATTAGACTATAATGGCTACCAGTTATCGAACTTGTGTTGATGTGTAATCAAGTACCCTCTCGAAGCGGTGGGGTCACCGAGGAAGGGGTAGAGAGTCCGTGCGGGTCGAGAGTGCGGCTGGCGTTGGGGTGTGTTTTCTTATCTGCTTAGCCGGTAAGTCCCGGTCTATTATGTCAGTCCGAGTCGGCAGTTGTATTTTGCTTACAGGTCGATCATTCTCCTGTCAAGTTTTGAGGGACCCTAGTTGGTGTTTGTTGTGTTCCAGCTTTTTAACTGCCTCTTCGGGTTCCGCCTGTCAGGTTCGTCTCTGCGCCCGTTAGTAGGGTGGTTGTCTTAGTGTTTCCCCTGTTCCCAGGTGAATGGTACTTTTGGTTGTGTCATGAGTGGTTGGGTTGGTGGGGTGAGGCCTTGAGGTTGGTGGTGTCGTGGGTGGCCTGGTTATAGTGGGTCGGGTTGGAGATAGGGGTCGCGGGCCGCCCGGAGCGCGGTGTCCCCAAGAGTGGGACCGGGGGGGGCTGGGGCTCAGTGGTGGCAGGCGTAAGGGCCATGGTATCATGTGTTCAGTGAGGGGTAGCGTGTTAGCTACCTAGTCGTTTGTTGTATTGTTGGCAGGTACTCAGTTTGTGCATACGGCTACCAGGGGATGGATGTGTCTCCCTCTAGCCACGGGTCCCAAACTTTGTGAAAATGTTTGGGGGTGTCACAGAGTTGTGCTGTCAGTTTATCCATCTGTGAACTCTCTGTTATTTTTCTTGTTATCATTTCTTGTGTTGGGATGCGGGTCGTAGACCAGAGTTCGGCTATGGCTCTGCGGATGGCAAGCGCGATCCGGGCTATCAGTTTGTTTTCTGATCTTGTGAAAGGATCTATGGGCTTGGATAGCAACAGGGCCCAAGGGTCTGCCGGGCATGGTTTGTGTAGTATTTTGGCGATTAAGCGCTTTGCCATAGAGGTCGGAGTTTTGGGCACGTCCACCAGCAGTGGAGGAACGTTCCCGTCTCTCCACATAGCTTCCAGCATGCGTTGGATGGTGTCTGGTGCATGGAAGCCAAGCGTTGTGGTGTGAGGTACCACCGAAATAGCATTTTATATGCCTGCTCGGTGTGTGTAACGCATATGGAGACGGAGGCTGTTGCCTCCCAGATATCCGCCCAGTCTGTCGTGTCGGTCGGTGGACCCAGGTCTGTCTCCCACGCTGATATGTATGGGAGGGAGCGTTGTGTGGGGTGATTAGCTATGATTGTGTACAGGTCTGAGATTTGACCTTTTCTGCTGGGGTGGGTCACGCATCCGCGTTCAAATTTGGTGAGTGGTGCTGTCCCCGCTTGTTTAATGCTTGGAATCGCTGCAAAGCTACGTAGTTGTATATACCGAAAGTGGTCAAATGTTGTGAGGGACGCGGAGTCTGGGATGTCTGAGAACTGGATAATGTCGTTGTCCCGATAGAGGTGTCCTATTCTAGCAATGTCTCTTTGTTCGAACTTGGTGAAGTGTTTGGGTGTGAGGCCCGGGGGAAACAGTTTGTTCCGCCAGATCGGGGTCATCGGGGAAAGGAAAGATGAGAGATCATACTTATCTTTCGCTTTGTCCCACTGATCAAGTGCGTGCGTGATCGCGGGTGCTGTCGGCGGTGGTAGGGGTCTGTGTGGCCTGGGTGTCCATATGTATAGGGACGGGTGGTCCCAGCCAAAGATCAGGTGTTCCAAATCCACCCATCTCTAATCACCCGGCTGTACGTGCCAGTGCTGTATCTGTGCTGCTGTGTGGTAGTGTAAGAAGTTCGGTAGGCCTAGGCCTCCGGATTTCTTGGGGACATATAGCGTGCTCCTGCGTACCCTTGGTTTGCGTCCGTTCCATACGAACCTATCTATAGCCGTTTGAAGGGCCTTGAAATCTGGTTTGTGTAGAGGGATTGGGAGGGTTTGGAAAAGGTAGAGGAACCTAGGTAGAAGGTTCATCTTGATGGAGGTCACGCGTCCCATCCATGATATGCCCAGGGGTTTCCATGTGACCAAGTCCTCGTATGCTTTGAGTATTATGGGGGTGTAGTTCTTGGAGTATAGGGACGTGACGTTAGCTGTTAGTTGGATCCCGAGATAGGAAATAGCAGAGTGGCAGACCCGGAGAGGGAAGGTGAGGCGGATCCTATCTAGCGTTGTGGTGTCCATTTGGACAGGAAGCAGTTCCGATTTGTTCAAGTTGAGCTTATATCCCGAAATTTCCGAGTATTCTTCCACAATGGCGAGGAAGGGCCCTAGGGAGCGTTCCGGGTTGGTCAGGGTCAGGAGGATGTCATCGGCGTATGCCGAAATTTTGAATATTTCCCCCCTGACCGTGATCCCCTCCACCTCCGTATTGGCGCGTACCGTCCGGAGAAGGGGCTCCAGGGAGAGGGCAAACAGCAGGGGTGACAGAGGGCACCCCTGTCGCGTGCCGTTAGTGATAGGGAAGCATGGGGATGGGATATTAGGCAACAGGAGTGCCCCCTGGGGGTCGTGGTATACCGCTGTCAGGAACAAGGTGAATTCTGGTGGTAGTCCTATGTGTGTCAGAGTTTGGTGTAAGAACTGCCATGTGAGGCGATCGAAAGCCTTTTCGGCATCGAGTGATATGACTGCTGTTGGGATACGTCTATGGTTGGCGAGCCAAATGAGGTCAATGGCCCTCCGGGTGTTGTCTGCTGCCTGTCTCTGGGGTATAAAGCCCACCTGATCAGGGTGTATGAGTGATCCCAGGTGTGGATTTAGTCTGTTTGCCATGACCTTGGTCATGAGTTTGAGATCAACATTAAGCAGGGAGATCGGCCTATAGTGGGCAGGTTCAAGCTGGTCCTTTCCGGGTTTGGGGAGGAGGCAAATGTGAGCCCTTGTCATGTCTGACGGGAGGGTTTCCCCCCTCAATGTGGCGTTGAATACTCTGCATAGGTGGGATAGTAGGATAGGGCTAAATTCTTTGTAGTATATGGCCGAGTAGCCATCAGGGCCCAGGCTCTTGTTTGGCTTGAGAGGTCCGAGTGCCTGTGCCATCTCCTCCACCGTGACCTCCTGCCCTATCGCGGCCCTGGCCTCCTGGGTCATGGAGGGCAGGGTCGCTTTCTGTAGGAATGTGTCTATGCGAGTGCGTAGGGGCTCTGAATCGGTTTGGGAGTGTCGGGTATGGTTATATAGGTTGGTGTAGTAGTCCTGGAAAATGCTACCTATGCGAGTTGGGTCATTGCTAACGTCGCCTCCTGTGGTGCGTATGGCCGAGATCCGTTTGGACTCTATTCGGTGTTTGAGTCGGCGGGCCGCCTTGTTCCCTTTTTCGTAGAACGTCCGTTTTAGCCACATCAGGGCCTTGAAGGTGTCTTGTTGTGTGAGGGTTTTGAGGAGGTCCCGGGTCGCTGTCAGTTTAGTTAGCGTGGTGGGGTTAGGGGTCTTTTTGTGTAGGGTTTCTAGGCGGCGGAGTTCCGTCATGGCGTCAGTGATTTGCTGTTGTGTGTGTCTTTTTTTATGGGTGGCCAGGCTAATGAGAGTGCCCCTGATGACCGCTTTATGGGCGGCCCATATTGTGGCGGGCGCAGTGTCCGCCTGTGTGTTTAGGTCAAAGTACTCTTTCAGCTCTTTAGCTATTTTGTCGGTGATTGATTTGTCATGCAAGAGAAGAGGGTTCAGCCTCCATGACCATTGACGATAAATCGACGGTAGAGCGAGGGTGATAGCTATTTCCGCATGATCGGACCATGATATAGAGCCGATTTCGATTTAGTGATTTGTGGTACTAGGTTAGGGGTCACCAGGAAGTGGTCTATGCGTGAATACGTGCCATGCGGGTGGGAGTAGAACGTGTAATCTCTGGTTGACGGGTGTTGTGCCCTCCATATGTCGATCAGTTTTTGTGAGGTGAGAAATTGGTGGAATAGGGAATCATTCTGCGACGGGCGAGAACGTGCCGTGGCTGTAGAGGTCCTGTCGGTGGCTGGGGTGTGGACTGCGTTGCAATCCCCCCCGACCACGAGTCGCGCAGTTGAGTAAGTGTTGAGGTGTGTAGTCAGTTGTTGCCAGAATGAGGCGTCTGGTGTCGTAGGTGCGTAGATCGAGGAGAAGGCGTAGGTTGTAGTGCCCACTTTCCCCTGTATGGTTACGTAGCGTCCCTGCGGGTCCCTGTTGCATACCACATCTGAGAGGGGGCAGTTGGCTCTCAGAATAATGGCTACTCCCTTCGTTTTGGAGTCTGGGGAAGGGGCCATATAGCTCTTCGGGTAATGTCTGTTGGTGAGGGGGAAAGTGCGTTGGGCCGTGAAGTGGGTTTCTTGTATAAGTAGGATGTCTATGTTTTGTTTGTGAGCCCATCTTAGTATGCCATGTCTCTTGGCGGGGGAGTTCAGCCCTTTTGCGTTAATGGATACGCACCGTAGGTTTACAGACATGTTGTTTGTGGTCTATCGCTAGGGCTCTGGGGTGGGGAGTGTGAGAAGGTTGGGGGCCGCGCTCCCGGGCGGTCCGAGGCCTCGGGGATGGGGAGAGAGTGAGTGGGTGTTGGGGTTCTTATCTATGTGAAGGGCTGGGTTCGTGGGGGTTTTGGGGGTGAGGGTTGAATGTTAGTAGGGGTGATCCGCTGGGCTTATATTGTCGCCAGCGGTATGCGGGGTGAGCGTCTGTCCGCTCGGTGGGTGTTCGTACCCTAGTGGTGTCGTGTCGTCAGGGGTTGGCAATCTCTCTAGCAGAGTTGCCGGCAGGCAATGTGAGTATTGAATCGTATACGTTGGTAGGTGGTGGTCGGTCCGAGTAGTGATTGTGACAGTCATGTCTATCGTTCCTCACCTCGTATGAAGGTGTGGGCGTGTATGGTCAGTGCGTCCGTGCCGCCAGGGTCTGGTGATGTGTTTCTAGCATCTGCTTAGCGTTCACTAGCTCCCTTGTCTGTGTCGCGTCCGTTGCGTCAGTGGGTGCCTTTCGTGGTGTGGTCGTGATCGGGTCCAGAGGAGAGATGATGTTACCACAAGAGAAAATGAGACATTTAGAAAAAATATACATAACATGCAGAACAGTGACAAACATTGCTGCGACAGTATGAGTGTACCATAATATGAATTGTCTTTGTGCTCTGGAAGATAGAGTGCCTCCAGTGATCTGTTGGGGCAGGGGGAAAGGTGCCCGGGGGCGTCCAGTACAGGGTGCCCCGTGTTCGTGCGTTGAGTGGCTTAGTTACTTGGTCCCCCCCCCAGGGGTCAATCCCCCTACATTATTTTGGCTCGATGTTTGTCTGGAGTTAGGCTTGCCCGTCAGTCCAGGATCAGTGGTCTGTGTTGAATGCATGGGCTCGTGTGCAGTAGTATATCTGTGTCTGCATGTGTTTTTTTTTTTTTTTGTCCCATTTTTAGTGTATTTTTCCCTTTTTGTTTTTCCCCCTTTTTTTTTTTTTTCCCTCTTTTCTTTTCACCCTCCCTTTGGTAGTTCGGCTGGTTGTGTAATTAGCGGGGTGGGGGTCCCCTGTAGTGTGAGACTTCTTGCGCGTCTTTCCCGATGGGGTGCTTTCCATATGGCTGGGGCCTAGGGACTCTAGTGTGGTGGGAGGGTGTGGGGTTCACTGGCTCCCCAGGGAAGGGCCCGATTCCGTCTGTGTGCTAGGTTGTCTGGGGGACTATGCTTGTATGGGTTCCCTGGGTGCCTGCCTACAGGCAGGTGTCAGGTGCCGGGGTCAGCTGGGCGTGTTTCCCACTCCCTGCCTAGTGTCCCCTTCCCTCTTTAATGTCCAGAAACGGGGTTGGCAGCCTGTGTCCCCTGTGGGGGCAGTGGTTTGTGTTTGGCTCCTTTGGGGAGTGTAAGATTAGCGGGGTCCCATGGGTTCTGTGGTCAGCTGAAGTGGGTTCATCTGGGGGTCTAGTAGTGGGCTCGCTAGCGGCTGGGCCCGGGGGTCCTGGTGGTGCGTGTGTGGTGTGGTTTTTTTTTCCCCTCCCCCCCCCGTGTTTTCTTTGTGTTGTCCCTCCCTCCCCCACCCCCCTGTTTTGTACCCCCCTACGTGATTTCCCATGCCGTATTTGGCTGTAAATGTAGGGTTAAAGCTTAGAGTTAAAGCATGCAACATAGTGTTGCCACATAATTAGTCCTGTTTAGGGTAAAGTCATAGCTTATCTGGTTCCGGGCGACCTGTGGTCAGACAGTTCGTGTTCTCCTGGCGTGCGATGCCGTGGGTCCGGTGGTCTGTGAGGTGTGTTTTCGGTTGTCCTGGCAGCGTGGAATCGGTGAGGGTCGTGTGGCAGGTGACGGTCCATGTCGTAGAGGTGCGGTCATCTGTACGTCTTTAGGTGGCCGGTTGAGGGTGAGGACTGCTGGGAGGTGGAGCCCTTGTCGGGTGCAGTGTCGGGCCCCTTGGAGAAAGTCTTCCTGCTGGGCGTCTATCAGGCTGTTCGGCGGTGAGGTCGATGGCCGGAAGGCCCAGGCGTTCCGCGAATGCTGTGGCTTCGGAGATATGGTACAGAGTGTGTACCCAGTTGTTTTGTCTCACTTGTAGTTTGAAGGGGTGGCCCCATGTGTATCTTATGTGTCTCCTGACCAGCTCCAAGGTTAGGGGTCTGAGTTCCCTTCTCTTGCGTAGCGTGCTTGGAGCTAAGTCTTGATAAAAGCAGACTTGATGCCCCTCTATTTGGAGTGGGTTATCTCTTGCCGCTCTCATCAGCGCTTCTTTTATATGGAAATAGTGCATGCGGATGATGATGTCCCTGGGCTGGGTTGCGTTCGGGAGGGGTGCTTTAAGGGCCCTGTGGGCTCTGTCTAGTAGGAGCTCGGCCGGTGTGGCCTCTGGGAGTAGGCTGCAGAAAAGCTCTCTCAAAGTGGGGGCCAGCATGTCTATTCCAACCGTCTCTGGCACCCCGCGAATTTGTATATTGTTGCGGCGGGAACGGTTGTTGAGGTCCTCTTGGGCCTCCTCCAGCAGGCGTACCTGGTCTTGTAGTGCTGAGATGGCGGTTTCATTTGTCTGTGCCTGCATGGAGGTGCGGTCCAGCTGGTCTTCAATGGCGGTAGTTCTGCGTGTGAGGTCATTTAGGCTTTCAGTGATGGGAGTCAGGTGTCTGGAAAACTCTGCAGCCATGTTGGTTTTGATCTCCTGCAGCAGGTGCCTGAGGTCAGCTTTTGTAAGAGGTGCTGCGGCTGCCGTGCGGCTGGTGTCACTTGCCGCCGAATCTGAGTCCTCCTCGCGGCCATCTTCCCCACGTGAGCTCTCCTCCCTGCGGGCGCGAAAGATTGGCGCTACCTCCACGCCATGCTTAGTCTTGCGCCCTCCTCCCATGTCGGGTCGGTGGAGTGCCGTGGCCGGGATGCTGGGGACCGGGTGTGCTGCCCGTTCGTCGGGTATACGTGCCGGTAAACGCTAATGTTGTGCCTGCCGGTACGGAGCTCTAGCAGAGAGCAGCCATCCGCACCGGAAGTCAGGCGCCGCCCCTTATCTAATTATTTTATACTCCATTATTATTATTTGTTTTTTATATTGCCTTTTCTAATATGTATCAGCATTTTTTTTATTTAAATGTGTTTTATGTTTTACATTTTATTATTTATGTATCAGTATTTGGAATATGTTTAATATTTTTACTATTTATATTTTATTGAGGTGCCCAAATTTGCCTGCAGCAATATGGCTACCTATTATGATATCCTTATGGACCACATTCCCCACCTAAGATGGCCGCCGTTATTATTTTCGGATTACTAACTCTTCCTTTCCCCTAGCCCAACAGAGGGCTTTATTTATTTATTTTTAAAACATGCAGTTTATTTTACAACCCTCCCTTTTCCCCTAGCCCAATAGAGGGCTTCATTTACTTTATACACATGTAGTTTATAAAACTACATGTCCCAGGAATCCGTGCGGCCGGAAGTGACGTCACGCCTATGACGCGCGTCACATGGCCCCTCCTAGCACATCCTCTATCCACCTCCCCTTCCTCTCCCCAGCCTAATGTGGGTCCCTATTGAGTTTTTAGACATGCAGCCTATTTCTAGACTACATGCCCCATGATACCGCCGGCCGGAAGTGACGTCACGCTTATGACGCGCGTCACGTGATCCGGCCCACAACATAAAAATTGTTATTAAAGAACGCTTGTTTTTACTCACAAATTATATTACAAGCACCATATAAGTCATATCTATTTAATTTATAACATTAAAAGCTGTTATGTAAGTGCAAAAAAGATCTGCTTTACCATTGGTTATACAATTTTGGCGCCAATTTTAAATTAATTCTATACCTATATAAACTCTAACTAGCCAGGTTGAAATGTTTATTATCCATTGATAAAGCCTCATATTGGCGAAACGCGTTTGTATATTTTTATTACTGTTTTATATACTGTCAAAAAGATTTTGGTTATTTTTATGTTTAAACCATCATCTTTTGTTTTTTGTTACCTGGCCTTTTATATAGTATTTTTCTTTAAAAATATGTTTTCTTTTTAATAATACGTTTTATATCCATTTTATACTTCTTTTATTACTATTATTATTTTTCATTTAATTGGATATAATACTCCAAAGAATCCTAGGTGGGGATTATACCACCCACGCTGTTACATAGAGCAGTTAGCCTGCCCTATATATTGTGAGTATATTTTATTATTTTTTTTATTTACCACAATTTTATTGAGAGCACTATCGCTGTTTTATCTTCTCTCCGAGCTCCCGAGATTTTAGTCAAGATCACTCATCCTATATCCCACAAGGGGGGGATGATACCGCTGTACGCCTAATCAACTAGAGCTAGTCAAAGCTCTACCGAATGTGAGTGTATCTATTATATCTTATAATTTTTTACCATATGTGTGGAACATACTGCACCATTATTGTCTCCATTTTTATTTCCAACTTGGTTACCTGCCACTACAAAGAAGAGGACACTTGCCGCATATCCTGTAAGCGGGGATAATACCGCCGTAAGACATTCACACCAGAGCTGGATTAAGCTCTGCCAATTGTAAGTAAGATCTCTTCTATTTTTCACATATTTGGATTACTCTTCACGCCATCAACACCTTCTGGATATCGCTAAAGTAGACCCTTGGATACGACAATATAGATCCCACTGGACTCAATATTACTATTTATTGTGCACATTGGCGCAGACCCATCCCCCCATTTTTTCCTGTTTTTACTATCTGATTCCCAGGGACACTAGAGGGATTCCCTGTTTGGGACTGCTGCCTTCCGGATTAGCGCTGACTCTACCCCTTGTTCTGATAAACTGCACCATAACTTACAATCTTACAAATTTTGAATTGTATTGTGTTACAGTTATTGATGAGATTACAATCAAAATTCATAAACATTTTTTTCTGTGGCTACAGGTGCAAAACATATATGTTATTGAGTTAAAACCAGGTATAAACCACAATTTCATTTCAGTAATATTTGGCTTAATAGGCCTAGAAAAGGAGACCCATGAGAAAGCATGGGACATCAGCAGTTGGTGTAGGGTGAGAGTTTGTATAGGGTTAGGTTAAGGGAAAATGGAGACTTAATATGTAGGCTCAGGGTAAGTGAAGGGTTAAGATTAGTAACTGTATTAGGACAAGGGTGGAGATTAGCTAGTGTTAGAGTTAGAAATAGTGTTCCAGTGTTCAATGTTTAAATAGCATGGCTGGGAAGTAAGCAAAGAGACATTTCAAAATGTCTGTTTGATCATACAAGTCCCTCAAACAATTGGGAATGGTATATGTAGAATATTGCATATTGTATGTTTCTATTGAATATATATATATATATATATATATATATATATATATATATATATATGTTAGAGTTATACTCTGATGTCAGTATGGGCACATCTATATAGTAATTTAAAGGACCACAAAGTCTTGGTCTTGTTCTTGCTGTTGCTATTGCTATTGCTGCATGAGGTTGTTCTTGTCCGGCTGTCTAACTATATAGACTCAAACTCTCCCTTCAGGAGTCCAGCAATTACCATCTGCTGTTGAACGCCCATTATCCTGTAATCCTGTGTTGTTTTATCATGTATCAGTAATTAAGAATAAGCCGTAAGAAACCGTAAGTCAGATTGCGTATTAGTACTTTCCGTTAATATAGATGTATATTAATGTGCTTTGAGAGAAGTTGCTTTGTTCTTGGATATCTTAAGGAGGGAGTCCAGAAATATAACATATATAGTTATAAGAATCAGATAACTTCACAAGACATGATCAGTTTAGAGAATGAGCATGGATATGTGTGCCAACAGATGTACACAGGCTGATTCCAGAGTTAAAAACAGCACAAGAATTAAGATATACGATTATTTGTTGTTTTACGGAATTGTTAGTCTATACTGTTTTTTTATTGTTTTTATGTGTGTTTTTGGAAAGTATTAGGTGAATTAATTAAAATATGTACATCAAGGTTGCAAGTGTCTCAGAATGAAATACACTAATGTAGCAGTTGTTAGGAACATGCAATGTATGTTATATTGGGTGTACGCGATTATACAGTAACTCCAATCATTTTACAGAAGGAAAAACAAAGGATGAATTATTTGTTACTTCTGGGGTTGATTTAAAATCTCTGATTTAATTCATGAGAATGAGATTGTAATATCATGACTGATGGATTACTATATTTTGCAAAGCCTGGACATCCATATGTTTTGTTGTTTTATATAAGACAGAAGTTTGATAGGATAAAACCTAGATTTACAAGTACATTTGATGTAGGAAACAATACTTGTCTTTTGTAGTTTATTTCATATGACAAAATAGTGCCAGTGTTAAAGGACCACTATAGGCACCCAGACCACTTCAGCTTAATGAGGTGGTCTGGGTGCCTGGTCCAGCTAGGTTTAACCTTTTTTTCTATAAACATAGCAGTTTCAGAGAAACTGCTATGTTTATAATAGGGTTAATCCAGCCTCTAGTGGCTGTCTCATTGACAGCCGCTAGAGGGCTTCCGCGTTTCTCACTGTGAAAATCACAGTGAGAAGACACCAGCGTCCATAGGAAAGCATTGTGAATGCTTTCCTATGGACTGGCTGAATGCGCGCGGCGCATTCAGCCGAAGAGGAGGCGGAGAGGAGGAGAGCTTTGCGCCCGGCGCTGGAGAAAGAGGTAAGTTTAACCCCTTCCTCTCCATCCAGCCCGGCGGGTGGGGGTCCCTGAGGGTGGGGGCACCCTCACGGCACTATAGTGCCAGGAAAACGAGTATGTTTTCCTGGCACTATAGTGGTCCATTAAGACAAGATGGCTACTAATGCTAAAGTATAGTGTGAAACAATGTTATTTGTCTGTAACATTTGACATATGGCAGATTATTTAACAGTTTACGAGGGTGGTATGATTAATAAAAAGTATTGAAATTGAAATGTTTTGAAAAATATTCTGATATAAAGGAAGTTTGAAGCATAAATGCAATGACCACTAGATGGTAGATCTCATGAGAAAAAAATGAGAATGTTGTGTAGTCAATGTAATTGAATGTTAAACTGTATACCAGGGCATGGTATAAAAAAATAAGCATATATATAATGCAGATGGCAATCCATAATGCCTTTGTGATTTTTAAAAAGGCAAATGCTGAGCTGAATTGCACATTTCTACCATTTCAGTTTCAGCTCATTTCTGGGTTGCTTGAGTGTCACAGAGGGGGGCCATCAGTGGAGCCTAGCAGAAGAATTGAAGCAGGTCACTTCTGCTTCAGGATTCCATCAACCCCCAAAAAGAAAACCTCCCAGAAAAGGTGCAGGATGTGTTACAAGAGGGGCGTAAAATGGAGACCAGTTATTGCTGCCCTGATTGCCCCTCTCAGCCCGGCCTATGTATTGGCCACAGTTTTAAAATTTCCCACATTCAGGACGAATAAGTAAACCAGTTTTGGGGTGTGATTTTAGTCATCTGTCTGATTGGTTACCTAATCTTGGCTTTGTCTCCCATTTATCATGTCTTCTCTGATCCTTGACCTTGGCTTGTCCAATCGTCGTTCCGTTTCTCTTTACTCCTTTGACCTCAGCTTATAACTTGACTATTCTCTCCTTGTATAGCATGGCCATTCTAAGGACTGGTATTACAAATTTCTCTCTCTGTGTTCTCGCTCTTTGTGGTCTGTCTGTGTTTTGGTTCCGGAATCCAGGACAGCGTTGCCCATGACACAGATGACTGTTTACGCCAAATATTCCCCCTTTCACAGCAAATAGTATGCACTTGTCCATAATCTGAATTGATGAGCTGCTTATATTTAAAAATAGATGTGACCTTTGAGAGGTAATTTGTAAAGCTGAACTGCTAAAATGAGACTTGGGCCCAGCATCCACTTTTGAAAAATATGAAAGTGGTGTGTCTCAAATGTGCCCCTTCAACATCCACATATCCCTTTTAAAAAAAGGTACACATGGTGGTATTGTTGTACTAAGACAACATAGCTGAGGAACATATTAGGTGTTATACTGCCATAGCACACATAACGCCCCAACCGCCACCACTGCCTGGGACCCAGCCAACATTGTCCCATTTGTTCCCGCCTCTAGTGACGTAGCTAGGAGAAAAAAAAAAAACACCTGAATCATGGACGTTTATGTTTTTCATATTATTTTGCTATTTTTCTTCCAAATTTGTGTTGGGTATTACCCCTAGTGTTAATCCCACTGAAATAGAATATTACACAGTTTCAGTATTCCCACATACTCACAACATGATCATTGGCCCTATGGCCACCACACGCAGAAACCGGGTGTAACCCGCCCCACGCATGCTGGCTCCACATTATCACCAACCCTCCCCAGCTCCAACTCAGATCATCGCATATTTTGTCTATAGTCAGGGATCTGATTATATACTGCATTAGATACCAAGTCGGTATTCCCTACTCATCTTTGTAGCATACAGAAGCCTAGGCTACGTATTAGACCCCAGTTACCATACAGCCCTACGAGCACACACTTAGCCCATGAGTGCTATTTCCTTCAAAGCCCACACCAAAGCCCTATCTTGAGGGGAATATGGTTTCCACCTGAGCTTAGTATACATGACATATGCAAGCATTTCACACCTGTACCTGAGTACCTATGTTGGTTGGGGGCACAAGAGCAATGAATAGTACTACAGTCAATACGGAATTTAATTGCGACATACTATAACATTCTATTGTTCTAATCTGCATCAAACTCTTAATTTAAAAAACATGTGCTGTTACCATAAATGCCATGCTGATGTTGTAATTTGTTTTAATTGGGCTTGTTATAGCTATTGTGGCTATCCAAGCAGATTGTTACGGCACGCACAACAAAAATTAAGAATAAAAAAAAAAAATTGCAGAGCTAAGGCTGCCTCAACAAATATTTAACCCTTACCAAACACCTTATGTATTATAGATTATGTATTATAGCTGCTATGTTGACTTTTAGTGAATACCCCAAGAAGCACTATAATTATAAAGACATAAAAAACAACAAAATACCAAGCAGTGAATCAGAGTGCAATAAACTTCAAACACAACTTGATATAAGTGCAGTGCTAGAAAGTGATAGTATTTTATTATAATGCACTTACACCTTACAGTACACACAGGGTATGCATGTGAAATAAACAAAAAATAAGATATATAGAGTAGTATTGTCTAGTACTCTTTAGTGAAAAGTATATGAAAAAAAAGGAATAAAACTCACATTTTAAAGAGCCTTTTATAGGGGTATAAGCTCTAAACACATCAGCGACTTTGCCTTTAACCCCTTAAGGACCAAACTTCTGGAATAAAAGGGAATCATGACATGTCACACATGTCAGTGGATTCTTTCTTTCCCTCTGTCAGTGGATTGTATCTCCAAACAAAGCATAGAAATAAATTTCCTGGTGCAGATTGTCCTAGCCAGATAATGCAAGTTATATGTATAAGCTCAAGTACTCACCTTTTATAGAGCCTTTTAGTGACTGGCTCTAAGTACTGCAGGCATAGGTGTCAATAAGGAGGTTACACTTCACTCAACCGGATACCAAATATGGATAGGTTAATCCAGATAAATAGTATAGGTAACTTGAAATGTAATTTATTCAAACAAAAAAATATATAAAATAAACAACATAAGTAAAATGTACATAAGTGTTATAAAAGTCCTCTCACTCCTCTGTTCTCAGAAACGCGTTTCGACTTCCTCAGTCTGTATTTATAATTCCACTGGTGTCCGGTTTTGAAATCTTCTTTTTGCGCCTTTTTGCAGGCCGCCGGGTTTCACTTCCGGTTTAGCGCTGTCATGTCACTTCCGGGTCGGCTCGATTTTGCCGATACGTCACTTCCGGGTTTTGGGTGTTACTACAAATCCTGGCATGCTTCATTTTTCCAAGTCCGTTCTCATATTGTCACAACTGACACAATGCACAAAGTGGAAATTTTATTATAATCACAAAAACATAAAAATAGTTAATAAAAAACATATACATCTATATTTAATCTTAAAAAACAGTTACTACAAAATCTATATCTGCTATTAGACAGTGTTAATGTAAAAATAGATTTAAAGGACCACTCTAGGCACCCAGACCACTTCAGCTTAATGAAGTGGTCTGGGTGCCTGGTCCAGCTAGGGTTAACCCATTTTTTCATAAACATAGCAGTTTCAGAGAAACTGCTCTGTTTATGAATGGGTTAAGCCTTCCCCATTTCCTCTAGCGGCTGTCTCATTGACAGCCGCTAGAGGCGCTTGCGTGCTTCTCACTGTGATTTTCACAGTGAGAGCACGCCAGCGTCCATAGAAAAGCATTATGAATGCTTTCCTATGTGACCGGCTGAATGCGCGCGCAGCTCTCACCGCGCGTGCGCATTCAGCCGACGGGGAGGAGAAGAGGAGGATCGGAGGAGGAGAGCTCTCCGCCCAGCGCTGGAAAAAGGCAAGTTATAACCCCTTTCCCCTTTCCAGAGCCGGGCGGGAGGGGGACCCTGAGGGTGGGGGCACCCTCAGGGCACTATAGTGCCAGGAAAACGAGTATGTTTTACTGGCACTATAGTGGTCCTTTAAAATATTAGTATATTTAAAACTCAGCAGTCTACCAAAATTGTGTATACTGTTAAAGGACCACTCTAGGCACCCAGACCACTTCAGCTTAATGAAGTGGTCTGGGTGCCAGGTCCCTCTAGGATTAATCCTTTTTTTTTTTTAAATAAACCTAGCAGTTTCAGAGAAACGGCTATGTTTATTAATAGGTTAATCCAGCCTCCAAATCCTCTAGTGGCTGTCTCACTGACAGCTGCTAGAGGCGCTTGCGTGCTTCTCACTGTGAAAATCACAGTGAGAAGACGCCAGCGTCCATAGGAAAGCATTGTAAATGTAAATGCTTTCCTATGAGACCGGCTGAATGCGTGTGCAGCTCCTGCTGCACGTGCACATTCAGTCGAAGAGGAGGAGAGGAGGCGGAGAGGACGAGGAGAGCTCCCCGCACGGCGCTGGGAAAAAAAGGTAAGTTTAACCCCTTTCCTCTCCCCAGAGCTGGGCGGGAGGGGGACCCTGAGGGTGGGGGCACCCTCAGGGCACTATAGTGCCAGGAAAACAAGTAAAAGAGACAGATTATTTCTTTTTATATAAAATAAAAAAATACAAAAATTACAAATAAGTACCTCGTAGGAAATATTTTTAAATTGGGAATTAAACATTAAGAATTAAAAGTCAAGAACGAGCTGTGCAAAGTCGTATAAAAATAAATTTAAATTTATAAAAAATGGCACAACTCAAAATCAACATTAAGACCAAAAGGGACAAGGGTATTGAGGTTAAAAATCCATTTCATTTCTATTTGGCCAAGTTTTTTAATTTAATTTTCCCCTCTCCAGGTCATCTCCACCTTTTTAATGGCAAATTTTTTTAAAAGACTGGGATCACTATTATGTAATATTTTAAAATGAAGGGACACATTAAGCTTGTCATAACCTGTTTTAATGTTTCTCACATGTTCATTGATACGTACATGTAGGGGGCGTTTAGTTCTCCCCACATAGTAAAGACCACATGGACATTGTAGGATATAAATAACCCTTTTAGAGAAGCATGTAATCATAGTTTTCAGTTTATATTCTTTTTTGTTTTGAGGGTCTTCAAAGGATGTGAGTTGTCTCTTAATGCTGTTGGTGTTCCTGCAAGCCAGACATTGACCACACCCAAAGAAACCTTGCTTTTGAAAAAAGGGGGTCGATTTATTTTCTTTTATATGGTTATTAGTTAAAAAACATTTTAAATTTGGTGCACCGCTATATAGGGTCATTCTTTAAGATGGGTCAATATTTTCTTATTGTTAAATAAATATTTACAAAAAAAAAAAATATTTTCTTATTGTTAAATAAATATTTACAAAAAAAAATAATATTTTCTTATTGTTTTTCTGATCTGGTTATTGTTTTGATTAAAATCACAGATAAAAGAAATCTCTTTAGAATATTCTTCCTTTTTAGGAAGGGATATTCCATAAGGGATTTACGGTCTCTCTTTTCCACTTCCCTCATAGTATTCTTTAATATTGAATTTTCATAACCCTTTTCTATAAACTGACTTCAGGGGGACTTGCCGCAAATGTCCTGCAACTATTTTCGGCATGAAAACCTTGTGGTTCCCGGATGGTCCTCCAGCGGCACTTAGCTGCAATTCTATTGAACTGTTTTGGGCAAGGGACCATGCCTGCGCAAAACTATCAATTATCTCACAGGCAGAAGGGAGGGGTTGTACATTTAATTACTGTTTTTATTGGTTTGTTAGCTTGTGTTCCTGTGCCCAACAAGGTCCATGTGTGTTACACCCTTGTTGGTAAACTTGTATAAAAGGCCAGTGTGTCTCCATTAAAATTGAGTTGCTGCTTAACCCTCAACACGCAGCTTGGTCTCATTACTGGGGATGGCTATATTCCTTATACTCCCCTGGGGTCTAATCGCAAGCTCTGATGTAGGAGAGGTCTTTCCCACACGGATCTGAATATCCGAAGTTGGTCCAGGGTGGGAGGAAGACGGCGAGATCCCAGCTAACCGGTTGTGTAGTCTGCAGTGCTTCTGGTGTCCGGTGCAGTGCTTATGGTCCTCAGCATCAGCTAGGAAGCATCTGTTGGTGGAGGTGCCCAGTCGGAGTGCCAGGTGATCTGTTACATTGGTGGCAGAGGTGGGATGGCTTCCTAGCCGTGGAAAACAAGCACTACTTCATTGATGGGAGGCAAGTATTACCCTTTCTTAGCGGAGATAGAATTGGAATGGAGGGTGACGCTTTGAACCGAACTCTGGGTGGAGGCCCCAGGAGAAATCTCCCCGGATTCCAACCAACGCAGATGGACCAATTCAGCCTGAGGGTGCCGTTTCTGGGAGAGCCACCCCTAGAGGAGTGGGTAAGAGAACTAGAGTGGTTGATCGGAATCGAGGTATGGTTAGACGAATCATACCGGGCCTTATGGTGGCATGCAGACAACCTCCACCCAAGGCTACTCCTCTACCAGCTTCCCATAGGGAAAGCCTGTGCTGTTGTGGGAGGCCTTTGAGGATCCCCTGGGGTTTGAAAACCTGGACAGTACCCGCTACGGGTGTATCCGTGACAAGCGGGAAGACATCTCGGGGCTTACATGGTGGCAGAATTACAACTGGATCTGTCCTACCTGGTTGGCCTGGAAAGCAAGCTTGAACACGACTATGCTCGCTTGCTCCAAAGTGTAACACCACCTGTCTCTGACATGATGGGGCTTATGGACTGTATAAAACCGGGAGCGTTGAGTTTCGTCCCTCCCCCTGCGCCCCAGGAAGCAGAGGTGCACACAGGCTTGGAGCAGGCAGGCATGGACCAATTCGATCTGAGGGTGCCGTTTAAGTGTTTCTGTTCGAGGTGCGGCAGCGACTGACCTGGTATGGCTCTAATGTATTGATTGAGACTTTCGGGACGGTATGGGACCAGGTGGCCATCGAGAGACAAGCTGGAAGAGACCACGGGTTCCTGATGGTTAAAACGAGGGGAGCAGAAGGTGTCGTCCTTCCTCCCCAGTGGCAGAGGGAGTTTCAGGGAGAGGAGACAACCAGTCTCTCTCCCCAGCGGCAGCGTATCCTGCAGGGAGTGGAGACAATTGCTCTCCCTCCCCAGCAGCAGTGTGTAGTACAGGGAGAAGAAGGTACGGTCTTTCCTTCCCAGCGGCAGAGCAAATTTCAGGGAGAGGAGGCAACTGGTCTCTCTCCCCAGCGGCAGTGTGAGTTTTAGGGAGAGGAGACAACTGGTCTCTCTCTCTCCCCAGCAGCAGTGTGCAGTACAGGGAGCAGAAAGTATTCTCCTTCCTCCCCAGCAGCAGCTTATCTTTCAGGGAGAGGAAACAACCGGTCTCTCTCCCCAGCGGCAGTGCATCTCTCAGGGAAACAACCCGTCTCTCTCCCCAGCGGCCGTGTACTTTGCAGAGAGAGGAGACAATCACTCTCTCTCTCCAGCAGCAGCCGGAGATACCAGGAGAGGAGACAGCTGGCCCCTTTCCACAGCTACAGGGGGACAGCGACCCTGACCCCAATAGTGCAGATAGGTACTGGAGCTACAGGGATGCTGGATGGCCGATCCAGATCCCCAACTAACCCCGCATGAGTACCTAAACGGGTACTGGGGTTAGTGGACAAGACTTTAACCACCACTGGACCCCTTCCAGCAGAAGAGCTGGTATCAGGGCAGAGAGCGGCTGGCCTCTGCCCTAACTGTCCCCTTCTACCGGGCAGGACTATGCACCGGACCCCCCAGCTGAAGAGCTGGCATCTGGACAGAGGCCACTAACCTGTGTCCTCCCCGTTCCCCTTGTCAAGAGCCTGAATCCCCACCGTTCAACCCAGCAGAAGCGCTGGCAACAGGACAGAGCACAGTTGGCCTCTGCCCTACAGTACCCTTATACCCTTATTACAGTGACTGTGCCCAGGTCCCCCCAGCAGAAGCGCTAACATCAGGGCAGAGCGCCGCTGGCCTCTGCCCATTAGATACCCAAAGCCTAGGAGGCAAGAAAAAGATTGGGGGTGATGGACACCCACTCAGCAACCTAGGACATACAGGACAGAGCCCGACACCAGAGGCCACCAGGTCCAGCAATTGTTTGTTGTGGGTGGGTTACTTGACAATTCAGGCACTGACTGACAGGAGGTCAGGTATCTGGTTAGTCTCCACCTGGGAGGGAAGATGTGTGACGAAAGCAACTTTGCCATTGGTTCTTGGAGGGGGATATTTTTTATGGCCACAGTTCGAACTTTCGAAGTGGCACTTCAAACTCCCAAACAGTCGATGTGGCTACCATTCAACATTCAAACACGTGGTAGCGTCCATCTTGTTCGCATAGACCAAAACCGCAAATAGACTTCAGGTGGACTTGGCCGGGAATGCCCTGGAACTATTTTCAGTATGAAAACCTCATTGTTCCCGGTCGGTCATCCAGCGGCACTTAGCCGCGATACTATGGAACTGTTTTGGGCACTGGACCATGTCTGTGCCAGGGCAATATGGGGATATATTGTGTTTCGGGGTACTTATGGGACTTTATAAAAAATATGTTTTTCTGCCTGGGGATAATTGGGTTAATACAGTATCTAGGGATTGTATGCTTGTTATGGGAGTGTTGTACATTTAATTACTGTTTGTATTGGTTTGTTCACTTGTGTCCCTGTGCCCAACAAGGTCCATGTGGGTGTCACCCTTGTTGGGAAACTCACATAAAAGGTCAGGTCAGTGTGTATCCATTAAAACGGAGTTCCTGTTTAACCCTCAACACATAGCTTGATCTTGTAATTGGAGGGTGTAACAGAGCTCCATGTACCCCGCTGGGTACCTCTGCCAAGGACCGCATCCTAGCTTGGAACAGGGGAAAAACCGCAGTTCTTTTGCCCACAGTCACCGTGGCTTGACTCGGGCCCTGGAACTGAATGGGAAATTAGCTCTAATCCCTACAAGGACTTTCCCCATTGAATCTCCTGCAAGCTAGATCAGCAGACACAGGAGCAAATCTTCTTTCCCTCCAATAACAGGACGACACATAGTTTTGGAGTGTAAGCAGGAATCTGAGCTTTAATGGTTCAGGTCGACCACATGCCTGATTTGAGAAACGCCCCAAGTTGTAAATAGGTGTTAACAAGCTCCAGGGTGGTCTCTGTTCCTATGGTTGTTCGGTAAACGAACCATATAGTCCCAATTGCACGAACAGATCCTGTTTTAAGTATATTAACCAATTCTGGTGCAGGGGCCATAGTCACAGGGTAAAAGGCTGGCAAGTAGCCACCTCCAAAAACTTGTGGCAAATTCAGCTAAAATGGGGGAGTTTGCCACAGAAGGGAACTGCTATATTCACACTGGGGATTGCTACACTCCTTATACTCTCCTGGGTTCTAATGACTAGCTCTTGTGAGAGCTGCTCATGCTACGTTCTCTGAAGTAGGAGAGGTCTTTCCTATATGGTCTTGAATATCCAAAGTTGGTCCAGGGTGGGAGGAAGGCGGCAAGATCCCAGCTAAGCTACAGCGGTTGTGGAGTCTGCGGTGCTTGTGGTGTCTGGTGTGGTGCTTATGGTCCTCAGCGTCAGTTGGAAGCATCTGTTGGCGGAGGTGCCCAGTTCGGGTGCCAGGTGATCCGTTACAGACACATTTCTGGTATATATGTGGACCCCACCCTCTAAACGCGAGAAAGCACAGTCTCTTTGTTTACACTACGAAAACAAATGTCCATATCAGGGTTTAGATGCGGTCCATACACCATGACCCTCGTAAATTTCACAGTCAGGCTCCACTGAAAGCTCTGTGCGTGTGATCCCCGTGATTCCCGGTGGCCCCATGGGAACAAGCAGGCCTTACCAAGATCTCCCACTTCCTAACGGGTGATAAGGTCACATGCTTTACAGACCTCCAACACACTTATAACCTATCTCCATGATTTATATTTCACTATCTACGAATTAATAGCATGATACTTGACCAAGTGGACACTACAGGTGGAGCGACCGGCCGGACAGGGGAGATAAATACAGACAGTTAGCTACATGCTGGACCACTCCTCTTAAACACAAACTTCTATCCCTATGCATACATGATCACTCAGAATCTGAACCACTGCCATTTATGTCGCAATGGGAGAAAAAAAAAGAGTTCAGACAAATAGATTACATTAGTAAATGCCTTGACAAAACAGACTAAAGAGAGAGGGGGAGGGGAACGGAGTAAGAAGGGAAGGAAGGGGAAATAAATTTGTAATTTTTTTTTTATTTTTTTTTTGTGTTGCTTTTGTGGTGCTCTCCTCTCCATGTGAACCCTAGAAATCTACTTAATATCTTTTATATATGATTTTAAAAATTGTAATATTTTATGATGTAGGTTACTTTTATCCTATTTTCAAAATATTTTCAGATTTGACATCTCCCTATATTGCTCATCATGCTTTTATCTATATTTTTCCCCATTATTCTATATTCATATGATTTATATTTTTTTATTTATATAGTGGGACCTCGGTTTACAAACACCTCGGTTAACATAATTTTCGGTTTACAAATGAAAATCCATTGAAAATAATGCCTCGGTTTACAATTTTTTTTCGCATTACAAACAAATTTCCCCAGGATGCATTGCACCTGGGAGGTTTATAGCACCACCCCCTGCATGCTGGAGCCTGTGGGTAGCATATGGCATCGAGTGTGGAGGTGTTGGGTTGGCTTTTCCAGCGGGTTTTGGAGCCATTCTGGAAATTGTTTGCAGTTGTTTTGGGACTTTTTGGTGCATTCCTCAAGCTGTGGAAAGGTAGGGAGCTGAGCTTTGTCATTTGCATGACTTTTATTGTGTGTTCTGCATTGTGGGTTGGTTTCCATACCAGCTCATTTTGACATTTTTCTGACCTCCAGAACGGATTAATTGGTTTTCAATGAATTCCTATGGGACACCGTGTTTCGGTTTACAAATTTTTGCAATAAGAAACGTCCCGGAGAACGCATTAAATTAGTAAACCGCTGTGCCACTGTGTGTGTGTATATATATATATATATATATATATATATATATATATTGTGATAAGGTGAATGGGGTGGTCTGTGAGGGAGTCTATATCTCAACAAAATTGTTTAGAGAGGCATATGATTTTTAACCCCAGGGGGAGTATGTGTAGTTTGTGTTTTGCACAACACAACGCATTGTTTAGTTATGGGCCCCTGGGGTGGAGCATTTGGAGAGAAGGGTGGGCCAATGCTCCACTCCGCAGCTTAGCGGTTTTCTTGGAAGACTTAGATCCAGCCCAGGGTTTTGGACTGTCTCCAACCTACTGCTCAGCTGTAGGTAATCGGCTGCAGCAGTGGGAATAAAATCCCTCCCTGCTAGGCAGGTAGGAGAGAATGTTTATTTTCTCTGAAAGGCTGGAAGCAGCAGGCTGGCTAAATACTGGAGTGCTGAGAGTGGACAAAGACTCTAGGTTGGTGAAACCACTATTGTTTTGTTTAGTTTAACCCTGAGAGATAGGGGACCTAATGTCAGTTAGTGCTCAGACGAGCCAGGTTTTTTGTTTATAGGGTTTTCTGTTACTTTTGTTTTCATTTAACTGCTGTATCCTGTGTGAACTTACAAATAAAGTGCCTGAAGTATTTGCAACTACAAGGACTGTGCATGTTTTTTGCCCTAGAGGACCGTGCTACCTGCAAACAAGGATCACAATATGGTGGAGAATGCGGGCATAGTAGCACAGTGAGGGTCTGTGGGTGTGCCAGTCATTTGGTAGTCTGCTTGAGGACTTTTATTTTTGCAGACCTGTTAAGCAAACAAGTAGCACCGTACCTTTAAGACTGTTACCTGCTTGGTGCCATAATGGAGGAGCTGGTGAAAGTTCTGGTACAGGCAACCGCTGTACAACAGGAAACAAATCGTCTACTGGTTACCCAGGTTGAGAACCTGAAGGAAGCCCAGCAGATGGATAGAGCTGCCCTTACTGAGGTGTTGCAGAGAGTGATATTGCCATCTGCAGGGAGCCCCCCTGGTGAAAGGGGATCCCGTATCCGTGCCACAGACTTCCTGCATAAGATGACAGAGACAGATGACGTGGAGGCTTATCTCACCACTTTCGAGAGGGTTGCTGCCCGGGAAAGATGGCCACTGGGCCAGTGGGCAGGGCTTCTAGCTCCATGTCTGAGTGGGGAGTGCCAAAAAGCCTATGAAGACCTACCTTCTGACCAGGCCCAGGATTACAAGCAACTTAAAGCTGAAATTCTAAAGCGCATTGGCGTAACACCAGCCATTCGAGCCCAAAGGTTTCATAATTGGGCATACGATGTGAGTAAACCTACCAGAGCCCAGATGTATGGATTGCTCAGGCTCGCTCAGAAGTGGCTGGAGCCAGAGCGCAACCCTGCTCCCAAGATAGTGGAAATGGTTGTGATGGACCATTTTCTCAGACACCTGCCAACAGGACTGCGACAATGGGTCTGCCAAGGGGACCCTCAGGATCCAGAAGCAATGATGTGCCTGATTGAGAGGTATTTGGTTGCCAAGGAGCCATACAGTATTGATCCTCATCAGAAGTCCCGACTGGCTAACAACCGGATAAGCGGGAAAGTGGGAAACAAAAGACAAAACTTTGTACCGAACCTTGAACCATATGACCGGGGTGGCAGAAGGTCCCCACCAGCTCCATTTCGGCTACAAGACCAAGCTGAGGGACAACTCCGGTGCTTTAAATGCCATGAGCCTGGACATTTTGCACGCAGCTGTCCAGAGAATGAAGAGCCCATGCAGTGTGATGTAGGGACAAGGGCTCTGCATAGGACTGTATTGACTTGCTCAAAGATGTGTGTGGTGACTAGTGCTATTAATGCAAGACATTTAATAATGGTGAGGGTGGAAGGAAAGAATGTACAAGCTCTAATTGATTCAGGGAGTGAGGTTACCTTGATAAAAAGTTTTCTGCTCCAGCCAGGGAAATTAGACACCAAACAAGTGATTGATATTGTGTGTATACATGGTGGCACCCACACATACCCCATGGCAGAGGTTGAGTTTGGCACCAAGGTAGGGGAGGTTAAATGCTCTGTAGGGGTAGTGCCCCTATTACCGTATGATGTGGTATTAGGGAGGGACTTTCCCCATTTCTGCCGCCTATGGGAAAAGTGCTCTGCTCATCCAAAAATGCGCTCTGAGGAGCTACCCAGGGTAGAGTGTAAAGAAAATATTTTTCCTTTCTCCGATTTAGAATGTGACGAGCAAGAGACACCCTTGGTGTGCCTGGGTAATGAGGTAGAACCTCCCCATACTGAAGACCCTATAGAAGAAGTGGAGTTTCAGGATCTCAGAGTCCCCCCTGGTAACTTCCTAGCAGCCCAATGGGAAGATAAGTCCTTGACAGCTGCAAGAGAGAATGTGCAAATAGTGGAGGGTACAAGGGCGGACCCTGACAAGCCCTTGAGCTTTCCTTATTTCATGGTGAAAAATAATCTGCTGTATCGAGTAGAGAAAAAGGGGGAAGAGGAGGCAGAACAGTTGTTAGTTCCCCAATCTCACCGAAACACTGTTTTAAAACTAGCCATGTGTTAGGTGGGCACCTTGGTTTTGAAAAAACGAGGGAACGAATTCTGACCCGATTCTATTGGCCAGGGGTATTTTCGGCAATAGAGAGGTTTTGTAAATCCTGCCCAGAATGCCAACTGAAAGCTCCGCATAAGGGCTTCCGTAGTCCATTGGTACCCCTTCCCATCATAGAGGTTCCATTCGAAAGAATAGCAATGGACCTGATAGGGCCGTTGCCTAGGTCCGCAAGAGGATATCAGTACATTTTAGTTGTTGTGGATTATGCAACACGGTATCCAGAGGCAGTACCTCTACGGAATGCCACCTCTAAAAATGTTGCAAGGGAGTTACTGATGATGTTTAGCAGGATGGGTATACCTAAGGAAATTCTCACAGATCAGGGAACCCCTTTTATGTCAAAAATCATGCGTGATTTGTGCAAATTGCTCAGAATCAAGCAGCTGAAAACCTCGGTATACCATCCGCAAACTGATGGATTAGTGGAGAGGTTTAATAAAACTCTAAAGGCTATGCTGCGGAAGGTGATAGACAAGGATGGAAAAAATTGGGATTATCTCATACCCTACCTGATGTTTTCTATTAGAGAAGTCCCGCAAGCTTCCACAGGGTTCTCACCTTTCGAGTTAATGTATGGTAGGCATCCAAGAGGCATACTGGATGTTGCCAAGGAAACATGGGAACAAGAGCATACCCCCCATCACAGTCTTATAGAGCATGTAGCGCAAATGCAAGAGCGGATCGAAGCGGTAATTCCCATAGTTAGGGAAAACATGGAAAAGGCCCAGAGAGCCCAACAAGCAAGCTATAACCGGAACGCAAGGCTACGGGTCTTCAAACCAGATGATAGGGTTCTAGTTCTTGTTCCCACGGTAGAAAGCAAATTCTTAGCCAGCTGGCAAGGGCCATATGAAATCACTGAGCGGATCAGTGACGTGAACTACAAAGTAAGACAGCCAGGCAGACGGAAGCCAGAACAGACATATCATATAAATTTATTGAAGTCATGGGTAGAACGAGAGGTTCTTATCGTGACCAGAGATAAACCTACTCAAGCCACTCGTGAGCAGGGTCCGGAGGTGCATGTCGCTGATACTCTTGCCCCCCATCAGAAACAGGAAGTCAGGGAGTTTGTGTCTAAAAATAGGGATGTGTTTTCCCCAATACCAGGAAAAACGCATATAATCAAGCATGATATCCTAACTGAACCTGGGAAGAAGATCAATCTGAAGCCCTACAGGATACCTGAGGCTAGACGTGAAGCGGTTAGTGCAGAGGTTAAAAAGATGCTTGAGTTGGGGGTGATTGAAGTATCACAAAGTGAGTGGAACAACCCAATTGTGTTAGTGCCCAAACCAAATGGGGAAATCCGTTTCTGTAATGATTTCCGTAAGCTAAATGATATCTCTAAGTTTGATGCCTACCCGATGCCTCGTGTGGATGAGCTAATAGAGCGATTAGGTAAGGCCAGATATCTGAGCACCTTGGACCTCACCAAGGGATACTGGCAGGTACCCCTGACTGAGAAAGCAAAAGAGAAAACCGCGTTTTCTACCCCTGATGGGTTGTTCCAATATAAAGTGCTACCATTTGGGTTGCATGGTGCCCCAGCAACGTTTCAGCGTATGATGGATAAGATACTTCACCCCCACAGACAGTATGCAGCCGCCTACCTGGATGATGTGGTGATTCACAGTGCGGACTGGGAAACCCACTTGATGAAGGTTCAGGCAGTTGTGGATAGTATAAGGGCTGCCGGTTTGACAGCTAACCCTGCTAAGTGTTCTTTAGGGCTAGAAGAAGCAAAATATCTGGGGTACACTATCGGGCGGGGGCTCCTTAAACCACAAGAGAGCAAAGTAGCAGCCATCACCAGTTGGCCACGTCCTGTAACTAAAAAGCAAGTCAGGGCTTTTTTAGGCTTAACCGGCTACTATCGTAGGTTCATCCCTGGGTACGCTACCATTGCCAACCCATTGACTGAACTTACTAAGGCAAAAGGCCCGATTATGGTTAAGTGGACCCCGGAAGCGGAGCATGCCTTTCAAGTCTTGAAGGGAGCCTTGTGTGCTGACCCTGTTTTGGTGGCTCCGGATTTCACTAAACCATTTGTGGTACAGACCGATGCGTCTGATGTGGGCCTTGGCGCGGTTCTGTCCCAGGTACATGAAGGAGAGGAACATCCTGTCATGTATCTGAGCCGGAAAATGAATCCCCATGAACAGAGGTACTCCGTAGTGGAAAAGGAATGCCTGGCGATAAAATGGGCTTTAGAATCCCTGAGATATTACTTACTGGGGAGATGTTTTACACTGATCACGGACCATGCTCCTTTAACATGGATGAGGCATAACAAAGAAAAGAATGCCAGGGTGACTAGGTGGTTCCTAAGTCTTCAGCCTTACCAGTTTACTATTGCTCACAGGGCCGGAACTGCCCAAGGTAATGCGGATGGCCTCTCCCGAGTTCATTGTTTATGGTCCCAGGCCGCTCGCCCCGATGGGTCTGAGCTGGGGAGGGGGATATGTGATAAGGTGAATGGGGTGGTCTGTGAGGGAGTCTATATCTCGACAAAATTGTTCAGAGAGGCATATGATTTTTAACCCCAGGGAGAGTATGTGTAGTTTGTGTTTTGCACAACACAACGCATTGTTTAGTTATGGGCCCCTGGGGTGGAGCATTTGGAGAGAAGGGTGGGCCAATGCTCCACTCCGCAGCTTAGCGGTTTTCTTGGAAGACTTAGATCCAGCCCAGGGTTTTGGACTGTCTCCAACCTACTGCTCAGCTGTAGGTAATCGGCTGCAGCAGTGGGAATAAAATCCCTCCCTGCTAGGCAGGTAAGGGAGAATGTTTATTTTCTCTGAAAGGCTGGAAGCAGCAGGCTGGCTAAATACTGGAGTGCTGAGAGTGGACAAAGACTCTAGGTTGGTGAAACCACTATTGTTTTGTTTAGTTTAACCCTGAGAGATAGGGGACCTAATGTCAGTTAGTGCTCAGACGAGCCAGGTTTTTGTTTATAGGGTTTTCTGTTACTTTTGTTTTCATTTAACTGCTGTATCCTGTGTGAACTTACAAATAAAGTGCCTGAAGTATTTGCAACTACAAGGACTGTGCATGTTTTTTGCCCTAGAGGACCGTGCTACCTGCAAACAAGGATCACAATATATATATATATATATATATATATATATATATATATATATATATATATATATATATAGTGATCCTTGTTTGCAGATATATATATATATATATATAGTGATCCTTGTTTGCAGATGGCACGGTCCTCTAGGGTAAACAAAAGGCACAGTCCTTTTATTTTCATATAATCCAGGCACTTTATTTGTGTGGTTCACCCAGATCCCCCGGTTCTGAGGATATATTTATGGGGTTATTGCATGTTTTGAGGTCCCTGTGATAAGTTTTATAATACTGTATTTCCTGCTTTTGATAATTAAGTTAGTCTATTGTGTTGAGATAATTGTATCACAGGCAGAGGGGAGGATTTCTGATGTAATGAATGGGAGTGTTAGCTGTGTTGTAATGTGTTGATTGGTTATTCTTCAAAACCCTGTGGGCAGTACTATGTTTGTAGAATGTGAATAAAAGAGGCTGTATATGCCAGTACAGTCAGTTCTACTTCACCCTCAATTCAGAGTCCTGTCTCTTATTGGGGGGAATCTGCTACAAAGGATTGCTATGTTCTGCATATTCCCTTGCTATAATCACTCCTAGGCTCTTTTAAGAGCTCGTTCCTGCTTCGCTCTAAAGGAAGAGAGGTTCGGCCTGCGGTGGTTGTGGTGTTGGCTAGAGTGCTTGGAATCCTCAAGAAGCGCTAGGACGAGAGCAATCTCGCCATATTGCATTGGAGAAGCCTGGTTGCTCGCCTGTTGCCTTTGGATTATGGCCCCATGTTAAAAGACTTCGTTTCCCCTGCAGAAATGACTTATTCATGCTTTTCTGCCCGGTGTTCGGTAGATTGAATCTAACACACGATGACTAGACCACCTGGGAGCTGGAGTGTCGGCAATTAGCCTCCCAGAAGCTGCGGTTAACCGCAGCTTAATTGACGAATACTGGGTGGCCCCCATTCGTATACCGAACACGAGGTCGCGGCCATTTTAAACACGCAAACGCACAGCGGTGTTCGACGCCCAACTCATGGAACTGAAAACGGATTCCTTTTGGTGCGAACACAGCTGAAGCCGCCGACCTCCCTTCTTGTTCGGTAGAAGTGCACGAACGTCCCTGTATTCGGTAGTTGTACCTAACTACACTATACCCAAGATAGGAATCCCATGGCGATTAAACTGTATTCGTGTGGTCTGAGTGCCATTCGCTTAATAATGTGCGCTCAGACCTGAGCTATCTGGGGCTACGTTAAATGTATATATTCATTGTAACTTGTGTCACATAGTGTATTTTAATAGTAATTCCTGTATTGGTATTCCCACGTGCATAATGGCGATTTGCCTTTGTCCTGGGAGATAATTGAATTACTTCTCAATTATCTCCAGGGCAGAGGGGAGGAAGCCAGGATGCATTGTGGGAATATAATGTGACTATGTGTCCTAGATTGCTGATTGTCTGTCTTTTGTCACAGTCTCCCATTTGGTCCCCTAGGGGAGTGTCCACCAGGTGGGAGACCTGCATAAATACTGGGCAGGTAGCCCTCATTAAACAGACCACTGCTTGACCCCCAACACGGAGCCTTGTCTCGTCTTTGGGGGGGGATTTACTGAATGCTGATAGAGACTGATTGCTAGGAGTGTAAGCCGCTTGGGTGCTTTTCCTATTCGTCTGCTAGCAGCTATTCGTATGGTTCCAGTTTGGGAGTTGGGAGTGCTATATTGTATGCAGTTCGGGAGATTGGAGCATTCCCTCCCTTATTTGCGGTTCGGGAGTTTGGTGTTCTACAGCAGCTGTGCCTGCATCTCTGGAAGGGGAAGATTGCCTAAACGGTTTTAACCCCTTGTGTGCTGAAACGGTCCGTTACAATTGAAATTGTAACGGTACCCTCGGCATCAAATGTACAAACCGCCGTTTAGTAAATCCTCAATAACGCAGGCTTCATTCGTATAAACTGCAATCATACTAACCGCAAGCAGGTGAACGCTGTGATCTCCCAAACGGGATCCGTACGGGTACTTCACTTCCCGAGCTCCAAATTCACGAATCGCCACTAGTAGCCGAACGCATATATCTCCCAAGCGGCTAATAATCCCATCCGGCAGTCTCTATTCGTCGGTAATAAATCCCCCCAATAACGAGACCAAGCTCCGCATTGAGGGTAAAACGTGAACTGGGTTTACTGTGGGCTACCTGCCCGTATTTATGCAGGTCTCCCACTTGGTGGACACTCCCCTAGGGAACCAAATGGGAGACTGTAATGGCAGATGGACATACAGCATTTCAGGACATACAGGCACATAATATACCCAGCATGCATCATGGTTTCCTCCCCTCTGCCCTGGAGATAATTGAGAAGTAATTCAATTATCTCCCAGGACAGAGGCAAATCACCATTTTAAATACAACACAAAAAACACAAAAATACATAACTTTATAATTGTCTAACATTTCTCATTAGTATCACATATCCCGAGATAGCCTGGATCTGCATATTATTGGCGAATAGCGCTCAGATCCCATACGCACAGTTCAATCGCCATGGAGTCAAAGTCTATTACAGTCTTTCGGTATGCGATTGACTCCATGGGAAGGCTATCAGGTCGATTGAGAAGGGAGGTCGGTGGCTTCTGCGGTGTTCAGCGGAAAAAGTGTACGTTTTCAGTTCCATAGAATCTGGGCCGAACTCCGCTGGTCTTTCGCTTGTTTAAAATGGCCGCCGCCTCGTGGTCGACATACGAATGACGACCACCCTGCATTCGGTTTTAATTGAGAAGTGTCTGCGGTTAACCACAACGTTCTAATTGGGATCAAGAGGTTAACCAGCAGCACACTTCTCACACGTCTGTCCGTGGTTACAGTCTCCCATTTGGTCCCCCAGGGGAGTGTCCACCAAGTGGGAGACCTGCATAAATACGGGCGGGTAGCCCACAGTAAAGCCAGTTCTTGTTTTACCCTCAATGCGGAGCTTGGTCTCCTAGGGGCAGCCGCCCATATTGCACAAGCTGGGGACCTTAGCCCGGCAAAGTGCCTGAGGAACAGCTGTGTCCATTTGGCTCCAGTCCATTCTGGCATTATACTACATAAGGTTAGCGACTGATTGCTCGAAACGTAAGCCGCTTGGAGATATTTGTTCGGCTGTTAGCCACGATTCGTGGATTTCTTGTTCGGGAGATTGGCGTATTCCCCTGGCTTCAGTTTGTGCATTTGAGGTCTACGCGAATTGAGCCTGTATTACTAAAGAGGGGGAGCTCAACTAAACGGCTGTTTCACTCCTCTGTGCCAGGGGTGTCTTAACAGATGTGTTGAAGGGTGTTTGGAGAGTAGCCTTGTCAGAATATCAATATTCACAGTAGTTAAAGGACCACTATAGTGCCAGGAAAACATACTCATTTTCCTGGCATTATGGTGCCCTGAGGGTGAAACGCTGAAATTGCTATGTTTATAAAAAAAATGGGATAACCCTAGCTGGACCTGGCACCCAGACCACTTCATTAAGCTGAAGTGGTCTGGGTGCCTAGAGTGGTCCTTTAAGTACGGTTTTATGTGCATTTTATTGGGGCACAAAGCTTTTGCGTGTGCCTTGAAAGAATGATAGCATACATGCAGCAGTCGGCAAGCACTATAGGAGCAAGCACCAACATCAAAATTATTCATATCTGGGACTTGCCCAAGTACACGATTGGGCGACCCAGTTTGTTTCTGCCTTGTTTCTCCCCCCTCGATGTGCTAGGGGTGGCATTGTTTGGGGTATAATCCGTGGAGACTGGGCAGAGGTTTGCCGCGTGTGTGGCAGCCGCCCATATTGCACAAGCTGGGGACCTTAGCCCGGCAAAGTGCCTGAGGAACAGCTCTGTGTCCATTTGGCTCCAGTCCATTCTGGCATTATACTGGGCCAGAGCTGTGGCTGCCGTGGTCGAAAATGAATGGTGGTAATCATAAAACGATGAACCACCGCATTTGTTGCCCAGGTCCACCAGCTTGTGCATATACAGGTCTAATTCTTCCCTTCTCTGCAGGTATACCGAGCACAGCACGTCCCTGTAAATGCCAAAGGCAATTACAAAATCTGGGGTCACTAGTTTTTTACTTAGTCTAGGTCTTAGTTTTTTACTTAGTCTCTGGCCTTAAGGACCACTGAGATATCACCATATGTATATGAGCGGTTCTCTGTGACACCCTGGGAGGCAATGAGAAGAGAGACTAGATTAACATCCTTGTCCTCCAGAATGTCTTTCTTGAGGCTTGCCGGTAGTATATGGCCTGGGTTGATTACTTGTGACCCTAAGATGGTGGGTGTATTATGATTACCGTGTTGGGCATGGGAAGGGCCTGGGATATCAGTAGCAAGCGGCTCAGGTGTCACAGCTTGCAGTCCTTCCAGTCTCTCGTTGATCTGCCCCATGGATGACACTAGAGAGGCAATCATAGTGTGCAGATTAGCATTACTCGTGCTACTAGTGTCTTCTCCTGCGTCAGAATTATTAGGATTGGCTTGTATAAGGTCTGCTTTGCGGGCCGTTGCTGGAAAAGGTATACTTTGTCTGCGTAACTCGGCCGTGGCTTTGTCTCCCTCTTCAGGAACTTGGGACATACGGAAATATACATATGGAATCGTGAGTTCCTTATGGAGGGTGTATACAGTTGTTTTAACTAGTGCTGAAGTGGAGAAATAATTTGTTATACTGGTGACAGGTGAGTCCCTACTAGTAACCAAGTAGCTGGGTCGGTTTTATCTATGGTTGGCGCAAGGGGGTGATCTGCTGGATGTGGGTTTACAAATGGTGAGTCTATCTGTAGTGGAGGGTTGTGTCGAGTGATGCCCTAGCTATGCAACATGCGAGGCGTCTAGCTATAATTTGGGGCTATAATACCTCTTACGTGGGGACCTCTAACTCTATGGCAGAACGTGCCTGGGAGGAAATACCTAAGTGGCCGTGCCGATCTGTCTCTACTGGTCGATTTCTGTAATACAACGTTGTTGTCACAATCGGAGCAACTTACCTGAATGCACAAAGTCTGCTTGGTTGTACTGTAGTTGTCTAATTCCAGCTTGGGGCTTGGGGCTTGGGGAGATGGGGATGATGGATGACAGAATGTAAGTAGCATATCCTATGACCACCTACCTATGATCGCCTGTCACGTATAAAATAGGTTTGGATGGCCAAATCTATCCTAGCTTGGTGTCTTGAATCTGTAACACATGTCAAATACGCTATAGCAGAATTGCAGATGTCTGCTAGGTATCGTGTGTGCCCGGCGTACATTGTGTGTTTGTGCACTGAGTGTTGAATGTCTGATTAACAAAACGTATGTTTGTGCATATGGTGCACGTACCTACGGAAGAAACACAATATTCTTGTCTTTGTCTAGGTCTTGGAAAAAAACCTTGCAAGGAGAATCTAGAGATCAAAATGACAAATACCATGTTAACATATGCCAATTCCTGTCCCTTCATATGATATTTGCAGACTATTGCTTAATCCTTAGATGCACGTACCAGTTATAAGGCGACAAAATACTTATTGTGATTTGCTTTAGAATCATGATGCAGATGTGCAGATTCAATGCAACAACCTTGCATTAGTATACAACAGATTTCCCAGGACAATTTATATATATATATATATATATATATATATATATATGTACCATGTTTATCAAGCAGTAACTTGTCTGAGATGATATGAATTGTAGTAGAATAGTGTTTTTTTTTTTTATATTAAATTGAGTGCTTGGCACTGGGGGAGTTGGGATCCGTTGGCTTCTGTGTTCATCCTGTTACAGGGGGGGGGAGAGTAATATAGTGCTAGTCTGCCGCCCGGTGACCGGGTAAAACCTGCCGGTGTAGTCCGTGCCGGGATATGCAGACCTCTATGCTGGTCCGTGGGGGGTCTGCTGTACCTCCGTGTGTACGCGGTAGCCGTGGACCTCGGCGAGACGGGCTATATCTATGCTGCAGACCGGTACATTGATACCGGTCTGCCCACTCACTGTTAGGCGGGAAAACGAGCGGGATGGGCAGCAGAGAGATTCAGCAGAGCAAGGCAGCTGGCGAGCTGTCAGTAGGAGTTGAAAACTGCAACTGCTAACCACTCAGGGAAACCCCTTTAAAGGGACATAGCCCCTCAACTTCAGGCCCCACCTTCCAGAGATAGATATATATATATATATATATATATATATATATATATATATAAAACAAAGTAGATAAAGGGAGCACACTAAGACTTCATTAATAAAAAACAAGCTTTTTTATTGAATGCTTACCAAAGCATAGTCTGTGCAAAAAAATAATAAAAAAAAATAAATAAAAAAAAATCGACGTTTCGACCCACCCGGGGTCTTTATCAAGACCCCGGGTGGGTCTTAACATCGATTTTTTTTGCACAGACTATGCTTTGGTAAGCATTCAATAAAAAAGCTTGTTTTTTTATTAATGAAGTTCTAGTATGCTCCCTTTATCTACTTTGTTATATATTTAACGCGGGATGCACCTAGGCAGGATAATACCTTTTTGAAAGCCCAGTAATAGGAGGAGTGCCTAGCAACTTGATTTGGATATATATATATATATATATATATATATACATATAGTATACATAAAAATTTCTTTCAAAATATTGAGTGAATTTCTGTTGGAACCAGAACTCCCCCAATTCCTCTTCTTCAACAATCTCTCTCTCTCTCTATATCTATATATATCTATATATATCTATATATATATCATGAATACCATATACTTTTAGTATCTATACTTATGTGGACTATAGGGCATCATATGGAGTTGTCAATTTTGGAAGTGGCGTAGAACAGTGTCACCTTGTAATAGGAACACCGGAAATGACGTTCCACCGTCACAGCGGAAGTGATTCTCAGCTGGAAGGCATCACCCATTTCAGATGGGATATTTAAACCAACTGGATAGGAGATTATACAGCACTAAGGAAGGCAAAGGTTGAAGCCGAAATGTGTTTGCTGATTTGGGACTTGATCTTTAAGTACTACCTGTGGTGACTTTTTGTAACAAATACACTGCCTAGTATCTGGATTTTAGTCATGCAGTTCCTACTTTTAATTGAATTTATTTTGTTTTCGAATAAATCTGTTTATAAATCTAATCCTATCTGTGTGCCTGCCCTGGTACAACATTGTTTGGCCTGTATAGGCACCTGTAATGCTGTTTCTACGGTTTTAAAGCGCAAACACAACTGTTTTCTTGTTTTAAGACAGACTACATGTTTCTCTTGTATTGAAGCTCACAGGAAAATAATGTACCGATGGTACTTGACCCCAGACAGGCTCAATACGATATACACTGATACCTCGGACAGATGCTGGAGGTGCCAAACACTCAAGGGCACGATGCTCCATATTTAGTGGGTAGCAAACTTATACGACCATTGTGTTTGACAGTCATAAGAATGCTATGGGACATAGGCATTGTGCTTCCTCCCCGCTGTGAGGTGTGGTTAGACTTCCCCCACCAATGGTCATTTTATGTGAAGGCACTACTTTTGCAGGTGGTGCTGGCGGCCAGGGCCCTCATCACACCTAATCAAATGTATTCCCCAGTGAAACACAACTGATAGATAGAATAAGGCTGAACTACAGGGTGCAGCAGAACCAATTAAAGGACCACTATTAGTGCCAGGAAAACAAACTTGTTTTCCTGGCTCTATAGGGTCTTTGGGTCCCCCCACCCTCAGGGTCCCACTCCCGCTGGGCTGAAGGGGGAGGAAGGGGTTAAACGCTTACATTTCTCCACACCAGGCTCCCTCAACGCTGGGGACTTTCCTCCCTCTTCCAGACTTTTCTCAATTTCTCAATGCTTTCCTATGGACTTAAGCGTCTTCTCACTGTGATTTTCACAGTGAGAAGCAATGAAGCACCTCTGGCGGCGGTCAGTGAGACAGCCACTAGAGGCTGGATTAACCATATTGTAAACATAGCAGTTTCTCTGAAACAGCTGTGTTTACAGCTGCAGGGGTAACCCTAGATGGACCTGGCACACAGACCAGTTCATTGAGCTGAAGTGGTCTGGGTGCCTCTAGTGGTCCTTTAACTTCTTCCATGAACTGCTCCCTTAGCTCTGGTAGGATGTGAGGGCTATATTTGAACACTTTTTTCCTTCAGATATCCCCAAAGTATAAAAAAATAGCAAATTCTCAAATCTGGTGACCGCGCCGGTAAGAGATCAGATGTCCGGGAAACATTTCTTTCAAAATATTGAGTGAATTTTGGGCTGTGTGGGCCGTAGCCTCATCCTGTTGGAACCAGAACTCCCCCAATTCCTCTTCTTGAAAAAACTCTTCCATTCTGGGCTGCAGGAAATTTTCCAACATTGAGACATTACATTCAGTATTCACGGTCACGCCTTCCTTCTCAAAAAAGTACAGGCCTATCACTCCGAATTGTGATACGGAAAACCACACCGTTAGTTTAGGGGAATGTAGCTATCTTTCATGAATCTTTTGGGGGTTATTTTGAGCCCAGTAGCGGAAATTTTGCTTATTCACAGCTCCACTGAGATGAAAATGTGCCTCGTCGCTACTGAAGAAAGCCGCTGCGGGAGGGATCTGTGCAAGCATTTGCTCACACAGATTTCTGCAGTTAGCGTAATCTGCTACACCCAATTACTGAGCCAACATCATCTTGTAGGGATGAAACTGCAAATCTAAATGAAGAATCCTCCTCAGACTGCAGTCTGAGATTCCCAAAGCAACAGCATGCTTTCGAGCAGACCGTCCTGGTTACATAGTTACATAGCTGAAAAGAGAATTGTGTCCTTCAAGTTCAGCCTTCCTCACATATGTTTTTGCTGTTGATCCAAAAGAAGGCAAAAAACCTAGTCTGAAGCGCATCCAATTTTGCCACAAACTAGGAAAAAATTCCTTCTTGACCCCAAAATAGCAGTCAGATGTCTCCTTGGATCAAGCAGCTATTACCCCACTAATTAGAAATATCCCTGTATGTTATGTTTTATGTTATGCAAGTATTTATCCAATTGCAGTTTAAACATCTGTATAGACTCTGACAAAACCACCTCTTCAGGCAGATAATTCCATATACCTATTGCTCTTACTGTAAAAAAAAAACCTTTTATTTGCCTTAGATGAAATCTCTTTTCTTCCAGCCTAAATGTGTGACCTTGTGTCCTATGTATATCCCTGTTTATGAATAGATTTCCAGATAAAGGTTTGTACTGGCCCCGAATATATTTGTATATTTGAATATATCCCCTCTTAGGCGCTGTTTTTTCCAACTAAACAGATTAAATTGTTTTTTCTTCATAACTAAAATGCTCCATTCCTTTTATCAATTGTGTAGCTCGTCTCTGCACTTTTTCTAGTGCCATGACATATTTCTTTAGAACAGGCACCCAAAATTGCACAGCATATTCAAGGTAACCTGGTGACTGCTCAATTGCTGCTCGCAACAGCTGCACATTTTTCAGTGTTCTTATGGACCTGCATCGCCATGTGTTCCTCTTCTAAGCGTGGTACCAGTTTCCTCCAACCGCCTAACCCATGACCGAAATTGTGTTCGCGTTGGGAGCAGCGTTGTTGAGGCTTTGCTGTGCAGGCGTATTTAGAAAACAACAAGTCTGTGATCGCAATGCAAAAAGCTTTTTGGCGGCACTTCAACATTCCGTTGAAGTGTCGGCGAAAAGCTTTTTGCGTTGCGATCACAGACTTGTTGTTTTCTAAATACGCCTGCACGGCAAAGCCTCGATGTACTCCAGTCCAAACCATATTGGTTACTGAAATGGGGTGATGGATGGAACACAATGAGACCAGATGCCTCCCCCCACCACAGCAAGAGCATAAACCCATCAAAACTGCGTAATCGGTTCTGCTGCATTCTGTATATGTATGAAATGTCCTCAGCAGTAACACTGACTCAGAGTGACTATTTCCAAAATATGGGAGCCCCGGTGCCGTCTACACACCTTCAATCCTCCCTAAATACGCAAGATACTCAAATGAACAAAACCATTAAAAAAAAAAAAAAAATTTAAAAAAACATTTGTCACCCAGGTCAATTAGAAACATACTTCTCTACCAACGACACTGGAGAGGTTGTTAGTCGGCGTTACTGCTGGTTGGAGTGGGTACACTATGGCAAGCTCACAAAGCAGTCCTTCAAAGTCAATTTATAAAACAAGCTAGTTGCAACAAAAAGCAACGCACGAAGGTTTATACAGACTTAACCACTAAATTACCGACACTAACTAGAGCAAACAAAATTTCTCCATCACAGTCCATCACGAAAGAAATCCTTCAACTACAAGCGACACAGAGATATGGAACTAGCCAAGTCAACCTACCTACTAATGAAAATGAAACATAAATTCTTCAGGGATGGTAATAGAGCGGGGAAAGTACTAGCAGTGCAACTCAAAGCCAGAACACCAACGTCGAAAATAGCTTTTATTTATGACTGAGAAGGTCGGAAACTAACCCCCAAGATGTAGCGGATAAATTTGGTAGGTTTTTTAGTGACCTCTATAATCTTGCCCACAACAAAGAGACACACACACCTCAACAGGAAGAAATAGATCTATTCTTGTGCGATATCTCCTTGCTAACTCTCACGACAGAAAATTGCCAGTCGCTCACACAACCGTTCACTTCTCAAGAAATAGTAGATACCATCAAGCTACTACCGAAACAAAAATCACCCAGTCCTGATGGTTTCACGAACCTCTACTACCATACTTTTAAAAATATACTAGCACCCCGCATGGCTAACCTATTTAATTGTTGCTTCCAGACAGGCACCATGCCCTCAGACATGCTGAAGGCGCATATAACCACACTTCCAAAGCCGGGAAAACCTCCCCCTCACTGTACGAAATTTAGACCAATTTCCCTCCTGTGACACAAAAATATATGCCAAACTAGCTACGATACTACCACGCCTAATACACAATGATCAATCCGGATTCATAAAAGGCAGACAGGGATTGGGCAAAACTAGAAAAATTGTAAATATATTGTCCCATGTCAAAGACAAAGGTACTAAAAGTCTCCTACTGGCCCTCGACGCATAAAAGGCCTTTGATAGACTCAACTGGACATATATGTCTTCAGTATTATACATATATAAATTCCCACCAGAGTTATAAAAACCCTTCACTTTATAAAAACCCTTCCGCCCAAGTCTCGCAATCTGGGTTTATCTCTCCACCATTCACTCTCACCAATGGCACTAGACAAGGATGCCCCCTGTTCCCTCTCCTTTTTATACTTGCACTAGAGCCACTACACAAATACGGGCTGATATATTATAAGCTGAATACCACCAAGACGCAAGCTTTACCGATCCACTTATCCGAGTCACGAGTGAGGCAACTACGCCTTACCTTCCAGTTTGACTGGAGACAGAAGGATATCACCTACCTAGGGGTGAAGCTAGCCCTACAGACCCCAAAAATTATGTCCCTTAACCATGGCCCAATCCAACACATGTGCAACTCCAATTTCCAGAAGTGGAGGTAAGTTCGACTGTCATGGTTGGGCAGACTCCACACAATTAAAATGGTGCTGCTACCCAAAATCTTATACATTTTTAGAATGTTGCCAATACAAATTCCGCCATGTTTCTTCAAAAAGAATCAAACCACTCTAAACACTCTCTATGGGGAGCAAGAAATTTTTATTACCGCTCTCCTTGCTCCAGCTCACCCAACCAGAGGGGGGTCTGGGCCTCCCAAAGATCAGTACATACTATGAGGCAGCCATTCTAGACTCTGCAATACACCTGCATGCTCCAAGACACACATTCCAATGGGTAGATATGGAACAGGACAGAGTTCCCACATTATCCCTGGTGAATATGTGGGCACTGAAAGCATTTAGGACACAGGGGCTGGTGTTATACCCTACCACGATGCTCACGCTGAAAATATGGGACAAGTTATTAACAGCCAGAACAGACAAAGGGAAATACTGCATACAGGCCCCACTAGGGGCAATGGAAGGACTATCGCCATGGTTATCACTAAAATCGTGAACAGCACATGGTATTTCTCGTATAAGAGACATCTGCTCCCAGTCCAAAATTATGACATTCCCCGTATTATAAGAAAAATATCACTTGCCTAACTCTCTAATATTTCAATATCTCCAGCTAAAAAGCATCATACAGGAAAAGGTCTCTATGAAGACACCAACATACAATATACAAGACATCTCAGCATTGGCACTCATCGAGAGATGTCATTCAGCCCCCACTAAACCCATATCCTTATCTCTATGCTATAAAACTCTTTTGAACACCTCACCACCCCGTTCCTTCAAATATGTGACCCAATGGGAAAAGGAAGGTATGTTGAGACTTACAAATGAACAATGGATCCGAGCACTCAATGCGCTGAAAGGCCTTACATCCTGCTTTTCCCACATAGAAGCACATAAAAAGTTAATATACCGGTGGTACCTCACTCCACAACGATTACAGCAGATTTACCCTGAAGCAAACCCCAATTGCTGGAGATGCAGAACCCAACCAGGAACGATGACTCGTGTGGTGGGCATGCAACGAGATTAGACCTCTGTGGAAACAAGTACAACACATCATAACAGCAGCAATACCCAACACCCAACCTCTTACTCCAAGGGATGGTCTCCTGATGTTATTCCCACAGACGTGGAAGTTTGAAGAGAGAAAAGTCATATCAATTATAATACTAGCAGCAAGGAACCTCCTGGCTCTCCATTGGAAATCTACCTACTGCCCCTCAAAAAGAGCTATTCAATAAAATATATCAGTACGATATGAAATACTCTCGGTGGACTCTCACAAGAAATAAAAAGAAAATATTAACAGACATGGGATCCATGGCTAAAACTCATAAGACACCCAAAATCCTAAAACTGTGACTAAACATCAATTTATATCCAAACAAGGAGAGACACGGGGGGAACTGCTAAAACCTTTACGGAGATACATAACATCACACCATGGTGCCTCCCAGGAAGCCCCCTCATTATCATTATCATTAACATTAACATTGATACTAACATTAGTTAGATACTAACAATGACATCAACACCAATTGAGACCAACTAACAATTAACTCTAGACAAAATGTACAGACAGACGAGTCACATACAACGGGATATATACTAAAAGGGTATATTGAATAAGCATGTTAGCCAACAGTGTGTAATATGTAACAATCTCGATATATCATTCTAAGTATGTGAATAACCAAAGTATATACATGGAATCTGTTGCATAACATGTACCCTAATATTTACAACGCTGACCTCTACTGTGAAATGAGAAGGCTCAGAACACGGAACAATGTATTAATGGTACAATATGAGTAATAAGAATGACAATGTTGTTAATCTGCTACATTGTGATGGACTACACATCCATATTTATATAATGGCACGTTATCCCTTTTACCTTCTTCCCTTCTGTATCCCCGACTTTCTTTTGTAATAAAAATCAATAAATTTCAAAAAACAAAAAACAAAAAAACACTGGTCAGGGAGGGGCCCTATACCCCCTTGTCCTCCTCGTGCAGATCACCCTACAGAACTACTTAATTAATGACTTACTTTCTTTCTAGCCTGTCACCCTCCTTCTTCTGGCCTTTTAAACTAGAGGGTTGGCTATGCAATGTTCTCGGTGGGTACAATATCAGATGGCAAGACTTACTACTACAAAAGTTGGGGTTTGCTTCCCTGACTGACAGCCTGAGGTAATCACGGATCTTGACGGTTCAGACATAAAGTACAGAGCATTACTACGATTACACATATCAGCTAAGCATAGTATAGGACTATGTGACGGGTAGCCTGGCACCCCGACCGGTTACCTCCGTCAATCGCTGCTTCCTAGTAATTCTAGAGTACCATAAGCACTGCATCAGACACCATAACCAATGTAAATCCACAAACAGCTGTTCTCCACCCACCCTGGACCAAAGACCAGGATCCAGCTTCCAGTGGGTAGAGCTCTCCTGGTCCAAAGAGCAAAGCAGGCTGCTCTTACAAGAGCAATTGTTGTAAGCGAAGGGAGTATAGTGATTATAACAATCCCCAGAGTGAATATAGCTCTTAAATCCCCCAAACATGAGCCTAGGGCAAAACAAATCTGTTTAATGGCAGCCACAAATGGCCTTATATGCAGGTCCCCGTGCAAGCGGCACTCCCCCCTGGACCGGAGAGTAGACTATAGTAAAAACATACACACAATTACATTGTCTCTCAGGTCCAGGACACTCCCATACAATATAGGTCCATACCTCTCCTGTGCCTGGGAGATAATTGAATCAGCACTGCATTAAACTCAATTATCTCCAGGCACAGAAAAGATAAATTTTTACAAAACCCCCAAAATACCTTTAAACACAAAAAATCCCCACCAAAAATATAAAAAAATCACCCAGATTGGTTCAGGAATTTCCTGTAAGTCATAATTTGACTGACCACACACATGGTCGCATGCCCAAAACAGTTCCAGAGAATCAGAGCTTGTGGTCGGTCTAGTTCGGTAGTTTAAAAATTGAACAAACTACCAAACATAGTCAATGTACTTGCCCTAGAGGTTGTTCACCTTGTTCGTAGCAACGTTTCCACCGAACAATGCCCTTCTAAGTTGTGTAGAAATGAACGCAGGTGATCTTGGAAGTCCAGCAGTGTTCAGGAGTTTCAGTATTCTAAAACAGTTCCATGAACTCAACGACCAAACACCGCTTCCTGTGTTCATGTGAACAAGATGGCTGCCACCGCGTGGTCGTTCGTACGAACAGCGGCCACCCAGACGAACCCTTAGAACACTGCGGTGGTAAGAGTTACAAACTGTCAATTAGGCTTAACAAGCTCCCGGGTGGTGTGTGGTTCGTTAGGCTGTTCGGGAACCGAACCATATAATGCCAATTGCACGAACAGAGCCCTTTTAAATACATTTTAGCCAGGTCTAATGCAGGGGGCATAGTCCTGAGGCAGGAGGCTGGCAAGCAAGCCCCTCCAAGAACCCGTGACGAGGTTCAGTTCGTCACAGGCTATATCTAACATATATGGAATACAAGATAAAACTAGAAGTGAAGTATGAACTGAAGAGGCAGAGGGGACTATAGGTGCCTGGAAGAAGTTGAGCTGCAGCCTAATCTATGGTGGAAGAGACCCAAGTCAAGCTTCGGCGACAGGGTCTGAAGCGTTCCAGGCTCCTCCAATGCAGTTAAGAAGCGGACTGGGAGGAGGTACTCAGAGTACGGGAGCTCTGTCACACCTCCAACTACAAACAGATGCCTTGTTTCTGTAGAGACTCTTAAAGGAATTTGTTCAGTAATTACTGGACCAGAAGAAATAGAAGAGCCATCAACCACAGGAACATTGGTTTGTTTGGTCAGAATCTATGAAGATACCAGTAACTCTGGAATAAAACAAATAGCTTTAAGAGTTATTCTTCTGTGATGTCACTGTAAGGAGATAATGAGAATACAGCAAGTAAAGGTCTTGGAATTGGTTGTCAAGTGCTATATGAATGATTTTCATTAAAAATGTTTCCATGCTTAGGGCAGAATTGCAATAGATGATTATTAGAAGTACAGTAGAGACATAAATTCAGGTTTCTCTCTCTAAATGTCTATTCTTCAGCGAGGGGTCCTCTAATAACTCATATCTCCATAGGCTCAGAGGAGGAAGCAGGGTGGTCTGCCAAATGGGGAAGATTAATGCTGGTTAGAGGTTTCTTCCAGACAGGAGAGAGGCCTGAAGAAACAGAGAATGAGACTTTCTCTCCATAAACGAGAGGTCGATGTTGACACAAAACTGCATGAAAACTTTAAGTCTGGAGGTGATTTCTAAATGGCATAATTTATCTAACTGATTCGGATAAATGAATACAGAACCTATTTTTTAAAGATTGCCTGGTCTGATGAATCACAATTTCTATTAGATCAGGTAGATGGCCTGGTGCGTGTGCCTCATTTACCTGGGTAAGAGATGGCAGCAGGATGCACTCTGTTTCTTCAGGCCTCACTTCACACTCAGCTCAGTGAAAGACTGCATTTTACATCCTGCAGTGAAACACCTACCACCCTCAGGGATTGACTGAAGCTTGGAAGATACTCCACATCATGTATTCCCAGATTGCTAACATATTCTCATGTGTTACTAAAGATTTGTTACCAGTTATACCTGTAGTTGCCACTGTAATTTTCTATGCATGCAGTTTGTACTATAGTCATTTACTGTTTCTGACCAATACTTCATGTAGACAGTTATTAATATTTTGGGTGATAGAATGTGGTTGCTAAACATTTTAAATAGTATATAACACATGGCTACTTTACCCCCTACCCTCCCTCCTCTCTCACTCTCCATTTCTCCTCCCCAGTTGTAAATACCTCTATATGACTGTTCTATCTCATTCTCTGTTTCTTCAGGCCTCACTTCACACTCAACTCAGTGAAAGACTGCATTTTTGCTCTCAACTTCCCACCCAGGCTCCCCCTAAATATATAGCATGCTCCTCCAGCTGTTTGAGATTCTCACTCCTCTTCATTCCCTTTGTATTTTACCAATAGCTGCTTCTCTGTTAAGTCTTTCAGCCATCACCTCCAAACTTCCCTTGCTACCTCTTGTCTAAAATTCCCATGGTATCCTTTAGATTGTAAGCTCAAGGGCCATCTAGCCAAGCACTTTGTATAAAAGAGCTTCAATGGCTAGATATCAGCTTACGGGCAGGGCTCTCTCTACCTCTTGTATTTGTCTGTGTATATTGTACGTTTCTCCACTAATTGTTTAGCGCTGTGGAATCTATTGGTGCTTTATAAATAGCAGTAATAAATAAATAAATGGGAAGATGGCAGACCGGTGGAGGCAATGCTATGCTCTGGGCAATGTTCTGTTGGGAAACCTGGCATTCATGTGGATGTTACTTTGACAAGAACCACTTACCTAGAGACTGTCGTAGACTATATGCATGGCAATGGAGCTTCCTGATGGCAGGACCTCTTTCAGCAGGATAATGCAAACTGCCACACTACAAAAATTGTTCAGAAATGCTTTAAGGAACATGACAAAGAATTCAAGTTGTTGCCTTGGCCTCCAAATTGTCCAGATCTCAATCCAATTGAGCATCTGTGAGATGTGCTGGAACAACAAATCTAATCCATGAAGGCACCACCTTGCAACTTGCAGAATTTAAGAGATCTGGGGATAATATCCATCATGGGACATGTTCAGATGTCTTATGGAGTCCATGTCTTGACATAGAGATGTTTTGGCAGTTCAAGGGGTGCCTACACAATATTAGGCCGGTGATTTTAATTTTGTGGCTGGTCGGTGTATGTACACAGAATGAATAGCTTATCTTAAAGGGCGTTTTCAAGCACCATGACCACTTTAGTATTTGAAGTGGTCATGGTGCTTGGAGTATGTATGTGCAGTATTCAAAAATGAAACATCTGGGGGGCGTGGCCTACCGCTGGAGCTGAACATACGCATGTAAGAGCAGCTCCGGGTGAGGAAACCGTCCAGAGCACAATATAAGCGGAACACCGAGCGAAAACTGCACAAACTCTGGAGATCAGACTCACAACGTCACAGCGCCCCAAAGCAAAGGCTGGGAAGTCCGACCGGGCCTCCTTTTTCCTCACGAAAACCGTGGCCTCCAAGTAGAGGGAAGAGCAAGATGGCGGCGGTCAGCATAGGCGGGAACACTCCCCTTCACCTCAGACATCCCCAGCACACACAGCAGATTGACAGCCATTGACTATGGGAGCCATCCGTGAAGTGATGGCAGAGTTCTCTGACACTATCCAACAGAATATGAAAAAACAGCTCCAAGCACTGACAGCTGAACTTCAAAAGGATATACAAGACATCGGCAACTGCACCTCCCAGATAGAAACAAAGATGGATGAATATGCGGCAGCGCATAATAGCCTAGCAGACAAAATCCTGGAACTAGCAGACATGGAGGACAGAGCTTGGAGGAACAACCTCAGTTTTCGGGGTATCCCAGAATCTATACAAAATGCAGAACTATACAACTACCTTTTGGATCTGTTTCAGAGCCTCACACCAGAAATCCACCCGGATCAGCTCATCATAGATAGAGCACACAGGCTACGCAGACCGAAACACTTGCCCACAACAGCAGCACGAGATATCATTGCGAGAGTACACTTTTTTCACGCCAAAGAGAAAATAATGAGAGCTAGCAGAAAGGCGGATGTGCCGGAAGCCTACAGCTCCATAAAGATCTTCGCAGACCTATCAGCGGACACGCTACACTTCAGGAAAGCAATGAGACCGGTTACCTCCGTCCTGCGGGAACACCATCTGATCTACCGCTGGGGCTACCCAGCCAAACTTTTAGTCTCTCATCAAGAAGCAATATACTCCATCACTACGCATGGTGTTCAAAAGCTGAAAGAATGGGGACTCCCGATTCAGACCTTACTCCCAGCAAAAGCTGCCAAAGTTCCGCGGATGTCTCCAGAGTGGACAACGCAATGAGAACTGAACACTCCTAACGACATACGTAATTATGTGATGCATATACCACATGTTAGTTAGATATATGGCTCCGTTAGAGTCGCTATTACATGAACACACTTGTTTCCACCTTACTACATGTTATGTACTAATAATTGATATCTGCCAGAGATAATACACAGGTCTCAATGAGCAGCGTTGATGCTGGTTAGAAACTGACTCTGCCCGATTAGCGGCACCGAACCCTCTACTGGGGGTTGCAGAGAAGAAAAGGAAAAAAAAAAAATAAAAAAAAAAATTATGACCTATACCTCAAGAGCCATACTAATGTAGAGTACATGAATGTGGATGGCAACGTGTGTGATGTTAGAAATGTGTTGAGCATATTGTTGGTTATCACAGTTGTAAGTTCATTCTGCTCACGTTTTTTTACGGTGATCGATCTAGAGAATAGCTGACTTCACGACAACCTCCCCCAATAATCGCGCCTATATATTAGGCAGTGGGAAACGGCTCCACTTCCTGGAGCTAAAATGGGTATTCTGCCCACCTGTTCTTTTAACCCCTGATCCCCCCCACTTATCCTACTCATCCCCTAACTGGTCACAATTTACGACCCTAGCACAGTGCACGGTCTATACACCCTCCAACTTGGAATAATAATAGTAACCTAACACAACTGAAAGAGGGCATAAGTCAACCCAACAGAGCACAAGGTATCAGACTAGAACCCCAGAATGAAATTACTGACCTATAACGTCAAGGGGCTGAACACCACAGGTAAACGGAGGCTACTGCTATATGAATTAAAATACTGCTGTATTCAGGAGACGCACTTGGTAGATGCCCAAGGGAGATATGTCATACTAGTGGGCCTTTTTAATAACGTCCACTACACTCTGGTATCTGCCTATTTCCCAAACACTGGGACAGAAAAGTACCTCAAACGCTTTTTACAAGAAATAGAAAAGCACAGACAGGGTAGGCTGGTGCTGTGTGGAGACTTTTTCACATCTCCAGAAGTCGACACGACTGCACTACCCAAAGGGATGAGACAGACAACCACGACATCCATGTGCATAGCACTCTCCAAACTGCTAATGCTTCACAACCTCTATGATAGTTGGAGGGTGCTACACCCGGGGGAGAGGGACTACTCCTTCCACTCAAAAGCACACAATACATATACTCGCATAGATACCTTTTACGTAGACCAACCCACATTAGCACAGGTCGCTACATGCTCTATAGGTGAAATAACTTGGTCAGACCACAGTCCAGTATACTTAGATTTACATGACTCTTTTCAGTTCAAGGGAAGGGGGAATTGGAGATTGAATGAATCATTGCTACAAGATCACAACTTCACAGAACAAATGAGAACTGATCTCACTAACTACTTTCAAACAAACTCAACGGGGGAAGTGTCAGAACAGACGTGTGGACAGCACACAAAGCTGTGGCACGAGGCCTCTTTATCAGACGCTCGTCCCACCTCAAAAAACATAGACAATCCTCTGTGCTTGAATGCCAAATAATCCCCTTCTCAAACCCTCGCAAACCAAATCCAAACCCTGATAAATCAGCTACACCAGCTACAGGCAGCCAAAACCGCATTTATGCTCCATAGACTGAGGGCAAACACATACCATCATAGATATATGCTAAGATCTTGGCGTCTAGACTGAGCAAAATTCTACCAACACTTATAAATGACGACCAAACGGGATTTGTACTGGGGAGGCATGGACTGGATAATACCCGGAAGCTGTCTCTCGTACTGGAGAATATGAGGAGGGCCGGCCCAGACGGACTGCTCTTAGCACTAGATGCCGAAAAAGCGTTTGACCGCCTGGGCTGGCCCTTCCTCCACCGAGTGTTAGAAAGGTATCGATTTCCAAACCAACTCATTACACAAATATTTGCTCTATACTCTTGCTCCCACTGCACAGGTATCACAAGCGGGTTTTATGTCTACCCCTTTTAAAATTACAAATGGCACGCAGCAGGGGTGTCCCTTGTCCCCCCGCTTTACGTGTTGGCCTTGGAGCCACTACTCGTAGCGATTAGAAACCAAGCAGAGATAACAGGAATGGATTAGCATGGCCATCAGGTAAAAGTAGGAGCATTCGCAGACGAAAAATCCCTGAAAAATCTCTACCATATATAATGCGCTTCATACATGAATACGGGACAATGTCATACTACTCCCCCAATACCTCCAAAACACAAGCATTAGGCCTACGCCTAGATTCACAAGTCTTGACCAGATTGCACAAAGCCTATCAATTTGAATGGAGAAAAAACGACATAAAATATCTTTACCAAAAACGTCACAGATATGTTCCCAGCAAACTACAACAGGGTCTAGGACGAATGTAACAAAATACTGCGGGGTTGGGGCCGACTATTTTTAACCTGGTCGGAGCAGATAGTAGCACTAAAAATAACCATACTACCGAAGCTCCAATATTTATTTAGAACCCTACCCCTGCGAGTGCCACAATCGTACTTCAAAAACATTCAGGCTCAAATACTACAATTCACTTGGGGAACGGGACGGGCACGAATCTCCCAAAAAGTGCTCCTGGCCCCGATAGCACAAGGGGGGATGGCTTTCCCCAATGTTAAAGCATATTATCAGGCCGCAGTACTGACCTCTTTATTGATGCACATGATTAAAGACAATGGGTGACGATGGAGAATATGGCCATTAAACCTTTCCAAGCCCTAAATCTCTTGTGGTTACACAAAAAGTCTAGACCAACCATCTCAACCATGCCCTCACAACTCACACTAGCACTGCAAGTCTGGGAAACACACAGAGCACGCTTCGAGACAGGATACCCCCTTTCCCCTTTCAATGGAAGCCATAACAAATTGCATCCCAACATTCCATGCAACACCATGGAAGGCCGCTGGCATCACCCACCTATCACAAGTTTGTGAAGAGGGTAAACTAATACATTTCACAAGGCTCAGGTCCGCCTACAATATTCCACAAACATCACAATACTCATACATCCAACTCAAATCCTTTTTAAGCACACATACCAAGGCGAGAACGCCAGACTGCCGTACCTCGGAGGAGACCTCAACCTGGGAGAAGATAGGAATATCAGGAAAAATCCCACCCACATTCAAACCACTCTCAGAATGTTACAAACTCCTCCAAACATACACACCCCTCCACAAATCACCACAAGCGCTAAACTGGGACTTGGACCTAGGAACCAAAGTCCCCGAAACTAGATGGAAACACATTATATCCTCAACAAAGAAGATGATTAAATCAGCTCCACTACTGGAGCAACACCGGAAAACAATATATAGATGGTACATGGTTCCAAACCGCATACATAAACAATACCCTCACTCCACTCCACTATGTTGGAGATGTACACGAGAACAAGGCACAGTTATGCACATCTGGTGGAGATGCCCTCGCCTCGTTAAATTTTGGAAAGAGGTATACAAGCTCATTAAAAGGGCCACTAACACAGACATACCCTTCGAACCCGTGACGTTCTTGTTGCTGGACTTCCCAAAAACCGTACCCGCCGAAACGAAGAAACTGATATGCCATGTCTTGCTAACTGCACAAAAACTGATAGCAAGGTCCTGGAAATCTACCAAGGCCCCCAACATCCAGTCCCTCATACAAGAAATAGACAAACAACTGATTTATGAAACATGCTTTGTTCAAACACAGCCAAGACCACAGCGCTTCCTGGGAACATGGGAACTATGGCGCTCCTGGAGAGCAGACAACCCAGACCCCTAGGGCAACAAGCTAACACATTGTATCCAGTCACCTTAGTGCATGTGCCCTGTAGTTTGGCCACCCATTTATACTCTCTCTCTAGGTCCCTATCTGTCAGGTAGTTACCGACTCTCCCTAGTACCCTACCATCCTGCTCTGGGGCTGTCTGTGGTGGGGTCATATCTTGCGTGCAGTCGCCTTTGTTGGGGTCTGGTGAGTGGTGGTGACCCTAGGACCCCTAGGCCAAACTACAGGGCACATGCACTAAGGTGACTGGATACAATGTGTTAGCTTGTAATGGTTTGAGTGAATAGGGAGCTCAATGTGTCTACAATGTGTATACAAATGGAACGTATATCCGAACAAAGGATTGTACGCACAAAATGTAATATGACTGTTTACCCCGCCCCCCTCGCCCTCTTCCTTTCTGTACCTCCCCCACCCCCCCATTACTGCGTTAACAATAAAATGCAAATTTAAAAAAAAAAAAAAAATGAAACATCTCAGGATGTGCAGAGGTGTAACTCCATCTCCAGACGTGTCAGTAGTATGCCAGCATTAAGAATTCCAGGCTGGCTAATGCCAGTTCTGTGCATATTTGTTGCACAGTGGCTGAAAGTGCTCAGCTGACGCTTTCAGACAATAAATGACCATTAATATCAGCATCTGGCTTCTGCAGAAGCTGGATGCCTGTCACACTGCATCAGAGAAGGCTTGGTGGCTAGGGAGGACCATGCTGACAATGCTGATGAGTAATATCTGTACAGAATTCTTTGCTGAAACATTGTTCATACATTCTGTATTTTATTTACATATAAGTTACTGATAGAAGAGTAAATCAATTTGTACCTCTAGAGAAATTATTGCTCCGACAGCCATGGAATACATGTCATACTCTGCAACTTGTTTGCTGAGAGAAGAGCTTAACTTCATCAGTGCATTTAAATATTGCTTCAGAACTTTATTGCCAAGATTTTTGAGAATCTCGGAGGCATTTCCTTCCAGGTAAAGTTTAAGCCAATTCTCATGAGACTTTTCTGCCTTCTTAAACTGTTCAACTCCAACATCTAGAAGAAAAGGGGAAAGGAAATACAATATGCATATAACAAGTGCAGTTGTTTTGATTTTTAATGAGTAAAAAAGCTATATAATCAAACATATTACCATGAACATGGGTGAATATTGGACTTGGACATGGCTGAAAAGTTTGGTCTGATCAAATCCTTTTTCCAGATATTTAAATTTAATTTTAAACATCCAAAACTCAACCACGTAACTCTTCAGTTCGGATGTAAGTGGTCTATGTAAAAAGATTTGAAGAAACACATTCAGACATGCCAAAATAAGTGGGCTACAATGTTGGGCTAAGCAATATCAACCGTTTTTGCAATGCCAGTTCTGAGTTGTCAACTTGTCATACTTATAATATTACATTTCTAATACTTAAACTAAAGCTAAAAATGTGTATTCCTAACGCTTTAGGATTCCTATCCCCAGGTCTGGTGGTCCTACAACCCCTGCCCTTAGGCATAAAAGTAGATGTTTTACTTAACATTTTTCAGCATAGAGACTCCCTCTGCAATCATAGGTGTCTGAGGCAGACAGGCAGGAGGCATTCACACAATCCAAGCCTATGTGATTGCTCTGACCTGCAGTGAGAGCGAGCACACGTGCTGCAATGAAACCTGATCTGCCTCCCTGCACCTCCGTGTAAGTTGTGAAGTACAGGGAGACGGATCCGTGCTGATTTGCTTCTGTGTAAATTAAAACCTGTTGGTTAAAAACCCCAACCCCCTCACCTCTTAACAATAAAATTTAACCCCTTCCCTGCCCTTTGTTTTTTTAAATTCTTTTGTATTTTACTGATCTGATTCTTTTTTTAAAACCCTCAGGGGTTACATTTATTTAAATCCTCAAGGACGGTGGGCATACAATGCTGTCCTTAAAAGGGTGGCTCTAAACTACCGGCAATCAGCAGCGATCCCGGTCCAGGGGGACTGCCAGAGTCCTCCTGACTCCTAAAAAGTAAAAAAAAAAAAAAAAAAAGAATTTTTGCCTCATTCCATTTTAAACATGGATTCCTTTTAATCTGTGTTTGCTGTATACAACAGCTTGAAACACAATATAGGAAAAGATGCAAAACCAGTGAACCACTCATGGACAGCTGTTTCATTGTTAATGCAACTCATCAGCATGAGGTTGGTTACTGGTTTGCTTATTGAGGCTTGGTAGTGCTTGGGAAGCAAAATCCAAATAGGTTATGATGGGGAAATGGAATGAGGCAAAAATGTGATTCTTTGTTAAACTAATTTGCATATGCCCACCCAAAATCCTTTGCAGTTTTAACATCGCTGCAGTTTGGGGATTTCTGTGGGAAAAGCAAGTCTTATGGCTTGACTGGTGTGCAGATTTTTGTTTAACATTGTAATATATATATATATCACAAATAATTTTCTAATATATTCATTATGAAGAACTTTTTTATTAGCAATAATCAGCATGGTTTTATGAAACATCGGTTATGCCAAACTAACCTAATTGCATTCTATGTAGAAGTAAGAAGGGTGGTGGGGTATGTTCGTATGTCAACCATGAGTTAAAGTCAAATCTTAGGCATATGGAGTGTGACGAGGAAAGTGTGGAAGCTTTATGTGTAGATATCTGTTTGGGACAACAGAAGGAAAATACATTATTGGTTGGGATATGTTATAAACCACCTAATGTAAATATTAATGAGAAAGTACAGCTGTTAGAGCAAATTGGGAAAGCTGCAAATCTGGGTAACACGTTAATTATAGGAGATAGAGGGATAGAGGGGCTAGAACGTCAGCAAGGGGAATCAGGTTTTTGAACGTGTTAAATGACACCTTCATGTCACAACTGGTACAAGCACCAACTCGAAAGGATGCTTGTCTGGATCTTGTTATAACAAACAATGTTGATCTTCTGACCAACATTTAAGTAGGGGAGCATTTGGGAAATAGTGATCACAATATGATTTTTTTTTAAATAAACTCAAAAAAGCAAAAGCATGTGGGGTATACTAAAACGTATAAATTTCTAAAAATACAATTTCAATAAGGTTAGGGCAGCTCTACAACATATTGACTGGCATAAACGCCTTAGTTAAAAAAAAAAACAAAAAAAAAAACTGAGGATAAATGGAAACTCTTCAAACAAATATTAAAAAGTAAATTTCTCAGTATGTACCATTGGGTAATAAATATAAAAGAAACACATTGAAACCAGTGTGGCTTAGTAGAAAAGTAAAACAAGAGATTAAAAATAAGAAAAGGGCATTTAAAGCATTTAAATCGGACAAATAAGAGGCATCCTATATAAGATATAAGGAAGACAATAATGCTGGCAAAAAGCAATTAAAGTGGCTAAACTAGAAAATGAGAAATTGAAAGCCAAATAATCCAAAACCAACCCCAAAAAATGTAAAGTACATCAATTCTAAAAAAACAAAAAAAGAAAATGTAGGTACACTGGAAACAGAGATGGGTCTGTTAGTTAATGAAGACCAGGAAAAGGCAGACATTTTAAATAACTACTTTTCTTCAGTATATAATAATGAGTATCCTATGGCAAGATATATGCAAATGACTGCTGCAAAAAAACGTGCAGATAACTTGTGATTGGATGACTCGAGACAAGGTGCTACAGCAGTTAAAGAAAATGAATGTAAATAACGCTCCGGGTCCTGACGGTATTCACCCATGAGTACTTAAAGGACCACTCTAGGCACCCAGACCACTTCAGCTTAATGAAGTGGTCTGGGTGCCTGGTCCAGCTAGGGTTAACCCATTTTTTATAATTATAGCAGTTTTAGAGAAACTGCTATAATTATGAATGGGTTAAGCCTTCCCCCTAATCCTCTAGTGGCTGTCTCATTGACAGCCACTAGAGGCGCTTGCGTGCTTCTCACTGTGATTTTCACAGTGAGAGCACGCAAGCGTCCATAGGAAAGCATTGTAAATGCTTTCCTATGCGACGGGCTGAATGCGCGCGCAGCTCTTGCCGCGCGTGCGCATTCAGCCCGGCGGAGGAGGATCGGAGGAGGAGAGCTCCCCGCCCAGCGCTGGAAAAAGGTAAGTTATTACCCCTTTTCCCCTTCCAGAGCCGGGCGGGAGGGGGACCCTGAGGGTGGGGGCACCCTCAGGGCACTATAGTGCCAGGAAAACGAGTATGTTTTCCTGGCACTATAGTGGTCCTTTAAGGCGCTAATTGGGGAAACAAGTGAACATCTGTATTTAATCTTTCAAGATTCTTTTGTTTCAGGTATTGTACCGGAGGATTGGAGGAAGGCAGATGCTGTATCTATATTTTAAAAGGGTTCAAAATCCTCGCCTGGACATTATAGACCTGTGAGCTATTAAGGAATAATTTTCAGGAATTAATTGGGAAGAACTAGGCAATAATCAGCATGGTTTTATGAAACATAGGTCACCTCAAACTGACCTAATTGCATTCTACGAAGAAGTAAATAGAAGTATAAATCAAGGTGTTGCAGTGGATGTGATCTACTTGGATTTTTCAAAGTATTTGATACAGTTCCACACAATAGGTTAGTCTTCAAACTAAAATAAATTGGTCTAGATGAATATATTTGTTCTTGGGTAGAACATTTAATTAAGGATAGAGTACAACAATTTGTCATTAATGGTACATTTTCAAGCTGGGCAAAATTGGTAAGTGCAAGGATCACCCGATGGTTCCTTTCCCTTCAGCCCTACAAATTTGTAGTGAAACATAGAACCGGCCTCCTTGATGCTAATGCAGATGCATTGTCTAGAGTGCATAGTCTCTATGTCACAGCCACTCCACCCTGTTGTGTTTTGCTGGGAGGAAGGATATGTGGCAGTGTAAGGGAACACTGCTATATTAGCCCCAGAATGGCACTTTCAGTGTTCCCTGACTAGAGGGGGTTAACAATCAGGTTGCTCTAGTACATCAATTAGGGAGCTACATAAACCCTATGCAGAGGGAAATCAGTATGTCCTGTGAAGAGCTGGGGCGGAGACAGAGAGACTGTGAGTCAAAAAGACTGCTGAAACTGTGTGGAAAAATAGTTATTTTGCAAGCCTTTATTTTTATTTGTTAAACTACTGGGGTCAGCTTAGCTGCCCAGTAGCATAGAAAAGGTACTCTATGTTAGTTAGTCTCCAGTGTGGAGTAGCAGTTTATTTTGGTTTTAATGCGTTGTTGTGACTCAATTGGGGCCGGCTTGCTAAATAAAGCTTTCCTCATATTTGGAAGAAAGAACTGTTTCTGTTTTTTATGACCTAAGACCCGGCCAGCCTGCTACAGTGTGTGTGTGTGTTCTGTTTTGGGACCGCTTCTATTTAATATATGTATAAATGATCTTGAAATAGGCATTGAAAGACATGTTTTAGTGTTTGCAGATGACAGAAAGCTTTGTAAAGTAATACAATGTGAGCAGGATATTGCTTTGCTGCAGAGGATTTTGGATAGATTACTAGGCATTAAAATGGCAGATGAAATTTAATGAAGAGAAATGCAAAGTTATGCACTTCGGGGTCAGGAATGCACAAGCAACTTACACCCTAAACTGTAGTGAATTAGGGGTAATCACACAGGAGAAGGATTTGGGAATTGTTATAGACAACAAATTAGGCAGTGATATGCAATGTCAATTTGCAGTTGCTAAGTACAGTAAGGCTTTGCCATGTATAAATAGGGGCATATATTCTTGGGAAGAAAATATAATTTTGCCTCTTTATACATTGCTGTGCAATTCCGGGGACCTGTTCTAAAGAAGGATGTCATGGCACTAGAAAAAGTGCAAAGACGAGCTGCAAAATTGATAAAAGGAATGGAGCATTATAGTTAAAAAGAAATGTTAAAAAAATTTAATCTCTTTAGTTTGGAAAAATGGTGCCTCAGAGGGAATATGATAACATTATACAAATATATTCGGGGCCAGTACAAACCATTATCTGGAAATCTGTTCATAAACAGGGCTATACATGGGACTCAAGGTCACGCATTTAGGTAAGAAGAAATGAGATTAAATCTAAGGCAAAGAAAATGTTTTTTTTTTTTTTTTTTTTACAGTAAGAACTATAAGGATATGGAAATCTCTGCCTGAAGAGGTGGTTTTATAAGAGTCCATACAGATGTTTAAACAGCAATTTAATAAATACTTAACATACAGGGATATAACTTTTAATTAGTAGGGCAATAGCTGCTTGATCCAAGGAGATATTTGACTGCCATTTTGGGTCAAGAAGGAATTTTTCCTAGTTTGCAAAATTGGAAGCGGTTCAGAGTGGGGGTTTTGCCTTCTTTTGGATCAACAGCAAAAACATATATGAGGGAGGCTGAACTTGATGGACTCAAGTCCCTTTTCAGCTATGTAACACATTATGCATATATAGGAAATAAAAGAAATAAAAGAGTGTGTGTATATATTTATATATATATATATATATATATATATATATATATACACACACACACACACACACACACACACACACACTGTAGCAGGCTGGCCGGGTCTTAGGTCATAAAAAACAGAAACAGTTCTTTCTTCCAAATATGAGGAAAGCTTTATTTAGCAAGCCGGCCCCAATTGAGTCACAACAACGCATTAAAACCAAAATAAACTGCTACTCCACACTGGAGACTAACTAACATAGAGTACCTTTTCTATGCTACTGGGCAGCTAAGCTGACCCCAGTAGTTTAACAAATAAAAATAAAGGCTTGCAAAATAACTATTTTTCCCACACAGTTTCAGCAGTCTTTTTGACTCACAGTCTCTCTGTCTCCGCCCCAGCTCTTCACAGGACAGACTGATTTCCCTCTGCATAGGGTTTATGTAGCTCCCTAATTGATGTACTAGAGCAACCTGATTTTTAACCCCCTCTAGTCAGGGAACACTGAAAGTGCCATTCTGGGGCTAATATAGCAGTGTTCCCTTACACTGCCACATATCCTTCCTCCCAGCAAAACACAACAGGGTGGAGTGGCTGTGACATAGAGACTATGCACTCTAGACAATGCATCTGCATTAGCATCCAGGAGGCCGGTTCTATGTTTCACTACAAATTTGTAGGGCTGAAGGGAAAGGAATCATCGGGTGATTCTTGCATTTTTTTCCCTCGTTCCTCTGAATCCATTGCAAAGGAGCATGGTCCGTCACTAGAGTAAATAAACAACCCAACAAATGATACTTCAAGGACTCCACAACCCACTTGATGGCCAGGCATTCTTTCTCTACCACAGCGTAATTTTGTTCCCTAGGCAACAGTTTACAACTAAGGTGGTGCACAGGATGTTCCACACCCCCTACATACTATGATACTATGACAATACTGCTCCAAGACCCACCGCTGAAGCATCAGTCTGTAGAAAGAATTGCTCATTAATGTGTGGGGCTATCAATACTGGATGACAGCATAGGCCATTCTCAAATTCATAAATGCCATTTCAGACTCCTGACTCCACTGAACGATTCCCAGTCACCTCACTCTTGTCATCTCAGTAAAGTTAGGGTGGCAAAATGAGTTATAAACCTCCTGTAGTATCCGACAATACATAGAAAAGCCCTAACCTGTTTTTTAACTCAAGGGATGGGGCCATTTTTCAATGGCAGCTATTTTAATGATTTGAGGTTTGACCATGCCTCGTCCTATAGTATACCCCAAGTACTTAAGTTCCGGACATGCTAGTATACATTTAGCAGGGTTAACAGTAACCAGTACAGCTTCAAGTTTGTCTAAATGGGTTTCCCAATCCTGGCTGTAGATGACTAGATCATCTAAATAAGCAGAGGCATAGGCAGAATGGGGTCTCAACAGCTTATTCATCAACCTCTGGAAGGATTCAGGGGACCCATGTAAGCCAAATGGCAACACTGTATATTGAGGGGTCACAAAAGCATTTTTTTCCTTAGCAGATTTAGATAGGGGAATAAGCCAATAACCTTTTGTAAGGTCAAGACAGCTCAGATACTGCCACGTATTCATCCGCACATGGAAATGTGATTAATGGCATTTACTGTTCTGACAGGAAAAGTTGTGCCGAGCAACATTGCTGTCCTGACTGGAAAAGTTGTGCTGAGCAGCAATCATTGCACAGGAGGGTTTGTGCTGAGCAGCAATCATGCAAATAGGAACCTGGGGTCCACAGGCGGGGTATTTACACAATTCTACGTGCGGGGTCATACTGTAATCCTGACATTACGACACGGCCATAGATCCTGTAGAATTGTGTAAGCACATAGCTGCTTGTGAAAGAAAACTGGAGGATAATGATCACCGCATGAATCAATTTGCCCAGGCTTTCAGTACGCTTCTTACCCGAACAGCGCACATGCAACCTGCGGCCTCTCCTCCACCTATAGTACACTAGGCACCTACTATGTCCCTATCTCCCCCCCTGCATTTTGATAGTAATATTCAAGAATGCCAGGGATTTCTTAACCAAATGGAGTATCATTTTGAAGCCTCACCGGGATTTTTTCCCACAGACAGAGGTAAAATTGGTTACCTAATGAATCAGTTAAAAAGTAAAGCTTTAGCTTGTGCCAATCCATTATGAGATAGTAATAGGAGTGTGGCACACAATTACCAGGAGTTCCTTATGGAATTCAAACGTTTGAACTTTTAGGCAGAGAGGATGACGCCTCTACTGCCCTGATGCATATTAGACAAGGGAACCGGTCTATCTCGGAATATGCCATAGAATTTCGTACCCTAGCTTCCGAGGTAGACTGGACTAATAGTGGATTAGTCTCTGCATTTAAAAAGGGACTATCTGAAACTATGCTAGATGAGATTGCCGGCAAAGACAATCTTAATGAATTTATCACTTTTGTCATGCAGATTGATAATAGATTGAGAACCAGAGAGGCTACTAGAAACAAGACCAGGTGCATGAGTATGCATTTAGCACCCAGTTTCTCCAGACTTATTGTCCCTGAAATTACTGTACAGTCCAATGCAGTTGGGGGGTCACTAGACTGTCTGAAGTAGAAAGATAGTATAGGAGAAAAGAAGGCCTATGTCTATACTGCAGTAGGAAGGGACATATGAGAAACAATTGTCCCATACGTCCGGAAAACTTAAGGGGACAGGTCTTAGGTGTAATGGAAACGTCCTCTGGAAAGAATAAAAATAGGTTTCTCCTTGATATTCCTATAGTCTTTGACAAAAAAATAACTTTTCATGCAAAGCCCTGATGGATTCAGGTGCTGCTGGAAACTTAATCAACGTTCAATTTGTCAACGGTAATACTATACCTATCAAGGAGAGACAATCACCCCTAGCTGAAGAAGCTATTGATGGGAGACCACTCTCACAACCATTGATAACGCATGGCACCTTACCCATTAATTTTTCCATTGGTGCCTTACATAAGGAAGAGATTACATCCCAACACCAGTAAGCCTTTCATACTGGAGGTTGATGCTTCAGAGACTCTGTTACATCCTTTTGGTTACTTTTCTAGAAAGTCATCTCCTGCTGAGCGCAATTACGATATTGGCAATAGAGAGTTGTTGGGCATTATTCTAGCTCTCAAGGAGTGGTGAGATCTTCTAGAGGGTTCCAAGGACCCCCTTTTGATCATTACTGATCAAAAAAAAAAGGCTTATCTTCTAGACAAAAACTGGCTAAGCGATTATCTTCTAGATAAGCTAGGTGGTCTCTATTTCTTTCTCGCTTTAATTTTCTTATCACCTACAGAAGTGGTTCTAAAAATGTCAAGGTCAACACCTTGTCCAGGCAGTTTGATACTGAGGCTATACTAGAGCAAGAAACGTCCCATATCATTTCCCCTGAATGTATCATTGTGTCCACTGTCCTTTCATTGTCCTCTCCACTGCTTGGCTCCATCATGAAGGCTCAGTCTCAGGTGCCCTTTGGTAAACCTCAGGACAAACTGTTTGTTCCATCGTGGGAAAGGGTTAATATCATGAAGGTGTTTCACAACAATGTGTCTGCTGGTCACCTATGTATTAATATATCCACTTCTGCTATCATGAGGTCATTCTGGTGGGATTCCCTCAGGAAGGATGTAAAGGAATATGTGCAGGCTTGTTCTGTTTGTGCGGTTTCCAAAGTGCCTCATAAACTCCCTTGTGGCTTGTTACAACCTCTTCCTATTCCTGAGGTCCCATGGTCCCACTTGTCCATGGACTTCATTGTTGAACTTCCTAGTTCTAATGGTTATACCACCATTCTCATGTTTGGGGACCGTTTTTCTAAAATGGCTAATTTTATTCCACTCAAGAAATTGCCGTCATCTCAAGACCTGGTACTAATCTTTATACAAGAAATTGTCCGTCTGCATGGCATTCCTCAAAATATAGTATCTGACAGTTCTCAGTTTGTGTCTCGGTTTTGGAGGGCCTTCAATAAACAATTAGGGATTGAATTGTCTTTCATCCTCTTACCAACCCCAGACCAATGGTACAGCTGAGAGGGCTAACCAGTCCTTGGAATTATATTTGCGTGGTTTCGTAAATAGCACTCAAGACAATTTTTCCGAATTACTACAATGCTGACCATGACTCCTCTGGGCATAGTCCATTTTTTTGTTAAAATGGCTAGCATTGTACCGTCTGTTTTTTTCTGATACGGCTATTCCTGCTTTGGATGATAGTTTGGCTTCTATCCGTGATACCTGGGTTAAAGTTAAATCTGCTCTGGGTACTGCTGCTGACCGTTTCAAGCATTATGCTGATACACGTCGAGGTGCCAACCCTGTTTACCAAGTGGGTGAGAGGGTTTGGTAATCTTCTCGTAACATCAGGCTCAATGTCCCTAGCATGAAATTTGCTCCTAGGTTCATTGGACCTTTTCGGGTCCTTCGTAGGATCAATCCTATTGCGTACTCTCTGGTCCTTCCGGCCTCCTTGAAAATTCCTAATAGCTTTCATGTGTCCTTGCTCAAACCTCTTGTTTGCAATAAATGTACTGTCTCAAGTGTCCCTCCTCCTCCCTTAGTTGTTTCTGGACAGGAAGAGTATGAGGTCTCCTCCATAATTGATTCCAGGTTTTCTCAGGGCACTTTACAGTACTTGGTGGAGTGGAAAGGTTATGTACCAGCCGATCATTCTTGGGTTCCGGCATCTGATCTACATGCTGGCCGCAAGATTTGCTATTTTCACGCCAAACTTCCTTTCAAGCCCGGTGGGCGTCCTTCAGGTGGGGGGGTAATGTCACGTATTCATCCGCTTATAAAAATGTGGTTACTGCCAATCAGATCTAGAGGAGGGGTATTTAGGCCCAGTTCTCATCCTGCTCAGTGACCTGTCGTGGTTTCCCTTGTGGTTGTCCGAGAGCGCGTTATTGATTCTGGTTATTTGACTTTGGCATTGTTTTTGACTTCCCTGTTTTTTGGCATCCCTGACTCCTGGCTTTTCCTTATCGTTGGCTCTCTTTCTGTATCCCTTGACCTCGGCTATTCCTGACTATTCTTTGGCCGCACAACTGAATGGACGTGTACTAGAAGAGCTCCATGCACAACCACAGTTAATCCCTCACCATTGGGCAAATTCAACAACAACAAAGGGACACCCCAAAAAGTCCATATCTAATCAACAAAACCCCAACAAACACCTAAAAGACTAATTGGGTGCCTTGACCAAGTATGGCCCCAATATGGCGGCGGAATCCGTGTAGGATTGTTCCAAGTCATCCAGCCCTGTGGATCGGGCATCAATCCAAGGGGACATTGACATCAAAGAGGCCATCAAAAACCTGCCATCAAAGAGCGACCTCGCCACCATGCTGGGCAGCTTGGAAAAATCCTTCCACAACAAGCTGGAAATCCTAACCAACGACACCCGCCATACCAGCTGTTTGGAGGATGACAGAGACTTCCATGCTACCCAGATACAACAACTCCATGCTACCCAGATACAGCAAGCCCAAACCTCATACTAATCAGCTTTACACCGATCCCTTGACGACATTGATAACAGAGGGCACAGAAATAACCTCTGCATCAAAGACCTAAGCGAGAACGACCAAGAAGACCTCTCTTCCATACTGACAGAGCTCTTCAACCTGATCCTAGGCAGGGCCCCAGACATGCCAGTGCTCTTGGATAGAGCCCAAAGAGCGCTCAGATCATGAGGCGCTTCAGCGGAGTCCCCCAGTGACGTGATATGTAGACTTCACTACTTCACACTGAAGGAAGACATCCTCAACGCACTGCGACAAACAGCTCAACCGCTCCTGTTCCACAAAATGCCACTACAGATCTACCCGGACATCTCCTGGGGAACTCTGCAGGCCAGGAGGGAACTCAGACCGATCACAGACTTACTTAGGGCACGCAACATCAGGTACCGATGGGGCTTCCCCTTTGCCTTAATTGTTACCCATAGAGGCTCAACCCACTTACTAAGCTCAGCGCTGGATGTTGCCTCCTTCACACAAGCCCTAGACCTCACCGAAGTGCAGATCCCGGACTGGTGTGGCCCAGTTAAACATTCCCGGCTCAAACAAAAACAAAAGGGGACGACTCCCTCGAAACGGAGGAGACAAGAACAAGACGATGCTCAGGCCGGACTGGGTACACCGAGAGGACAACGATACCAACACTGATCACCCCACACCAGATCTCTCGAGAGGACCACAAGGACCGTACACCTAATATAGTGACTCACAACCATTGACATTGCCTTCTATCCAAGTCATACCCATTCCCACATCCCATGTTACACAGCCGACACCCAAAGAACTCTACCTGCATGCTGTTCCCGCATAGTCCCAGATGCCACCTCTACCAGAGATGATCTAGTGGAACCACACCATGTCTTCCACGATAAGTATCATGCTGCCTAAGCCCTGCACCTCTGGGACTTTTCCCCTCTTCCTCACACACAAGCCCCTTCCCGATTCCCTCTCGACTCGACCCCCCACACCAATGAAGACTGTGATACGTTACCCGGACTATGATTAACGGTCTACACAGCCAAAGGCCTAAACCTCCTTACCACGAACTCATGTTCTCCCCCACCAGGCATGATTTCCCCATATATCCCAAAAACGAGCTGTGTATAGAATGTGATGTGTATCTTGATTGATGTTTATGTTATGCCTATACCATGGTACCTCCACAACTGTATAACAGAGGAACACGGCCCGTATGCTCCATAACTCCCCCTCCCCCACCTGCTGCCACCTCGGCCTGGGACCTCCTTGTCTGGGAATCACCCCCCCCATTTCAAGGCCATCTGATTTGGGCCCCCCCCCCACCCACTTGACCTCCCCCTCTAACTATCGATGTCTAGTACATCTTAACTCTTCCCAACATTTTCTGGACAGGAAGAGTATGAGGTCTCCTCCATAATTGATTCCAGGTTTTCTCAGGGCACTTTACAGTACTTGGTGGATTGAAAAGCCGATCGTTCTTGGGTTCCGGCATCTGATATACATGCTGGCCGCAAGATTCGCTATTTTCACGCCAAACTTCCTTTCAAGCCTGGTCCTGCCCGCCCGGTGGGCGTTCTTCAGGTGGGGGGGGTAATGTCACGTATTCATCCGCTTATAAAAATGTGGTTAATGGCATTTACTGTCCACACAGGAAGAGTTGTGCCGAGCAGCAACCAAATCCACAGAAGGTTTAATGCTGAGCAGCAATTATGCAAATGGGAACCTGGTAACTGCCTTTGGGGTCAAAGGCCGGTTACAGCCAATCTCCATTTCGAATACACTGGATTAGCAGTGGAGTGCCGACCGCACTGCCAAAGCGTTATCCCCATGACCCCCATACCTCCGACCAACCTGGTGATAATGCCGATCTCTCTCCTACCCCCGCCGGTCTCCTAGACTGACCCGTGGTGATTGCCTGATCCTACCGAGGGCCTCTGCCCCCTGGAGGACTATCACCAACGCTCGTAGATTTGAACGAGCTGTAGGGATTCAAACGCATATCGTAACAATCCGGATTGCCCTCCAATTGTTTCCCTGCTCTGTTTTACTTCATTTTAATCCTTTGATTTAGTCCTTTACTTTCATGATATTGTAACCTCATAACTTTACCATTGTTATAAGTTTTCACCCACAAACTACCTGACATACTAAACTTTTTTCTGACCTTCTACACAGACCTATATAATCTATGCAAGGTTCCCCAAAACAAATCCGATATCGAACAATTCTTAGCCATTAGAATGACCCAAACCATACCCGCACAAGATGTCTGTTTCAATCTTTTTTTAATTACATTTTTATAGCAATATTAATAGACAAAACGACATCATGGGGTAGGGACCATACAGAAAAAAAAAAGGTATCCTGTCCCCAAAAAACATACATAGGTATATTGACCTACTTCAATTTACAACAGAGATAAGCCTTCTAATACAAAGTGGTATAATAATAATAATTTCCCAAAGAAGGAATATCAATGTCCGAGAATGTCAATGCTTTTTTCTCCAGGATCTAGCAATTAATATTTTGGTAGCCATTAAGCAATGTATGATCACAATGTCGAGATTATCTTTTATTTCAAAACCCATAAGATGGAGTAGGGCAATTTCTGGTTTATGTTCCAGATGTACACCTCCAATCCTATATATAAATTCAAATGTAATATTCCAGAGAGACTTAAATCTAGGACAGGTCCACCATATATGAAACATAGAAACACCTGGGTGTAGACACCACCAGCAATTAGATGGATTTGTGATAGATATTTTAGCAAGTCTAGTCGGTACCAAGTACCATCTATACAATATTTTAGTAACGGTCTCAAGAATATTCAGACCGTAAATTTTTTTTTTAGTCCTCATAAAGGATTTACACCATTTATTAAATGGAATAGGTATTGCTAGGTCAGTTTCCAATTTGGTTAAAGCTTTGGGGATAACTGGAGTCCCCTTAGTTTTCATTAGTTCTACTGCAATAGAGAATATCTTTTTAACCTTACACCCGGAAAAAAATTATCCTAAACAATTTCCCGAAACGGCCTTCTAGCACTAATATGTTAACTTTTAAATAGCTCTTAATACGAAGGAAGTTAAATAATTCTCTAGAAGGTAAATCTAACCAATTTTTCAAAACTTCAAAGCTTTTCAATTGATGATCATTATAAAGATCTTTTATCTTATAATTAGAATCTTTAAACCAGTTCGTCAGATTTATCTCTAACATAAAACATTCTAACGACCTTAGACTGAGGTTCTCATAAAGTTCTTTTTATTAATATTCAGCTTTTTCTTTATATTGGTCAATTATTTTAATGTCTGTGATAGAGTCAAGGGGAAATGAAAAGTAATCTCACAGAAATGCTTATTCTGACTTGCCTCTCTCCATAAGAGAACTTCGAGATTATCTAGACCAACTCTGGCTGCCTCAATTTTATACCAAGCTTGGTCTTGGTCTTAGTTGTAGATTACTAGCGTGGACCAGCATATTGGCCTGATAGATTTGATTAACCCAACCCCCGCCCTGGTGGGCCTTCCTTGATAAAGTATATGTATTAATTCTTGGTCTCCTCCTTCTCCAAATATAAACTGTAATGCTGTTTTGCAGCATATTCAACCAATAGCTTGAAATCAAGAGAGGGAGCATACCGAATAGGTACGCCCATTTAGGAATTATATAGGCTTTAATGGTATTAATCCTTCCCCACCAGGAGATTTCATGCACTCTCCATTCTTTTAATAACATATTAGTCTCTTTTAACAATTTCAAAAAATTAATTTCCATAGTCCGTCTTGTGTCTGCAGATATAATCACCCCTAAATTTATAAACTCTTTTTTCTTCCATTTAAAATCAAAATCTTTCTTTAAAGAAATTAAATTATCTTTCTGTATATTATTGGGCATAGCTATTGTTTTATTCGTATTCAGACTATAATTTGTAACACTACTATAGTTGTTGAATTCTTGCATTAAATGAGGAAGAGAGAGAAGTGGATCAGTAATAGAGATTAAGATATTGTCTGCATATAAACATATCTTCCATTCATCAAGTTGAGTTCCTAATCCTTTGATCCAAACATTTTGTCTGATATTATTTGCCAGCGGTTCTATTGATAAAACATATAATAAAGGCGAGAGAGGACACCCCTGTCTCGTACCGTTATTAATATAGAACCAATCTGAGCATAAATCATGGGCTACTATACGGGCAGAGGGATTCGAATATATGGCGCCTACCGCATTCATAAACCACCCTTCGAAACCGAACTGTAACAAAGTTCTCTTCAGAAACCCTGTCGAAGGCTTTTTCTGCGTCAACCGACAGGGTCAGAAGGGGGGTTCCCTCAGCCCGAGCCCATTCTATAATGTCCAGAACCCTGCGTGTGTTATTAGAGGAGTGCCTTCCCTGCATAAAACCTATCTGGTCCCTATGTATAAATGATGGCAAAACTATTTTCAAATGTTCCGCTAAAATTGCGGCATAGAGTTTAATATACACATTGACCAAAGAAATAGGACGATAGTTACTCACATCATATGGACTTTTGAACCTGTTTCAAAATCGGAGTAATATGTGCCCTTAATAAATCTCGAGAAGCAGTCCCTTTGATTGCCATTTCATTAAAGGTATCAGTTAACAACAGGAGTTATTGTCTTTTAAAAACCTTAAAAAACAAATTTGTATACCCATCCGGGCCAGGAGCTTTACTATTAACAAGCTTATCAATTGCTAACTCAATTTCATGTTGAGATATATTTCTATTAAGCTTCTCCGTCTGGTCATTACATAATTTGGATAGATTAGAATTTTTCAAATAATTGTCCAACAAACTTAGGTCAGGGGATTTATTCAGGTTATATAATTTTTGATAAACTCTAAAGTTACTGGCAATTTCTTCTGGCTTATAGATATAATTAATTCCATCCCTTAGTTTAGAGATCTTATGGTCAGTCATCTTTTTCTTTAGTTTATTTGTTAACACCGAGTCTATCCGATTATTCTTTTAATAATATTTAATATGTAACTTATTTAAATTACGTTCTACCCTGTTCTTAATCTGATCATTTATCTTTTCTTGGTAGACTTTAATGGCTAAGGCTCTCTTCCTCAGAGTAGGATTGTTTATTAGCTTTAGAAAGATTCTAAAATTGAATATAGAGATCAGACAAAATATTGTCTATATTCCTTTTTTGGTAACTTGCTAGTTTAATCCAATATCCCCTAATGACTACTTTACAGGAGGACCATAAACATTCTTTAGATAAATTCTCAGATGAATTCTCCTTAATAAAAAAATCAATTAACTTCTCTATATGTTCTACATTTGCTTTGTTTTTTTAGCAAATAATCTGCCAATCTCCAAATCTGAGGAGGTCTCTTATTAATTACCACCAGGTCTGCGATTACCATATCATGATCTGACCAAGTGTTTTCAACGATAGAAATTGAGGAAATAGCCTGTACTAAATTTAAATTACCCAGAATCATATCTATCCGAGCAGCCGAATTATGAGGGATAGATCTATTCGTAAAATTTCTTTCATTAGGGTGGAACAGTCTCAAACAGTCTTTCTTAATCACTCTACTTAAAGACGCTGCCTTTTAAGGGATTGATCTATCCTCTGGTTTTAAGCCAATTGCTTGTCCAAAAAGGTATCAAAAATGCAGTTAACATCACCTGCGATAATAACTCTACCTTTTTTTAACCTGTTCTACCAGACCTAAAATTTTAGTCAATGTTTTAATTGGATCTTTATTAGGCAAATATACATTGACTAAAGTATAATCCAACCCATTCAATTGACCCACCAAAATAATAAATCTCCCTTCCGGGTCTAGATAATTATAACAGCAATCAAAGGTAACTTCTCTAGAAAAAATTATAGATACATTTCTTTGTTTCCTTTTAAGGATGCAGAATAAATCAGAGGATATTTTTTGTAAAACCATAATTTCCTAGCTTCCCCTAACCAGTGGGTTTCCTGAATAAAACCTACTTGAATTTTCTGATTAACCAGAGTATTAAACAAAAAACCTTGTTTAAGAGGAGAGTTGAGGCCTTGGGCATTAATAGTTAGAATTCTAACCATAACTTAATCTATATTTCTTTTTAGGGCTCCACATCTGCAATATACAAGACCAGCTGAACATACTACACACCTGACAAAACAACATTAAAACATTCAAATCTACATAAACAACTGGAATACCAAAAATAACATTCCACGTACTGGTAATCCCATAGAATCCCACAGGGATGGGCATAGAAACTCAAAATTTCTTATAGCGAGAGAGAGAGAGAAAAAAAAAAAAAAAAAAGGAATGTCCTATAATAGGTCTCTCTTAAAGATTGTCAAAAACCAGCACCAATCAAGATTATTTCCTAAATTATAATACTCTATATTGATTACACCACTCCTAGTATTATCCTTAATTTTCCTATTATCCCTTTTGGGGCCATTGTGAATACACTATCTCTAAAATATTAAATATAAACAATTCTAAATAATTTACTGTTTACAGTGCTATCATCAGAATCTCTGCTCCAATATTACCAGTATAAACTACTTCACATATTGTCCCTTTTAGGGCATTATAATTACACTCTTAGCTCCCAAACTGATAATCACCTTTAACCTTAAATTCTAAATTAGAGAAAAAAAAAAAAAAGAAAACCTATCATCAGTTCTAAATTGTTTAGTGTTTACAGTGATAACACCAAACTCTTTGTTCCAATATTACCACAAATTATCCCTTTAGGGGCATTATAAATACATTCCTAGCTCCCATAAACTTTTCCACGTGAAAAAAAAACAAAAAAAACTCTTATCTCTTCCTCCTCCCTCTCCTCCTCAGGCGAGCACTAACACATCGCCCAGCGGGCTAATACCTAAAACTACATGTCACTATCTTAACCAGACATGAACCAGATCTACTGTCTTGAAAGACTTACATATATCTTTATAACTAATTAGTAAAGCTGATTGAGCGGTCCATTTAAACTTTAAATTGAATTTCTTCAAATACGGAAAAAACGTAGAAAAGGAATTTCTTCTTTGCCTCGTTAGACAGGAGACATCTGTTAAAACTTTTATTGCTTTAAACTTTTCGTCATTTATCTTCATCTTCTTTGCTGACTGAAGGATCTGAGTCCTGAAACCATATGAAGCAAACGCCGCGATAACATCATGTGGGTACACCTGGTCTTTCTTTCTATAGGAGAGACGATGATACCGAGACATCTTTGTATCTTGCTGTGCCATGGGAATCCCCAAACAGTTAAAGTAATTTATTAGAAAGTCATATAGTTGAGCATCTGATATTTCCTCAGGTATATTTCTGAACCTTAGGTTCAGCCTTCTTGATCTATCTTCCAGATCACACATTTTATCTTCCATTTCTTTCATTTTCAATTCCATCTTAATTTGAGTCGCACAAGATGTCACACACCTAGACTACCCCATAACCACAGATGAATTCCTTGAGGTAGTCATAAAATCAGGAGCCACCCCAGCATATCTCCACACCCTTCACCGCTCTACCAAATCACGCACAACCCACAGTTCCGCCCTGGTATGGATCACTCCAGATTCCACACCCCTCCAGACACCCGTTATCTTCTACTCAAAAAAGTACTAAACACACAAGGTGTTAAACCAATAGGAGAAATCTTTATTGCCCAAACACCACCTGCGATACAAACCTTCTGCTACTCCCAACTCAAACACTTCATACACTACAATACTAAGTTAACTCATGGACTCAGGAATCGCACCCTCTTTGAAACACTATGTACTAGACACACAACCATTACCAAACTGATCTCCACCCTCTATCGGACGCTACTCAATGACACTTCTCCATCACACCCGCAATACACAGACCGGTGGGCAGAGGAACTCAACATCATATTCATAGACGCAGAGGTTGCAAAGATTTTCGACAACATATTCCACACCTCCATAAGTACAGCGATCAACGAAAGTAACTATAAAAGGGTGACTAGATGGCACTATACACCACTTAAACTACACAAATACTACCCACTCACAAAGGCAGCTTGCTGGAGGTGTAACCACCCAGAGGGCAATACTGGCCATGTCTGGTGGCTATGTAACTCAGTGAAACCATACTGGAACAAAATATTCCATCTCATCCACCAAATCTCAGACAAGCAACTCCCGATATCCCCCAAGACAGTTATTTTCTTTCTGTTTCCATCCTCCATTCCTCGCACCCAGCGCAGGCTACTCTACCACCTACTTACAGCAGCAAACGCACTCATTCCAACACACTGGAAATGCTCCCACCCCCCCACAATTAGAGAATGGATAGCCAAGGTCAAATCCTACAGAGTCACGAATGAAATCCATTCCACCCGCTCACACGCACACCCTGCATACACCAACAGCTGGCAACCATGGCTTGACTATCTTGCCGCCTCTACCTAATGCACCACCACCAAATACCTGTAGAACCGCACAAGGTCTGCTCCCCACACTATGTATATAAATCAAGCATTTCAATCCTTTATATATATTCGATACCCCAAGCCCATTGCAACACTGTACCAAAACTACTTTTTGTCATGCTTGTAATATATTATCATACCGATTCGTAAAACTAATTCATGTGTTGTTCTCAATATCTTTTACGGTCTGCATACCGTACCAGTACCTGCTGAACTTGTAATACCTTTTTCATTACACAATAAAAACTTTTAAAAAATAAATAAATTGACCGTACAAAACCAGAAACCTGCTGGAGATGTGGGGAGACACTCGGCACCATGACAAACATTTGGTGGGCATGTTCAGGGCTGACCATTTTTTGGGAAGGAATATCTGACACCATAGAGGGTTCTACAGGTGTAAAATTACCACACTCAACTGAAACTTACCTAATGCTCACATGGCCCCAAACACTGAAGAAAGATGATGCCTACCTCACATACCATACTATCATTGCTGCTCTAATGACTATTAGCAGACACTGGTTAAAAAAAAAAAAAAAAGACACCTAGCATACAACAGTGCCTAAAAATGGTCGACACCACCAAGAAATACGAAACAGCAGCAAGAAGAACGCAAACAGCAAAAAATATTCTGGCTCATAGCATGGCACAAATGGGATGTGTGGCGCCAACAACAACAAATACACACCTAATACCCCACAGGGCTGAATGCAATAGCTACATAACTAGTTCTAAAGGCCCCACACACAAACCCCAACATGGGGAAAAAAAAGTCTTGAAGTCAAAGACCAATAAATCTCCCCTCCTACCCCCCTTCTCCCCCTCGTTTACCCCAGTTCCACAGGCTCTAGGGAGCTGTAAAAGCGATAAGATGTATTGTATGAAACAACATTAAACATGTTTACGTATTTCATTTTGAAATTCTGTACAAAATAACAACAATGTGTTTCTTTGCATATGTCATTTACATACGGACAGCGACTGTTCATAATGTCGAAATGTACCGAACTCAATAAAATGCTATACAAAAAAACTTTATTGTAAGTTGGAAAAATTTATCTTTGATCAGTCTGAAGTACTGTTTTTTTTAGGATATAATATTTCTGCCTAGGGGTTTCAGATGGATCCTAAAAAACTAGAGTCTGTTCTACAGTGGCCTTTACCCACTGGGTTAAAAGCTATTCAAAGGTTCATTGGTTTCGCCAATTATTACAGAATGTTATTACAAGGATTTTCTTCAGTAATAGCCCCCATCATCAATATGAGACGCTAGGGGGCTAGTAGTATGATATGGTCTAAGGAGGCTATTGAAGCCTTTGAAACTCTCAAACAGCAGTTTGCCTCAGCCAACATATTGATACGTCCTGACACCAGTAAGCCTTTCATACTGGAGGTTGATGCTTCAGAGACAGGGGTCTCTGGGTCTCTACATCCTTGTGGTTACTTTTCTAGAAAGTTGTCTCCTGCTGAGCGCAATTACGATATTGACATTATTGAATATCGAATAGAGAATTGTTGGCCATTATTCTAGCTCTCAAGGAGTGGCAACATCTTTTAGAGGGTTCCAAAGACCCCCTTTTGATCATTACTGATCACAAAAACCTGACTTACATGGGAGATGCCAAGCGATTATCTTCTAGACAAGCTAGTTGGTCTATATTTGTTTCTCGCTTTAATTTTCTTATCACTTATAGACCTGGTTCTAAAAATGTAAAGGCCAACGCCTTGTCCAGGCAGTTTGGTACTGAGAGCAAGAAATTCCCCTGGAATGTATCATTGCGTCCACTGTCCTTTCATTGTCCTCCCCACTGCATGGTGGCTCATTCTCAAGCGCCCTTTGGTAAACAATTAGGATGGTCGCCTGATGTCAAGTTTTTCTCTATGGCTCAGCGCGCATTGGAGCAAGCGATGGGGCGCACGGCGGGCCAACCTCACCCCTCGGTTCCCTGTCTCTGGTCCTGCATGTTCTAAGGGTGGTTAGTCATTAGCATAGTCCTCCCAGGGTTGCCAATTTTTTTTAAAGTTTGTTTCTGTATTTCTGATCTGGGCTGTGAGTTTGTCCATCAGGTACGTGTCGTTGACCTTCACTATTACGTCGTTGGTCGAGGGAACTGTGGGTTTCAGCCATGACTGGGCCAAGACCCGGCTAGCTGCCAGGGTGAGTTTATTTAGGAGTTGCTGTTCCTTTCGGCGGAGGCAGTCTGTGGGCTTGGACAGCAGGACGGACCAGGGGTCCACGTCTATATGTTTCTCGAACACGTCTGTCAGCAGTGTCTGAACCAGTTTCCGGAATCTGCTGACATTTGGGCATTCCCACGACATGCCCTTATTTCCGCTCCCCTTCCAACATGTGTCTGTCGTGGTTTTTCCCATTCTGTGTAATTGCAATGGTGTGGTGTACCAACCCATTAGCATTTTGTATGCTTGTTCCTGTTGTAGGACGCATCTCGAGGTTTTCGCGGTTGCCTCCCATATGTCTGCCCAGTCTCCCCCCTCTAGTTCCTGTCCCAAGTCGGTCTCCCACTGTCCGATATATCTAGGGTCTTTGTCGTCCCTATTCAGGGCACTGAGTTGTTTGTATATGGTCTCCGTTCTGTTAGGTCTCCGAGGTACATAGTCATTTTTAAAACATCAGTTGGGTTTGGGCTGCTTCCCGAATCTCTGGGTTTTTGCCAAAGTCCTGCAGTTGTAAATATCTAATGTCTTTTGTGGTCAGGGGTGCTATGGCTTTTAGGTCATCAAATGTTCTAAAGGTTCCATTTTCATACATGTGGAGATCCCTCTGGACCCCCATGTCCTCTAAGACCCTGAAGTCTTGTGCGCTCAGGCCGGGCTCAAGCGCTTTGTTCCGCAGGTACGGGGCTAGCGGTGAAGGTGTGTTTTTAAAGGCATATTTAGAGACTGTTAGATCCCATATTCTTATGGAATTGAGAATAGCTGGGCAGGTAGTTCGGATGGGTGGTCTGTCTTGCGTGAGCACCCATATTAGGAATGTGGCAGATCTGTGCACATTAGTTGGGTTTCCAACTCTACCGAGCGGTGGGAACCCACCTGTGAGTGCCATGTTACCACCTGGGCCAGTTGTGCCGCCAGGTAGTAAGGTTTGAGAGCCCTAATAGGCCCCTGGACTTTGGCCGGTACAGTACCTGTCAAGCTACTCTGTCTCTTTTTTGTGCCCATATGAAGTTATCTATGGCGCTCTGTAGTGATGTTAGATCTTGTTTGGTTACTTTAACGGGTAGGGCCTGGAACAGGAACAGTAAGCAGGGTAATAGTGTCAATTTGACTGTGTGTCGTCTGCCTATCCAGGATATTGGCTTTTTGTGCCATTTCTCTATGTCCCGGCAGAGTGACTGAATAGTGGGTGTGTAGTTTACGGTGTATAGTTTATCAGAGTCTGAACCCCAGGTATTTAATATGGGATGTCATGATTTTGAGTGGGTGAGTGGTTTTTATCCTGGTGACTTTCTCTGGGTCCAGCCTGATTGGCATGGCCACCGATTTTTCGAGGTTTATCTTATAAACCAACACGTATCTGTATTCTTCGAGGAGGGTCAGTAGATGGGCTAGTGTGTGCTGGGGGTTGGTGAGTGTTATCATAACGTCGTCCGTGTATGTAGAGACCTTAAATTCCTCACCAGCGTTTCCCGCATGGTCTTATAGTATTAGCCATCAAATCCGTCCGGCCCTGGGGCTTTGTTGCATTTTAGGGTGGTGATCGCCCCATCTACCTCATCCTCGTCTATGGTGGCCCGCATGGTCAGTAGGGGGCCGGGTGTTGGTAGCTTGGCCTTGGTCATAATGTACCGCTTGGTCATAGACCTCGTTTCCGCCATTTAGCTCTGGGGAGTGGTCATATATTTTAGTGAGTAAGTCTGTGAAGATCTGGTTTATCTCCGTAGGGTTGTGGGTCCCTAAGCTCCTGGAGTCCCGGGGTCGTAGTTGACCATTTGTGTTGCATTTCTGCCTTTCAGAGCTCAAAAAGGGTTTCCGCTTTCCGTTTCTTGCTTCTGGACGCTATTTTGATTAGGGTTCAGCATATGACTGCCTTATGGGCGGCCCATATCGTGGTTTGTGTCAAGTCCAGTGTGTCGCAGAGTAAGCAGTTAGTTCGTACTGTACTTGTTTTGCCACCTCTGGAAGAGTGCACCGTTTAACCTCTATTCCCATGGGGTAGTGGTGCCGGGCAGTCTCAGTGTGAATTCAATATATGTGTGGTCTGACCACGTTATGAGATTGATTTGTGAGGACTGGATCCATGGGATCCCTCCTTGGTTTGTGAGGAATAGTTCAATTCGGGAGTACGTGGGCTGGGCCACCAAGTAGAACGTGTAGAACGTCCAGGGGTGTTGTAACCTTCAGGAGGCCAGTAGTCTTGTTTTTTATATGAATTTCGCTAGCAATTTATCCTGTCCCCTTGGAGGGACAATTTATCCTTGGGGTCTCTGCGCACACTTTGGTGCACTTCGGTCTGTCGCCGGGCAGGGTGTAGAGTTAAAGTCTCTGACTTTAATAGCAGCTCTCTGACCTCACTCTGCTTAATAGCAGCTCTCTGACCTCACCTTGCAACTCGACAGGGTACCTCTGTCAATCGCTGCTTCCTAGTACATGCGAGTACCATCAACACTGCACTGGAAAACCATAACCACCGTAAACCCTTACGAACCGCTACAGTTGGGGTCTCACCATGCTCCAGCCACCCTGGACCCAAGACCAGGTCCAGCTTCCAGTGGGTAGTCCAGAGAGCGTAGCAGGAACAGATCTTATAAGAGCTAGTGATTATACTCAGGGGAGTATTGTGATATAGCAATCCCTAGAGCGTATATAGTCCTCCAATCCCCCAAACATGAGCCAAGACTTCCTGAAGGGGTAAAGCATTCTGTTTAATGGAAGCCACGGCTGGCCTTTTATGCAAGTTTCCCAACAAGGGTGACACCCAGGTGGACCTTGTTGGGCACAGGAACCAAGTGAATAGACCAATAAAAACAGAGTCATACAGTGAGACACTCCCATACATAAACAATAGAATCCCTCCTCTGTGCTTGGGAGATAATTGAATCAGGAACTGTACTAATCTAACCCAATTATCTCCAAGCACAGAAAAGCATACAATTTTATGAAACTCCAAAAAGTATCTTAAAAGTTACATCCCCTGAGAGCCCCGATCTGGGTGAACAGCATATCCAAAACCACCCAGATTGGTTCAGGAATTTCCTGGAAGTCTTATTTTTGACCCAGCGTGCACATGGTCCCATGCCCAAAACAGTTCCAGAGACTTAGGGCTTACGGTCGGTCTCTCTGTCCAGAATACAAAAGTACATACTTCGCAGGAACAAAGCATTTTAAAGTGAATTGGGCCAGGTATATTGCAGGGCCCGTAGCCCTGAGGCAAGAGGCTGACAAACAGGCCCCTCCAAAACACAAGAAAAAATAAAGTTTTCACCTCAAAGAAGAAAAAAGAAAACGTACAGGTGGATTGGCACTAAACAATACAGAACAGCAACTACCCCCAGTGTCTAAAATTACTAAAAGACAATAACAAATAGTGGAATAACAGTATACAATGTGGGGGGGTGCAAGCAAGAGAAAAAAAACAATACTTATACTTTATGATCGTGAGTTTTGAAATTAATCTGAAAAATATAACAATATATACATAGCATTATACTGTATATATACAAGTATATTGTATGACAGGTAATGGGTCACTCACGATGTATAGAGCCTCGGATAGCAGGCTGTAGCTGTAATCACTTTTTAAAAATCAGCTTTTTCAGGCTATACACATGGTCTCACTGTAGTATCTGATGTCCTCTCGGATGCATAAAAGATGGATGCCAAACAAGGATAATTGAGGTAAAAAAAATATATTTACTCAAATAAAAACAGATAACAATAAAAGAACCGCGGTAAAAGAAAAAACATAAAATGGAGCTCTAAAGCGTTTCGACCTTCAGTCTTTGTCAAAGTGCATAGATTGAACTTCTCTCGGCGTGTTTTCAAATGTATCATCCGGAAGTTCAATTTCCCGCCCGGTGTTCCTCCGCATCGTACTTCCGCTTATGACGTCATGGCGCATATACTGTCATTGTGTCATTTCCTATGTGTCCGTCTTCGGTATTCCGGAAGTAATAGCTCAAACAACTCGGGAGACACCATTTTTGTAGCAGGCAAAAAAGTCCATAATAGCAAAGAAAACAGCAATGGTATAAAAATTACAAATAAATACTTATAAACATAATAAAATTAGGTGCATATATTGAGTCAAAATAGTGACGCCAATATATCATGAGGAGTTCCAAGAAATAATTTAATAACATACTCTTATGTAAAAAAATAAAATCTATATAAGTGCTGCCATCTCAAAGTCCACGTGGAGACCACCAGGAGACAAGGTGTCTAAATTAAAGATCCACCTCATCTCACAGCGGCTCAACATGGACTCGACATGGCCACCCCTCCAGTGGGTCCTAATCAATTGTATGCCATGGAAGGGGTCTCCTCCATGGACTTTCATAAAATGTAAAGAAACATTATGTTTCAGAAAACCTTTTTTTATATTATAAACATGCTCATGTATCCTTGTCTTCAAAGATCTTTAAGTTTTTCCAACATATTGAAGTCCACAAGGACACGTGAGCATTTTTCGAGTGGCAGGTAATTAGTGAGTCAACCTTAAAAATAGAAGGTCCCACACTCGATTTAAAATTCTCTATTTTCTTAGGTTTATTTTTAAAATTCCTACATCCCATACAATCTCCACAATAATAACCTTTATTATCTCTGTATATATTCAAAAAAATTACTATTATCTTTAGGTTTATCTAAATAACTGGAGGTTAAAATTTGCCTGAGGTTTTTGGCACCCCTGAACACTACTTTAGATTTTCTTTCAATATATGGTGAAATTTCCACATCTTGTTGTAGGATGTGCCAATTTTTATTAAGAAGTTTTCTTAGTTCTTTGTGTTCTTTATTATAACTAAAAATCATGGGGATTATTTCAGCTTTATTCTTCTTGTCTTTCACTATATTCATTTCTTCTTCCAATATTTCAGAGTGATAGCCTCTATCTAAAAATTGTTTCTTTAAGATATTGGCTTGACTTTCAAAGGAATCGAGGTCCGTACAATTAAGTCTTAGACGGACAAACTGGCCCCTAGGTATATTGTCCAGCCATGGTTGGAAATGGCAACTATGCCTGTGGATGTAATTGTTAACATCCACAGATTTAAAAAAAAGTGCGAGTGCTAATTTCCTGATTTTATACAGAAATCTCCAGATCTAAAAAGTGGATATGATTATTGCTAACTTCCTGAGTTAGATGTATATTCCACTGATTGGAATTTAAAAAATTGATAAAATCAAGAACAGAACTTTCGTCACCCTTCCAGATAAAAAAGATGCCATCAATATCTTTTATATAAGACCAAGTTCGCACTCCAACCATGCTGTGAATACACAAACCTATCCTCCCAATAAGACATAAATAGGTTAGCATAGCTGGGTGAGAACCTGGTCCCCATAGCTGTCCCCCTGCACTGTAAAAAGTAATCGCCCTCGAACCAGAAAAAATTGTTACGGAGGATAAAAGATATCCCCCTCCATAACAAAGTCCACCTGGTCCGTAGGGTACAGTGCAGAGGTTTCTAAAAAGAAGTGTGTAGGCTGGCAGCCTATCTCATGATCAATACACGTTTACAACCTAGTAACATCACAAGTAACGAAGAAAAAAGTCTTTGTTCCATTTGAAATCTTTCAGGGCATGTAATAAGCTCATAGAATCTTTTAAATAAGATGGACTTTTTAAACTAACGGTTTGAGGTGTATATCTACATATTTGGACAGATTAGATAAAAGAGAGCCTACTCCAGAGACTATGGGTCTCCCTGGAGGATTAGATGCATCTTTATGTAATTTTGGCAGTATATAAAACTGGAATCTTCAGGGATTTAATATTTAAGAAAGTATATTCCTTCTGATTAAGGATCCCCTTCAAGAGTCCATTATCCAAATATCTCAAATTCTTCATTAATATCTGCCTGTGGGTTTTTCCCCAACTTTTTATATGTATCACTGTACTCTAGTTGGCAATAAATCTCCGAAACATATTTGTCCCTATCCATTAAAACCACATCCCCTCCCTTATCCGCTGGTTTAATAACTATTTGAGAATTTTTACTCAAATTTTGCATAACTTGTCTTTCTTGCTTCGTTAAATTATCTTTATTAGTTTTAATTTGTTTAATATCATTCACACAAGCCCTTTCAAATACCTTCATAGAGTTTGATTTCAAATGGATAGGATAAAAGGAAGACTGTGGCTTTAAATCTGTATGACTAAAATTATACACATTTAAAGTAGTACTTTCTTCAATAACAGATTTCCTATCAAATAACTTTTTGATACATAGCCTCCTCATTAATCTATTCATGTCAGTACATGCTTCAAATTTATCCATAATGCAACTAGGTGCAAACTTAAAACCTTTATTTAAAACATTTCTTTCATTTTAGTTTAAAACCTTTTTAGACAAATTAAAAATCTTTATTTCCTCATCATTTTTCCTTTTCAGTCTCTCCAATCTCTTTCCTCCTCTATTTTCCCTTCTTCTAAATATCTTCTTTTCTGGGATATAGGGGTTCTGGTAGGGGGTTCCTTCCATCTTCTTTCTAAAAAAGGAGTTCTGTGATTATCCAGATTTTTAATAGGTTCAAAACGATTAGATATCTCAATGTCCCTCCTTTGTCTCAATTAAACATAACTTAGATTGGCAGGGTAGTTGTATCCAAGATTGGATCCATTTAAATTATGACTATATCTATTGGAATTTGTTCTATTGGGGTTAGTTTTATTCCTGTTATCTCGCTTACAAGGATTTCTTCTAACTTCAGTCAGGCTGAGCTATCAAATCTAGGACGTCTATTTTGTAGCTGATTATAGGTGGTATCTTTAGTATTATAATTCTGGTTGGTTCCATTTGATTTGGGTTTCTTCTGATTATAATTATCCCTAAGTTTCTTACGGATATTTTTTGTGGCATAGTCATTAGTATACACACGTATACACAGTTACAGGCAGACAGTTATACACACAGACACACACACACAGTTACAGGAAGACAGTTACACACACACACACAGTTACAGGCAGACAGTTACATTCACACATACACACATTTACAGGCAGACAGTTATACACACACAGTTACACACATACACATATTTACAGGCAGACAGTTACACACACACAGTTACACACAGTTACAGATAGACAGTCACACACAAACATATTTACAGGCAGACAGTTACACACACACATACAGTTAAAGGAAAACAGTTACACACACACACAGTTACAGACAAACACACAGTTACAGACAGATAGCCACACACACACAGTCACAGGGTCAGGCAGACAGTTACAGACACACACACACACACACAGTTACAGGCGGTTTTAGAGACACAGTCACACACACACAAGCAGGAGCTGGAGGAGGAGTGGATTCCCTGAGGTCCTTCCCTGGAACAGCAGCGGGTAAGGGCTGTCAGATTGCCCCCCCTTATTCATTCCGTGAGGCCAGTTCATCTTGCTGGTCTCTCCATGTGAGCTGTGTGGCACCCCAGCCATGGGACGCAGCTCACACATCCCCATTAGCCCTCAGACCAGGGTCATGGCACCCCCCTACCAGGTGGCACCCGGGGCGGACCACCCCCTCCACCCCCACCTTAGTCCGCCACTGGCCATACCGTCTCAAAGGCAAAATAGCTATCTGGCAAATAGCATTTTACAAAAACAAAAATTGGCAAATCTTATGTTTGACTATGTAACTTTCTAAATCACCATAAAACCTGTACTTGTGAGACATTACTCTACACAAATATGAGTGTTTTAGAGCAGTAAAATGTATTATACTAATATCGGTGAAATGGCAGTTTATGTGTGAAAAATGCAAAAAAACTAAAACAAACATATAAATGCAAATCTTTGGCCATGGTTTGTGACTAAGTGGCTACTAAAAAAAGACTGAACATACTCCATTTTGAATAATGTGTGTTGTCTACTTTTACAAATGGTATGCCATGATGGGGTTAATTTCCATTCTTTGGCTGCTATACGGTCTCAAAGGCATCATTTGCCCAACAAACCAATTTGGCAAACATGGAAAAGGGGAAAGCCCTACATGTGACCCCTGTAAATTTGCAAAAACCCATAAAACCTGTACATTGGGGGCACTGTTGTGCTCGGGAGATGTTGCTGAACACATATTTGGGGGGTTTCTTTGCCAGTAATACATAACAGGAACTGAGAATCCATGACTAAAGTACACTGTGGGAGAAAAATAACAAAAAAATTACTACCCAAAAGTTTGAAAAAGACTGGTGGCAGAATTAGTGCATGGAAAGTGTTAAAATAACACCAATTTAGTCATTCTTTATTTTTTACATGCCGGTGAGTACAACAGTGCCTGTATTTGCACAGCAGCTTTAGCAGGCTCAATTTTTATGGTCATAGCAAAACTGAATTATGGCAGGTTGGGTTAAGGTGGTGCATTTCAAAACAAGGCTTAACATTCGATCCCAGAACCAGTGGTGACCGTAAGTAAGGGTGAGGCAGTGAGGTAAGAGTGCTAGCGCAGCTGCAGGTAGGGTATCATCGGGCATGCCAGATGATGAGCGAGCGTAGGTAGCAGAGTAATGGTATAATGACTGGCCTACTGAGGGTCAACATGAGTTAGTAATAGCATGCCTCAAAGTTGTGTCCGACGTCTGATAGATCAATATGTTAGCACGGAATTGTGAGTGGTCAGTGAAATGTTTAAGCATTTGCGGTGAAGTGCATGCTGTTTACGTTTAGCTTCTCAAGGTCACACAATGTGTATCTCTAGTGGTCAAGAATATGCTACAGCAAGGTCAGTTGACTGTGATCCATACATTAAGGAGCCCTTGGTATAAAAACCTTTGTACCTGGACAGGTAGGAGAGTATCAGGTGAGACATAAACCACTGTGTAGAACCATGAGCAAGCAGATGCTTAATTGTAGGTTATGTCAGAACAAAAATTAACGCATTTGGGTCCAGGGGTCATCGGGTTGGTATCTGCATCCTGAGCGAGCTCAGGATGATAGGCCTGATAGTACGTGCGATCATGTGTCAATCATTTGGTTTTGTAAACTAACCTTTTGATATGACTAAAGTCATACATGGAAAACCTCCCAGGTGCACTAGCATACTCCCATGAATCCAATATAGGGACACTGCCATTGTGGTGGGCACTTAGTCATACAGTCCTATCGTCGCTATCAGTCAAACGCTGTTATTGCCTATGCGAATGTAAGGATGCTACTTCGGGTTGTTGTGGCATGTTTTTATTATTTTTATCAAAAAGCTATATGCCATGGGAAGAAGTCGTATTATATGGAAAGGCAGGCTTGATCTCTGGGTCCCTTAAATCTAGGCTTCTATTTTGTCGCAGGTGGAGCGCATCATATAATCTCGCAGTCTGTTAGTTGCACGACATGGAAGGTGGGCGGTCTACGACTACCACGTTTCACACAGTCTCAGACATAGGAGCAGATGAAATCTCAAATGAGGCAAGTATAGAGGAATGTTGGCAACAATTGTAGAATACAGGTGTGTAGGACAGGAGAAGGTAGGATAGAGGGGAAATAAGGTCAGAGATGAAGCGAGGAGGAGAATAGAGGAGGGAGAGAAGAACAGGGCCCAGGCCGGTCCGAACTTCTTTGTTGAACCCCTAACTCTTGCCGTTAAGTAATCCATTAGGCAGGTATCCTAAATTTTTCACATGACTGATGCCATAGGTGTGACCCCTGGTTTCAACCAGGCCTGTGCTACTGATCTCCTTACCGCTAATGTGATCATATGCACCAATGTTTGTTCATGTCTGGTCCACCCCTCTACTGAACTGTTCAGGAGGTAAACCCAGGAATCTAGATCCGGTGCTCTCTGGAAAACCTGTGTTATGAGGCCCTTAATAGAGCCCCAGGACGTTTGGATATGGGGGCAATCCCACCACATGTGAAGATAGGTGTCCCTATTCCTGCACCAGTTACAGTTAGAACAAAATTACACATATATATATATATATATATATTTTTTTTTTTTTAACGTATTTAAATATATATATATATTTAATGAAAATTATATATACATATATATTTAATCAATATCATTGTATGTGCGTGTATTTTGATAATATATAATTATATATATTAATATTAAAATACACTTAGTGTATGTGTATGTATGTATATACATTTTGTACTGTAACTTAAACGTTTATTTTATCTTTTACAGGCAGCAGGGGGAGTACCTGTCATTACAGGCACTCCCCCTGCTGGCACTGACATGGACGGCTATGTGGTCACATGGCACAGGGAGGCCGAAGAGGATGGAGGGAGACTTGCTGGACTCCCAGGTAAGTCCCCATACCGCGATTGTCGGTGTGGGATCGCCGGCGACCGGGTAAGTACATAGGACGGCTTGGGCGTTCTATGCCGCCATCCGGGGTTTAGAGCCGGATCCCTAACGACAGCACAGAACGCCCACCTTCCTTAACATAGAATGTGATGGCAGATAAGAACCATTCAGCCCATATAGTCTGCCCGATTTTCTAAATAATTTCATTAGTCCCTAGCCTTATCTTATAGTTAGGATAGCCTTATGCCGAAACTCCATTACTGTGTTAACCTCTACCACTTCAGCTGGAAGGCTATCCCATGCATCCACTACCCTCTCAGTAAAGTAATACTTCCTGATATTTGTAAACCGTTGCCCCTCTAATTTAAGACTATGTCCTCTTGTTGTGGTAGTTTTTCTTCTTTTAAATATAGTCTCCTCCTTTGCTGTGTTGATTCCCTTTATATATTTAAATGTTTATATCATATCCCCTCTGTCTAGTCTTTTCTCCAAGCTATACATGTTAAGATCCTTTAACCTTTCCTGGTAAGTTTTATCCTGCAATCCATGAATCAGTTTAAGTAGCCCTTCTCTGAACTCTCTCTAAAGTATCAATATACTTCTGAAGATATGTTCTCCAGTACTGCGTACAATTCTCCAAGTGAGGTCTCACCAGTGTTCTGTACAATGGCGTGAGCAATTCCCTCTTTCTACTGCTAATATCTCTCTCTATACAACTAAGCATTCTGCTAGCATTTCCTGCTGCTCTATTACATTGTCTGCCTACCTTTAAGTCATTAGAAATAATTACCCCTAAATTCCTTTCCTCAGATGTTGAGGTTAGAACTATATCAAATATCCTGTACTCTGCCCTTGGTTTTTTATGTCCAATATTCATTATCTTGCACTTATCCACATCGATGTCAGTTGCCACAACTCTGACCTTTTTTCTAGTTTACCTAAATCATTTGCCATTTGGCTTATCCCTCCTGGAACATCAACCCTGTTACATATCTTAGTATCATCAGCAAAAAGGCATGCCTTACCATCAAGACCTTCTGCAATATCACTAATAAAAATATTAAAGAGAATAGGTCCAATTACAGATCCCTGAGGCACCCCATTGGTGACAAGCCCAAGCTTCGAATATACTCCATTGACTACAACCCTCTGTTGCCTGTCATTTAGCCACTGCCTTACCCATTCAACAATATTGGAATCCAAACTTAAAATTGCAATTTATTGATAAGCCCTCTATGTGCAACAGTGTCATAAGCCTTACTGAAATCTACGTAAGCAATGACTACTGCACCACCATGATCTATTATTTTAGTTGCTCAATCAAAAAAAAAAATCAATAAGATTAGTTTGGCATGATCTCCCTGAAGTAAACCCATGTTGTCTCTGATCTTGAAATCCATGTGTTTTTTTTAAAATCCTATCCTTTAACATGGTTTCCATTACTTTCCCCACTACTGAAGTAAGGCTTACTGGCCTATAGTTGCCTGACTCCTCCGCTAACTTCCAATCTTCTGGGACTACTCCTGTTAACAATGATTAGTTTAATAAATCTGTTAATGGTTTTGCTAGCACACCACTAAGCTTTTTTAATAACTTTGGGTGTATTCCATCAGGTCCCATTGAGTCATTTGTCTCTACTTTTGACAGTTGAAATAGAACCTCTTCCTCTGTAAACTCACCTGTAATAAATTACTCATTTGTCCTTTTTCCTAACGGAGGTCCCTTTCCTTAATTTTCATCTGTAAATACCGAACAAAAATATTAATGGAGGCAGTCAGCTAGGCCTTTATGCTCTTCTATATACCTTCCTTCTTTTGTTTTTAATCTAACTAATCCTTGTTTTACTTTCCTTTTCTCATTTATGTATATAAAAAATGTTTTGTCCCCTTTTTTTTTACTGACTGTGCTATTTTCTCTTCTGTGTGTGATTTGGAAGCTCTTATAACTTGCTTAGCCTCTTTCTGCCTAATCTTATAGATAATTTTGTCTCCCTCACTCTGGTTTTTTTTATAATTCCTAAATGCTAACTTTTTGTTTTTAACTATTTTGGCTACATCTGTGGAGTACCACAGTGGTTTCTTTAATTTTTTGCTTTTACTGACAAGCCTAATGCAATTTTCTGTTGCCTTCAATAGTGCAACTTTTAAATAATCCCATTTTTCTTGGACTCCATTTAAATTGCTCCAGTCTGATAATGACTCCTTTACACATATTCTAATTTTAGAAAAGTCTGTTTTTTTTAAAGTCTAAAACTTTTGTTTTTGTGTGGTGTGACTCAGTCACTGTTCTTATATTAAACCACACTGACTGATGATCACTGGATCCCAAACTTTCACCTACAGTAATATCTGATACCAAATCTCCATTTGTTAACACTAAATCTAGCATGGCCTCTTTACGAGTTGGCTCCTCAACAACTTGTTTTAGAGACAATCCCAGTAGGGAGTTTAGAATATGTGTGCTCCTGGCACAAGTAGCTAATTTTGTTTTCCAATTTACATCAGGAAGATTAAAGTCACCCATGATGATAACTTCCCCCTTCATTGTCATTTTAGCCATTTCCTCAACTAGTAGATTATCTAACTCTTCAATTTGTCCTGGGGGCCTATAAATCACACCTACATGAGTTACTGTGTGATTACCAAATTCTAACGTAACCCAAACGGACTCTATGTTCGCCTCACTAACTTTTATTAGGCTAGATTTTATGCTATCTTTCACATACAGGGCCACCCCTCCCCCTTTCTTGCCTTCCCTATCTTTCCTATATAAGAGTACCCTGGTATTGCTATGTCCCAGTCATTTTTCTCATTGTACCATGTCTCAGTAACAGCGACTAAATCTACACTATCAGTTGCCATTATTGCTACAAGTTCATGGATCTTATTCCCTAAACTGCGAGCATTTGTAGACATGACTCTAAGCTTATCCTTTTTTAACACACTTGCTACAGGCACCTTCTGTCCTTGTTTTGGGGGGGGCAATTGGATTGATGTTTTATCACCCTTTTGCCCCCCCCTCCCTCCTAGTTTAAATACATCCTTGCAAAACCTCTGAACTGCTCACTGAGAACATTTGTTCTATTTTGAGAAAGATGCAAACCATCTTTTTTGTATAGTTTATTTCCATTCCAAACAGAGCTAACGTGAGAAATAAAGCTAAATCCTTGCTCCCGACACCATTCACCAAGTTAAAGTCCCTGATAGGCATCCACCTGTCGTTCTGAGTGTTATGCACAGGCCGAACTTCAGAGAATGACAGTGTGGAAGCAACCTGCCGTATATCATTGGCAAAAACACTAAAAACTTTCTTAACCTCTGAAACCTCCTTGCAAGTCAAGTCATTTGTCCCTACATGGGCAAGTAATCCAATTCCCCTTCCTGCTTTGCTCGCTTAACAATATTACAAATACGTCTCCTGTCTCTGTGAGCAGTAGCTCCAGGAAGACATTTCACAAGACCACCATTGTCCATCTCCACACCTCTTATGATGGAATCCCCCAACAACAACTGCTTTCTGTTAGGCCTCACCATAGTCTCCAAGGCTGTCTCCACAACACCACTACCCTCAGTGCCTGAGCCTGTCTCCACAACACCACTACCCTCAGTGCCTGAGCCTGTCTCCACAACACCACTACCCTCAGTGCCGGAGCCTGTCTCCACAACACCACTACCCTCAGTGCCTGAGCCTGTCTCCACAACACCACTACCCTCAGTGCCTGAGCCTGTCTCCACAACAACACTACCCTCAGTGCCTGAGCCTGTCTCCATAACAACACTACCCTCAGTACCGGTCTCCATAACACCACTACAAATGGTGCCTGAAAATGTCTCCATAACACCATTACATTCTGAAAGTGCAAATGAATTATGTAGAGCAACAGACTGTGCAAAATGCCTTTTATCCACAAATCTACCAGATAATACAGTAATCCATCTGCCATTCCTAATACGTCTCTGTGCAGTGGCTTTGCGGCAGTTCCATCCTGAGTTTGTTTACCAGATGATTTACAAATCTCAGATTTCAAAAATACAATCTCCTGCCGCAATACAGAAAACTGTCTACAGATTAGACAGCATCCAAATCTCCAAAAAGTGGAACGTGAAACAAATGCATAACAAATATTACACTGAACTAAGTCTGTCATTTCAATGTGGTGAAGAATTTATATCAAACAAATCTTATTTTTTTTTTTGCTCTCCTGAATACCTCAGATTATCTCCAGTTTATCTCCAGAATATTTCCAACCACCCACTTAGAAGCAGCACTCTCCAGAATATCTCCAACCAAACACTTGGATGAAGCAACCAAGCTATATTAGCTAAGTAACACTGATCACAGTGACAGGCAATGGCAGCATGTCAGTGTGATCAGACTGCAGGCAGACTGAGCAGGCCGCGGTCACTGACCACAGGGGGACTGCCTGGGGGGCCAGGCATGTCCCCCGACCGCGATCTGCTGCACGAGAATGCAGCCGGCTCCATGTGTCAGCCGACACATGGTAAATACCGATCGCAGTGACAGCCTGTCACTGCGATCGGAAGCTGCAGACCGTGGTCCCCGGGCACAGGGGGGCCAGGCATGCCCCCCGACCATGATCTGCAGCAGGTTAATGGTGCCAGCCACGTGAGCGGCAGGAACGGCTATGCTGCCCGCCGGCGTTTAGGGCCATCCCCTTAAGGACGGCATAGGACGCCCACCGCCCTTAAGAGGTTAACACCTGGGTAGGCCTATGCTTATTTGCACACAATAGCAAGTATTTAGTTAATCAAATCAAATGCCTTACCAATTACCAACAGGAAATCAAACCTTGTACAATCAGTAACCTTTTGCTACAGATGAATATTACCTGTAACAGTAGAAAACTCGTAGCAAAATCTTGAAGTTTCTGTAAAACTATTCAGAATATCTCCAACCACACACTTAGAAGCAGCACTTAGATGAAGCAACCAATCTATATTAGCTAAGCTAATGACAACAACCCTTAAGGGGTTAAAATGTCATGCAGAGCATGAAAAGAAAAGAATTCTCAATTTCTCATACTTTTTTTTAAATTATGTTTCATATATAAATATTTGATATTAAAGGATCACTATAGTGCCAGGAAAACATACAAATTTTCCTGGCACTATAGTGCCCTGAGGCAGGAGCTGCGCGCACATTTAGCCGGTCTCATAGGAAAGCATTTACAATGCTTTCCTATGGACGCTGGCGTCTTCTCACTGTGATTTTCAATGAGACAGCCACTAGAGGCTTTGAAAGGCTGGATTAACCCTATTATAAACATAGCAGTTTCGCTGAAACTGCTATGTTTATAAAAAAAAAAAAAAAAAGGGTTAATCCTAGAGGGACCAGGCACCCAGACCACTTCATTAAGCTGAAGTGATCTGGGTGCCTAGAGTGGTCCTTTAAATGGAAGCTCTGTTTCTCCTGAAAAAATGATATACAATAAATGTGTGCACTTAATATGAAAGGTGAAATATGGTTGAACCACATTTAGCGCAAATTCCAGTTTTTGTTTTGATTACAACTTGTACAATGGCTCCGTCCTTGAGGGGTTAATTAGTTACTTAAATATTTTTAAAATATGTATTTATGTATTTAGCTAGGGTGGGTAGAAATTAGTGGGGAAGTTGGGGGATTTACTGTTAGGCTTGTTAGGGGTTAATAGTAAAAAAAAAAAAAAAGTCTTAAAAATGAAAAAAAAAAAGTCTTAATTAAGGGGGAAAATGCTTATTACCGCTACACTTGGTACAGGCTAGCAAAAAAATTATCCCACGCTAAGGCTCAAAATATGCCTTTTAAAACAGTTGGAAAACAGGTGGAAACAGTTGGAATAAGCAACCTGCTAAAAAAAAACTGAGACATGAACCCAACGTAAAAATTTAAAGTTTGAAAAACGTAAATGGCTGTGTTTCAAATGTGTACTTTCCACGTCCACATATACCTAGCAAGGGTACAGGAGTGTTGCTGTACTCAGACGTCATAGCTGAGCAACACAAAGATACAGCCATCATCACACATAAGGTTTGCAAAATATGAAGTACAAACACTGTGTGAAAAATCATTATTATCTCTACACAAAATAGTGTCTATGTCATATATTGGGCATATTGTACTCAGAAGAGGTAGCTGAGCATAATCTGGGGGATTTTAGAAAGTGAAAAATATATAATGTAGGAAATACCCAGCAAACATGCAGTATGTAAAAAAAAAAAAAATGTTTGTTTTTTTCTCACCACAAAATTTAACATAAAATGGTGAAACAATGGCGGCAGTTCAAGGTACAATATGATACCTTGGAGTGGAACCCGCAGTAAACAGCGGTGCCTGATGACGTGAGGCATGTCCGTGCTGCACAAGTAGCTGTTGGGCGGCATGCGGTTTGGCATCGGAGGCCCCAGAAACTGAGAGGCTAAACTGAGTAACAAACTCTTCCCTTGTTCCCTTCATCCCTTTCCCTAAAGAAGATACGGTGAACTACTGCAGAAAAAGTAAGCCTTGTTCTCTCCTTACCTGTCCCTGCCATATTGTGGCGCATCGAGGGAACAATCAGCGGGAGGCGGAAAGCTCTGTCGAATAGAACGCTGAAGTGGCTCAGGGTCTCGACAGACATAGGATCGGGCGCGAGGATTGGCGAGAGCGTGTGCAGGCCTGGGAGAGCCGGAGGTGGAAAAGACTGACTGTGAATCCATCCTACAGTGCAAATCACCTCACGAGAATAACATTTGCAAACATATTAAAAGAACTGTGAGTAGCTTATTTGGAGCTTAAACAAAGCATATTCAAAGTAGAAAAATCAAGTTAAAATAGTACTCTAATATTTATTTATTTTTTTAAAAGGGAAGGAAACATTAAGAAAAAGAAAAAAAGAGAAAACGAGGGGAAATATTGTGGACAAAATATTAACCCAACTCATATTAATAAAATGCCTATTTACTCAGTATAACCACACTCAGCATTATTCAACCTTATATGTGATTTACCTAGAATGGCCTCTAGGGAGTTTCCCTTTGACATCGTCTAACACCCTCATTAACAAGATGGCGCTGGAACAGATACCAGTGACATCACACCCGGTAGGAAGAGCACTAAATGAACCACTTAACACCTAACCAATTATTGATGTATTATTCCATGTTATCTCTGACAATGCATATGATATAATTTATAAGGGGCATGCCGTACCCCCAGAATAAACATTCCTCAAGTTTTTCATTAACCCGAAACCTGTGCCTGGTGTGAATTACTTCAGGAGCGTGCACGCATCTTTTTAGATTTGGCCGGGGGCAGACACGCAAGATAATAAATTAATTGATTGATTCCACATCAGAAAGAAAAAGAAAAGGGGAAAGGAAGGAAAGAGAAAGAAAAGGGCACTAAGAAAGAGATAGAAAAAGGAAACAAGCTGCCTTGTTCAAAAAGTATTAAGAGGAAAGCGCAAGAACACTATACTGCCAACTAAACCCCCGTTAAAAGGGGGGGGGGGGAGAAAAAAGAAAGAAGGAGAAAAGGGGGGAAAGGAAAGTAGTGCTAGGAGAGCAGTAAAAGAGAAAGGGGAGAAGAAGACAGAGAAAAGTAGGACTGAGAAGGGAGTAGGAGAGGAGGAGGAGAGGAGCGGAAAGGGGGAAGAATATAAAAAAACATGGCACCAAAGAAAGATAAGACTTTGGTTGTAAACAAAAATAAATCAATCTTTTTTGCCCACCCAAAATGCAGGAAGCTTTTAAAACAAGCTCTAGAATTTCAATAGGATTAAATAAAGAACAGAGTAAACAAAATCCTGAGATCATATTAGAAGAAGGGGAATCTATTCCCTTCTTATCTCAAAATATATTAAATATAAAATGATGCACATCTTATATTTGAGAATAAAAGAAAAAAGATTTGGATGAAAACACATGAATTGAAAGCTGAAGTTTTTTATGTAAGTCAACAGATGTTGCAACAATCAGACACATTAATAACATTTAAAAATGACTTTACTGAGATACAAGCAGAGCATGCCCAATTCAAGGATAAAATTCAATTCTTGGAGACAAAAGAATCAGACCTGGAAGAGAGATCAAGGCGTAAGAATCTGAGAATAAGGGGAATCCCAGAAAATGTTTCAAACCAGCATCTAGAAGAGTATCTTTTAAACTTATTAGCAATCATCATGGATATTACAACATATGGAGCACTTCCATTAGAGAGATGGCATAGGCTAAAGAAGCCAAAGGAAATATCGGGTCCAAGATACACTATAGTCCATTTGCTTATTATCATCTAAAAGAAAAAATAATCGGAGAGATGAGGAATAATATCAAAGAGGAATAATATTAGGATATACAGGGAGTGCAGAATTATTAGGCAAATGAGTATTTTGACCACATCATCCTCTTTATGCATGTTGTCTTACTCCAAGCTGTATAGGCTCGAAAGCCTACTACCAATTAAGCATATTAGGTGATGTGCATCTCTGTAATGAGAAGGGTGTGGTCTAATGACATCAACACCCTATATCAGGTGTGCATAATTATTAGGCAACTTCCTTTCCTTTGGCAAAATGGGTCAAAAGAAGGACTTGACAGGCTCAGAAAAGTAAAAAATAGTGAGATATCTTGCAGAGGGATGCAGCACTCTTAAAATTGCAAAGCTTCTGAAGCGTGATCATCGAACAATCAAGCGTTTCATTCAAATAGTCAACAGGGTCGCAAGAAGCGTGTGGAAAAACCAAGGCGCAAAATAACTGCCCATGAACTGAGAAAAGTCAAGCGTGCAGCTGCCACGATGCCACTTGCCACCAGTTTGGCCATATTTCAGAGCTGCAACATCACTGGAGTGCCCAAAAGCACAAGGTGTGCAATACTCAGAGACATGGCCAAGGTAAGAAAGGCTGAAAGACGACCACCACTGAACAAGACACACAAGCTGAAACGTCAAGACTGGGCCAAGAAATATCTCAAGACTGATTTTTCTAAGGTTTTATGGACTGATGAAATGAGAGTGAGTCTTGATGGGCCAGATGGATGGGCCCGTGGCTGGATTGGTAAAGGGCAGAGAGCTCCAGTCCGACTCAGACGCCAGCAAGGTGGAGGTGGAGTACTGGTTTGGGCTGGTATCATCAAAGATGAGCTTGTGGGGCCTTTTCGGGTTGAGGATGGAGTCAAGCTCAACTCCCAGTCCTACTGCCAGTTCCTGGAAGACACCTTCTTCAAGCAGTGGTACAGGAAGAAGTCTGCATCCTTCAAGAAAAACATGATTTTCATGCAGGACAATGCTCATCACACGCGTCCAAGTACTCCACAGCGTGGCTGGCAAGAAAGGGTATAAAAGAAGAAAATCTAATGACATGGCCTCCTTGTTCACCTGATCTGAACCCCATTGAGAACCAACCTGTGGTCCATCATCAAATGTGAGATTTACAAGGAGGGAAAACAGTACACCTCTCTGAACAGTGTCTGGGAGGCTGTGGTTGCTGCTGCACGCAATGTTGATGGTGAACAGATCAAAACACTGACAGAATCCATGGATGGCAGGCTTTTGAGTGTCCTTGCAAAGAAAGGTGGCTATATTGGTCACTGATTTGTTTTTGTTTTGTTTTTGAATGTCAGAAATGTATATTTGTGAATGTTGAGATGTTATATTGGTTTCACTGGTAATAATAAATAATTGAAATGGGTATATATTTGTTTTTTGTTAAGTTGCCTAATAATTATGCACAGTAATAGTCACCTGCACACACAGATATCCCCCTAACATAGCTAAAACTAAAAACAAACTAAAAACTACTTCCAAAAATATTCAGCTTTGATATTAATGAGTTTTTGGGTTCATTGAGAACATGGTTGTTGTTCAATAATAAAATTAATCCTCAAAAATACAACTTGCCTAATAATTCTGCACTCCCTGTATGCCCATCGGGTGGCCCTAATTGCACGGGCCACTCAATGGGCCCCAGTGTAATCAACACCAGAACTCACTGTAGTTCCACCACTGTGCCTTCCTTATTACAGCCAAGGCACCTTATCACGGAAACTGGAAAACATTTTTCTGTAGATGCAAGATAATTTCCCATGGTGTTCAGAAGGGGCTGTGGTGAAGTGTATGTATAGAAGAGTCTGTTTATGGTGTACTATGTGTAACTAGGGGCTGGAGTGTGAGCACATGTATAGGAGCTTTTGAGATTGTGTGTGTGTTGAAGGGGCCTGTAAAGTATGCGTGTGTGAATCTAGGGGCTGCATTGTGAGTATGTGTATTGGGGCTGCACAAGGAGTTGTAGTTTTTATATTATATATATATATATATATATACACATATACACATACACACACACACACACACACAGTGCACAGCTAACACATCATCATCTCTTCACCCACTTACACACTTCTTCCCCACATATATATATATGAGAATCTGAGCGTAATAGGGTGAAGCATGCATGTATGTGTGTGTGTGAGGGGGGTAAAGGCATGTGGGGAAGAAGTGTGTAAGTGGGTGAAGAGAAAATGATGTGTTAGCGGTGCACTGTGTGTGTATGCAAAGGTGTACTCTGTGTGTGTTGGTGGGAGTGTACTGTATGTGGGGGGTTGACGGTCTGTGAGGGTGTATTGTGTTCAGGGGGTGTAGAGTGTGGGATAGGGAAGAGCTTTACAATATTTACTTTAATAAGTGTTTAAAATAAAATAAATGAATATTCCCCTTTCCCTGATCTTACCTTGCAGGGAGGGGGTGGCACAATCAGATCTGTGGTGGTTGAGAAGGCTGCCTATCCATCAGGTACAGGGGAGGTCACGAGATGAGAGGTATATCTCTTGGAGCTCAGGCACTTACACAGTCTGACCCATACAAATCCACAGACTGCTCCCCCACACAGACTGACCCATACATACACAGACTGATCTATACACACATACGGACTGACCCTCACACACACACACAGACTGACCACCCACACAGACTGAACTCTCATCCCCATTAACACACTGATCCTCACACACACTGAACGCCCTCATCCCTACAGACTGAACCCCCACCCACACTCATACACACACAGACTGACCATCACACACAGATTGAACCCCCAACCTGTTATGGACAGAAGAATTAAAATAACATGGCTATTTACTAATGTCTATTTATTCTGTGTTCACTATGTTAAAACTGGCTGCTAGAGTAAATATTCCCTTCCCCCCCTACAGTGTGTTCAGTCACTATTTTCTCTGCCTAATTCCTCCCATCCTGCTAGCCTCCCCCCTTCCCATCGAGCAAGCCTCATGTAACAAAATTCCTCTGTTAAAAGAACAGCTTCCTTTATTAAACTCCTCCCCCACTTCCTTTGTGCAAAGTAACAGCTAACAAAATAGAGAATCACTGTTAAAGTAACTACTACTCACTTCCCCCCCTCCCATCGTGTAACCAAGATGGAGCTGGAATGTGGGTGGGAGAAGTCTGTAATGACGACACTACATCCTGTAGGGGGGGTTTAGACAAGACCCCTTAGACTGTTAACCAATTGATGAATGTATACTGTATGTTAACTGTGACTCTGTACATGACGTATTTCTGCTTTAAAAGGGAATTGCACCCCCTGGAATAAAGGCCACTCTGGAGTTCTTCATAAACCTGCAATGTGTCCGGTGTGATTTACTTCCAGAAGACATGCGCACAATCAATTTAGAAAGGAGTAGACAAACAAATAATCAAAGTTTTCTTTGGTATCTAAATCAAACCATACACAGACTGACCCATACACACAGACAGACCACCCACAAAGAGCCTGAACCCGCCATACACAGACTGACCCATACACACACACACAGACTGTTCCCCCACATACATAGACTGATCCCCCCACACAGACTGACCCATACCCAAATTTTGCAACTCACTCACTGAGAAGATTTCTACAATTAGGGAAGAGATCTCTCATCTCTCTCCATCCACTACAAACTTTTCCCCTAACCACACTCAGCTGTCCTACGCTCATTTGCACCCGCTACAGCAGAAGAGGTTTCTGCACTGCTCTGTTCCTCCTGCCCCACCACCTGTCCCCATCGATCCTATTTCATACGCACTTTGTCACCTTCTTTGGCTCTTCCTCCCACTAAAATTTTCAATCTTTCCCTCTCCTCTGGCACATTTCCTCTACTCTTCAAACATTTCCTCTAACCTAGATTCTGAAAAAGCCCAACCTTGAACATAATTCTCTGTCTAACTATCGCCCTAACTACAGCCGTTTATCTCCAAGATTCTTGAGCGAGTTGTGTACGCGAGATGGGCAAACTTCCTCGAATCCAACTCTGCTTGACCCGCTTCAATCTGGATTCCACACTTGTCACTCTGTTGACCAAAGTATACAATGATCTTATCACTGCTAAATTCCATGGCCACTACTCTACTCAAATTCTCCTCGATCTTTCTGCTGCTTTTGACACTGTTGATCATCAACAGCTTCTTCACATCCTACCTCTCCCAGCGCTCAGTTAGTGTTTCTTTCACTGACTCTGCCTCTTCTCCCCAATCGCTCTCTGTTGGTGTTTCCAAAGGGCCTGTCTTTGGTCCCCTGATATTCTCAATCTACACGGACTTCCTTGGTAAACTCATCAGCTCCTTCAGCTTCCAGTATCATTGTGACAAACTCCTCTTTTTTAGGGAGTTTGCCATGAGTTTTTGGAGGGGACTACTTGCCAGCTTTCTGCCCCAAGACCATGGGCCCTGCAAAAAGACAGGCTAAAAAGTGACTTCCATGGGGACTTGTGCCTCTTCCCCTCCCCCTTTTTCCTGTCCTATTGTTTCTCCAGCAGGGCGTTGTCCCAGGGACACTGCCAGCCCAGTTTAAACCGGTAGCTTTGTCACTCATCAATCTCCCATCAGCCCTCGCTATTTTCTGACCTCACCCTTCCGTGTACTATAGGGCACTTTTAACATAAGACATATTGAGCGCTCAGATCCAAGATATCTGGGGATATGTTGGACATATAAGTTAAACATTGTATTATAAGAGTTATGTTTTTGTAACAGTATTTGACTTAGAGATATTTCTTACTGGAGATAATTAGGTTACCACAGCCACTTAATCCAATTATCTCCAGGATAGAGGAGAAGAGAGACCGGCCGCACAGCCTAAATCTGTGGAACTGTTTTGGGCATGAAAGCCATGCTTGTGGTCTGTCAAATGTGACTTCCATAAAACTTTTAAACCCCTGCTCTGATCTGGGTGATTTTTGGATATGTTGTTCGCCCAGATCAGAGTTATCCAGGAATGTATAATTTGTGGGGAAATGTTGTTGTTTTGGGGTGTTTCTAAAACTGGATATTTTCTGCCTGTGGTAATTGAGTTAGTCTATTGTGTTTGGTAATTGCATCACAGGCAGAGGAGAGGGTTTGTGTACCTTAGCTGGGAGTATCTAACTGTATAATACTGTGTTGATTGGTTGTTTTGACTTTGTGTCCTGTGCTCCACAAGGTCCACATGGGTGCTAACCTTGTGGGGAAAACGTATATAAGAAATGCCTTTGTGCTCATTAAACCAGTTCTACTTCACCCTCAATTTTGAGTCCTGTCTCTTATTGGGGGAACCTGCTACAAGGGATTGCTATGCTCTGCATACTCCCTTGAAAAATCACTAAGCTCTTGTAAGAGCTTGTTCCTGCTTCGCTCTCTGGAGAAAGAGAGGTTCACCCACTGGAACCTGGAGCCTTGTCGTAAGTCCAGGGTGGGTAGGAGACGGCGAGACCCCAACCAAACTGCAGCAGTTCATGGGATCTGCAGTGCTTATGGTGTCAGGTGGAGCACTAGGAGCATCCATCAACGGAGGTACCAAGTGATCCGTTACAATAATTTCTATGCGTGTGACACAAAATCTACCTGTCCTCTCCTGATTTCTCACCATTCCTCTTGACTCGTGTCTCTGACTGCCTCTTTGCTATCTCCAACTGGATGGCTGCTCATTTCCTTAAACTGAACCTGTCCAAAACAGAACTTCTGGTCTTCCCTCCAAGTCAATGGCGCTACTATCCGCTCTACCTCTAAGGCACTCTGGCTAGGTGTTCTCTTTGACTCAGACCTCTCCTTCATACCTCATGTCCAATCAATCACCAAATCATGCTGCTTCCATCTCAAAAACATTGCGCTTATCCGACCCTTTTTAACACCTGATATGGCAAAGGTGCTTGTCCATGCCGCTGTCCTCTCCCAACTATGTGTAAGTTTGGGGGTATCAGTACCCCTAAGATGTGCAAATATCAGATCAGCTTTCAACTGTATAAATTCTTTGAGGACTATATTCCATTTTTCTGGGGAGTCAAGCACCTGCACATTGCAGGAAAGTATGTTCAAAGTTCCCATTGATTTAGTGTGACCTATATTTGACTCCATACAATAGACACTTCACAAAATATCTTATCAAATGAATGTTTCTCGACAGACATATCTGTCCTTACAGATGACAATGTTTGATTATTTTTAGGACGTTTTCTCATTTCGCTTAAAATTATATCGTTAGTGTGGAAATTATTAAAATGTATGAAATCATCTCTAGGTTCAGTAGATTGAGACAAGTATAAAGGTTTTGGAAGTCTCACATCTTTCAAAGGGAATATATCCATAAATTTTAGGATCAATATAAACTGCCAAAAGTTCCATAAGATATGGTTCAAAATTGGTAATTTCTTCAAGAATACCTCTGATCTTGCGATTTTATCTATGAGACCTATCCTCCAAATCTGTTACTTTACACTTGTTCCATCTTTTTTGGATTGCATAGCCAAATATGCATTTAACTGTGTGCAACTTCCTCTTTACATTACAGAAATGTTTTATCTAAATCTGCTTTTATTTTTAAATTTCAATTATTGAATACCAAGATAAGTATTGGAGTAAGATGCGGTATGGCAGAACGCGAAGATAACAGATTAAATTAAGGGACGTTCCCAGCTCAGCTTTTATCTTTTTTTTCCTCATTTAGGAAATTTCTATATGAGGACTAGATTCCAATTAGGGGATTTTTCCCTTTTGGATCTATACCCAGAGGGTAATACCCTGGGTGTGTTGAATGAAAGCCTCTTGTATATGAGAGGATGGGGTATGTTTGGCATGAATGTGGTAGTTGGAGTGGGGGCTCATTTACAGAATAGAAAGAAGCTTAGGGAAAGTTCAACAAATATAAGGATGATGGATACCAGATTTGGAAGAAACCTAGGAATAAGATTAAAAAAGAGTAATGGTTAAAATAATATCGTTAAATGTACAAGGTTTAAATTCCCCTAGTAAACGAGCAATTTTGTTTGATTACATTAAGAAAGAAAAAGCTCATATCATCTTTCTACAGGAGACACACTGGAAGAGAGATGATAAGTTAAGATTTACTCCACAAAGTATTTCAACAGTAATATCTGCCACATTAGAAAGTCAGAGAAAAAGAGGTGTAGCCATTATGATAAGTGACGATCTGGATGCTAAAATCATATACCAAGAATTAGATGAAGAAGCTAGATATATTATAGCAATAATCAATATTCAATCAGAAATATATACGCTAGTAAATGTGTATGCGCCTAATAACCCTTCAAATAGATATTTCTATGATCTTTTTGACAAAGTAGATAAAATAAAGCAGGGCAAATTACTCCTGGCAGGTGATTTTAATCGGATACTAGATGTAAATATGGATAGAAAAACTTTAAATTCTGAAGGATCAATTAAAGTAGTAACTGCACAAGCAGTACAATTTCAAAGGATAATTAAGAAATATGGACTTATGGATATATGGCGAGTGCTTCATCCACTGGAGAGGGATTTTACATGCTTCTCCAGATCATATTTTTCATATTCAAGAATTGACTTATTTCTGGGCAGTGTTGGATTCACTAATAGTACTAAAAAGGTCCTCATAGATGAAGTAACTTGGTCCGATCATAATGCCATGATCTTGGAGTTGGATATAGTGAACAATAGGGCAAGAAGAACTGATTGGAGATTGAATGATAATATTCTCTCCAGTAAGGAAAACAGAATATATAGGGGAGATGACAGAAAGCTTTTTTCAGGAAAATGAGGGGGGTGAAGTGTCACTTCCGATGGTTTGGAATGCATACAAATGTGTTATAAGAGGATATTTAATTAAGCTAGGTACAATTGATAAAAAAAAAGAAAGGAAGACCTTTAAAGGATTTGTATGTAGACTATTATAATTTATCGAATGAAAACAAAATTCTACCAACTCAGGAGAAAAGCATAAAAATGTTATTATTGCAAAATCAAATAAATGAATTATTATATGAGGAGAAAAAGAGAAATCTCCAATTCTTAAAGATTAATTGGTATTATAAGAGTAATAGGGCGGATAGGCTGCTTACAAATAAATTGAAAAATAAAAAACAAATGAGGAGGATTCACAGAATAGAGATAGGAAAAGAAACGCTATTAAGCCCGAAAAAAATAGGGTTAGCTTTTAATGAATACTACAGTCGATTATATAATTTAGAATCAGCTGGACAACAACCCATATCTTCGGAATATTTTAAAAATAAAAAAATGCCAAAAATTACTATGGAACAACTTAATGAGATAAATAAACCAATAACCCCAGTGGAAGTTATAACAGCCATAAATAAGTTACAGATAAATAAAGCTCCTGGCCCAGATGGGTATTCAAATAAATTTTATAAGATATTTAAAGATTGCCTGTCGTCTCGTCTTGCTAGGATATTTAATACAATAGTGGAAAATTGCACGTTCCCTAGGGAGATGCTTCAAGCGAATATTGTTCCTATCTTGAAGCCGGGATTTTTTGGGTAATACTTTAAAATCATACGGTATAGTAGGAACAGTCTATGATGCCATTATGGCACTATACACTGTTCCTTCAGCAAAGACTATAGGCCCTGGGATAGAGGCAGACTGGTTCTCTATTAAGAACGGAACCAGGCAAGGATGCCCTCTTTCCCCGTTACTTTATGTTCTAACCACTGAGCCTCTTGCAGAAGATATAAGGCAAAATGGAAAGATTGAGGGTTTCTGGTTTAAAAATTTAGAACATAAGATCAATCTATATGCTGATGATGTTATGCTTATGGTGCAGAATCCTAGATCATCATTGCCGGAATTAATAAGAACACTAGATTATTACAGTAAATTTTCAAATTATAAATTAAATATTAATAAAACTACAATAATGACAACTAATTTACCTAGGGAAGATGGGGATTTTATTAAATTATCTTACGATTTTGTTTGGGCTAAGGAACATATTTCATTTCTTGGTATAAAAATAACAAGAGATATTAATAGAGTTATCGAAGTTAACTTCCTCCCTCTGTTAAAAAATACAAATAGAATATTAAAAGAATGGGCTGGTAGGGAGATTTCTTGGATAGGTCGTATAAATACTATCAGATCATATATTCTGCCTAAATGGAATTATCTTTTTAGAATGATACCTATACAAGTTCCTAATCCCTGGTTAAAAATGATACAGTCAGCTTTTTCTAAATTTATTTGGAAAGGTAAAAAACCAAGAATAAGCCTACAGTTAATATCTAAGAAAAGAAAGGACGGAGGTCTTGCTGCTCCAAATATAATAGAATACCATAACGCATGTATGCTGGCCCACATTGTTAATACGTTAAGTATAGATCAAAAAGATCAATCCTGGTATCATATAGAGCAATCACTAGTAGAGACAAGCAGCCTATCCTCCCTGTTTTGGACAACAAGGAGGAATCAAAATAAAAATAACTTGGTCCACCTAGAAAACTCGACAATTTTAGATAGTATACTGAGATTCTGGCAGAAATTTAAGAAAAACTATAAAATAGAATATAGAATATTCCCTTTTTTACAACTGGAGGTGATTAATCATAATATTGAAGATATTAATATCAGAGGATGGATACAAAAAGGTATTAAGTATATTCAACAAATTATAGATATCAAAGATCTCAAGTCATTTAGCCATTTACAGGCAGAGTTTGGGATTGAAAGTAAGGAGATATTTACATATCTAAGAGTTAAGTTTTTCCTGGCGAAATTTTTGGACATTCAGTTAAATAAAATTGTAAGTAATATTAAGAAGATCATAGAAACAAATAGAACTAAAGGTCACATTTCTAGATGTTATGAATTTTTATAGTCATCTCAAAAGCTCTCTCCTTGGAAATCTAAGACTAAATGGGAAAAAGATTTACAAATGGCAATCCCTGAGCAAGATATGATAAAAGCGATAGAGAGAGTTAATAAATCGGTACACTGCTTGAATATAGTAGAGAATTTTTATAAGCTTTTGAACAGATGGTATATGGTCCCAGAAAAATTGGCTAAAATATATTTTGATCAGAGCTCTTTTTGTTGGCGTTGTGAAGTTGCGATAGGAGATTATCTCCATATTTGGTGGCATTGTAAAGTTTTAACTAAAATATGGAAGGTGGTATATAAGCAGATTTATAATTCGTGTCAGCTATATATACCTTTCACACCACAAAGTTTTTTGCTACATCTGGGATGGCCTTCTATGCCCTTTGAGAAACGCATGTTGATAATACATATTTTGATGGCAGTAAAGCTAGCTGTGGCTAGAAATTGGAAAAGTAAAAATGAAATACACTGGAGGGAAATTAAAACACAGGTTATTTATCAATGTAAGATGGAAAAGGGAATAATTCTAGGTAATTCTGTAGGTCTGAAGAAATATAGTAAATGGGAAACAATAGTTGATAATTTTATTACTAATAACGTGAACTTATAATTCTGTAGGTATGGGCTCCCCCGAAGTGTGATTGATTTTTGGAGGAACCTTAGTAAAAGTGTACCCAATGGGAAGGATGAGCAAAATTGGATAATAGGTTTGGTTCCTCTAGATGGTACTTTTGTGTGTATGGAATGAATTGGGTTTTTTAATACCTCTATTAGCTATATATATGAAATATGGATATGGATATTTAATTCTGTTTTATATCGGTAATGTTGTTTATATATGGAAATATATCATAATGTAAGTATTGTAATAGAGGAATTGATTGTATTTTGTAAACTGAGAAAATTTTGAAGAAATAAAAATATATTAAAAAAAAAAGAATACCAAGATAAGATTAGAATGTGAGATGTAATTTGTTATTTCTAGAGAGCTCACCTATAAAGTTGAGGATACAGCAGGAGAGTCCAATGCATTTGTTTGACTTTTTGAGAGTAGAATGCACTCATTTGATGAGATTTGCTTGGCTTCTCTAGTTTATTTAATTTTATTTAGATTTGTTAGCCTTATTTCCCTAGTCTCCTTTTTGAGCCGTCTTACACGCTTCTTAATTAACAAAAAAAATTTTTTAAAAATTACAACAATAGAAAATAAAAAAACAGAAAAATTCAACTAGCAGATTTTTCTATATATATCTTAGATCAGGGACATACAACTTAAGAGAGATAAAAATAGGCTTGAGAAGAAGTATTTGTCGCTTTAAGTCACTTATCAGGAATTGGCTGATGTCAAACAAACAGCTATGCCTGGATTTTGCTGTATGATTTTCAGTTCACCCGCAATCAGATGTCACAACCAGGTTGGTCACACCACTCATATCTCTATACAGTCTGCTGCAACCTCCCACGCAGGACCCCTACTCCTCCACGTCTCAAAGGTGAACCAGCCTGTAGTGCCAGAAACCTTTGGCCCTCTAAGACTCGGATTGCACAAGCCACCCCAGTCTGTAGCGCTGAAGGATTCAGGGAGGTTAAAGTCTTCAAATTTTTAAAAATTTGCCTAGGGAAGTTGCGTGAGCACGCTGAGACTTCGGGTCATGTGCCCCTGAAACGATCAGTCGCCTCTTCCAGTTCAACATAGCTCGAGCACACCATGTTGACTCTCAACCACAACATTCCACATCATCATCGTACTGAAGGCATTATTTCTCTGAACATGGGGTATTCTAGTTAGTTGTTGAGTTGTTTGGTCTACCCAATTTATCATTTAGAAGTTATATTTTCTTTTGTGTTTTTACACACAATTCAATTCCAATTTCACTGGAAATGTCATAAACTTTATATGAGTAAGTGCAGTAAAGCAGTAGTACTTTTATTACATATTGTAGCCCCACGTATACATTTTCAGTTTTTTTTGTTTTTTTGGTAAGTCACAGGGCCAAATATGTGAGATGCCCTTTTCAACTTGTAAATTTGACATAGTTATTTTCTGGGCCTATGTCGCCTTTGAAAGAACATGCACCCTTAGAAAGAAAACTGTCCCAGTGGTGGCATACATACCATTATCACAAAATAAAGAAGGCCAGTGGAAACCAGAAGTCAGAGCAGTCGGAAATACAAGCCGATCAAGGCAGCTAACAAAGTGTGATTTAGGACAAGCCGAAATCAGAAATGCAGAAAAATCAAACTGAAAGTCAGTAATTCAATAGGTGGACTAGTTTATTATGCAGATGGCAGATAGAGATGGGTATAAAGGGAAGTAATAAATGTAGTCCTTTCTTGAAGAAAACACAACAGTTTCTCTGGGGTGACATTGTACAGGGTGTGGGGATGGGGAGAGGGGGATTCAGGAAGGAAAGTGCTTGCTACATAGGCTGTAGACATCTTCTGATTTCAAATGGGGAAGATTGAGGGACTGGGCAAAAGAAATATCAGACAAATGTTTCAACATAAATTCAAAAATTCTACGGCTGTTTTTTTGTACAGCACATAAGAATTGAAACTTGCAATTTTGCTTAGATAGATTGATATTTTCTTGTACCAGGTTCTGTAGAATATTGCATATTCTATGTTTCTATTGATTATATATATGGATGTGTGGATTGACATAAGTAACAGATGGTATAAGTCACAAGGCTTTCTGTGTCCGAGAGCTCTGGAATGTGGATGTGGGGGTCTTGTCCTTATATGGCTAGAGTTAAATGCTGACGTTAGTATTAGCACATCTTTATAGTAACAGAGGGACACGAGGTCGCTCTCTCTGGGCTTGGCTCTTGGCTCTGTACAACGATGTAACTCTCCCATCAGAAGTACAGCAATTACCATCTGCTGTTGAATGTCCATAATCCTGTAACATCATTTATTATGTTTTATTATGTATCCGTAACAAAGAATAAACCTGAAGAAACCGTAATTCAGATGGCGTATTAGTACTTTTCAATAATATAGACATATATTATTGTGGCGAGCATTTGGCCCAAGACTATATATACAAAAGACGTGTGTATATATATATATATATACAAAAGACGTGTGTATATATATATATATATATATATATCTATATCAATCAACTGAAGACAAGAAGAAATTAAGAGGATTCTACATTATCACCGTTCTAAATTACATTTTACAGGTTCTATTTTTTTGGTTCATCAGATAAGGCTGTGCATTAACCAGCCATGCTTACTCTTCAATATACTTGCTGTAGTCTAACAAGCACTTTGGTTTTTCCAGCTGCTCAGTTTTTCCTCTGACAGAGACTGGCACTGTACTTTTGTTGTGCATTGTAGACCGCATCTTTCTTATCTGTGAACCGAAGGGCCAGCACCTTGTTTAGAGCTGAAAAGGAGCTTCTACTGCTTCTGCTGCTTGTCAGGGTTTGTGATATAGGACTGCAAGTTTTACGCACTGTGCCACAAGCTAAGGTTTCAAAACAAAGAGCATTTTTAAATAAATCAATACTTGTATAATAATTATCAACCTGTAGCTTATGTAACAAGGGAAGGATCAGATCCCAATCTTGCCATTTGTACACACAGAATGAGGGTGGGTTATTCTTCACTTCATATATCCAAAACGCAAATGTATAAGTAGTAGTATAAGCAGTAGTGGATTCACATAATTTAAAGACTTTAATGCAACATCGCGAGTGCTTCGATGGGATATGTTGTTTGAAAAGCAATCTAACTTTCAATTTCATAAGGGATTCTTCAATACAAATGTTTTGGTCTAAGATATATTTTAGGGAAAATTTGGTAGACGAGTTGGATAAGGGGCCAGATTTTGTATAGCCTGTCAAAGAACGGGTTATTAATAGGTTAATGAAAATCTGTGCAATAGATATCCATAGAAATTACATTAGTTCTGGGCTGAGTTAGGATGGATGGAATGGAGTAACATCTCCAGCAGCTAGCCTAAACATCTTAGTATGTGCATCATTTCAAAAACTACGAAATAATGAATTGGTCATGGTGCTTGCAGATATCCATTAATGTACTGTTCTGGTGCATAAAGACAGTCCCTACAGTCTCTCAAATGTTAACACTGCAATTGCTGAGAAAAGACAGTGTTTAAAAATAATAATAATATTAATAATTAACAAGTTAACAGAGTGTGTTAAATAAAGCCAATTGCAACATGGGATTAAAAGAGACAATCCACAATAGACATTTTTGATGGTTGCACATTTTGCAGGTTTTCACGTAAGTATGACTTTTTGCTTAAAGCAGGAAATGCCTGAAATCTCTCAAGCAATCCATAATGCTGCTTTCAATGAAAAGTATATGCACACATATGCTACATGTGGAAATACATATTCCAGAAACTCTCATTTAAAGCAAAGCAATTCATTTACATTTATAAGCACTTTTTATTTATATTCAGTTCATGAAATGGCCCTTGCATTGGAAATGTGTACATAAAGCACCGACTAGCAGTTAGTATCTAGGGGTTTATTTTTTTTTATTTTTTTTTAAGCATTGCTTTCTTTTTACTTGATGCATTTATTATGAGTGCCCTTTAATTTTATAAATGGCTGGAAAGAAAGAAAATAAGGCAAATATTTTCAAAGCAGAGTGCAACCATTTGCAATTGTTAGTCAGAATAGAAATGGTTTATACTTATCTCCAGAACGCTGGTGCATACATTGTAAGTGTCCCTCTTTAGGTGTGACTGTGTCTGTTTTGGGACTAACTCCCTCTGCCCCTCTTTTCTAGCCTTGTGTTTCCACTTTTCGAGTTGCTCTTATCCTTGTGTTCCCACTGTTCTAGCTGCTCTATCTTAGTGTGTCTGTGAGTGTTTAACAGAGCTCCACAGTGATTATACTGACAGCAATATGTATTTAAACTACAATATATGTGTTTATAAAAGTAGTCTGTGTAAATAAAATATATTGTTCTTGTTCTAAATTACATTTTAGTTGTGTAAATTGTTATTAGTAAATAACCTAAAATTACTCAGAACAACATCCCCACTCTCACTCCTAAAATTAAAGTGCCACCCTCTTTACCAGGGCCGGACTGGGGATTCCAAAGCAGCCATGAAAAAAAATTAAAAAAAAATCTATGCCAGCCCCATAAGTCATCACGCCATATATTGTCGCATGTAATATGTAAGGCTATGTCTTGCCACCCTAGATGATTGAGATTATATATATATATATATATATATATATATATATATATAAACTTTTTCCAATATAAAATATTGGTCCTTTCAGAGTAAAATTTGTAATTATACAGTAAGCATACTCACATGCAGACACAGACAATCTCACTGACAGAAGCTGATTGATACACAGCCTCAGTCTCACCGATATACATAAGGTCATTGACATAAAAACACAAGCTTACTCAGTAGCAGGCACAGGCACAGGCACACACACACACACACACACACACACACACGCAAGCAAGCCAGCCCACTCACTAGCAGGTGCGCGCGCGCACACACACACACACACACAGCTTAATGTAGTGGCTCTGGTGTCTATAGCCTGTTCCTGTAGGCTTTTCAATGTAAACACTGACTTTTTAGAGAAAAGGCAGTGTTTACATTGCTTCCTAGTGACAGACACTCAGATGGTCACTAGAGGTGCTTCCTGTGTCAGTGCGGATTGGCTGAGATCATCAAGCTTGATGATCTCAGCCGTAGAGGCAGGGCCAGTCGAGGGGAGACCAGCACGACGTGGGGGGAAAAAAGGTGAGTAAAAACACACATACACACACATACCATGACAAACAGATACCATGACAGACAGACCATGACACAGACACACACAGAAACACAGACACACCATGACACAGACAGACACACCATGACACAGACACACACACACACCATAACACAGACTGTGACACAGACACACACACACAATGACACATTCAAACATTACATGACACAGACAGACACACACCATGACACAGACACACACACACCACGACACAGAGACACAGAGACACCGTGACACAGACAGACATGCCATGACACAGACAGACCGTGACACAGACAGACACACACACCATGACACAGACACACACACACCATAACAGAGACACCGTGACACAGACAGACACGCCATGACACAGACAGACCGTGACACAGACAGACACACACATTGCATGACAGACACAGACACACACACAAACCATGAGACAGACACACCATGACACAGACACACACACACTCACACTGACACACATAATTGCTACCTGAGTGCTGGCATGGGGAGCTCTGATGGCGGCCGCATGGGGGGAGCTGGCTCTTCTGGCGGCCGCAGAGGGAGCTCCTTTGGCGGCCGCAGGGGGAGCTGGCTGTTCTGTCTCTGCTCCTCCTCCCCAGCGCGCCGCTTAATGAGACCGGGGTCGGAATATGACATCATATTCCGGCCCCGTCTCTTTGTAGCGCACTGGGGAGGGGGAGCAGAGACAGAACAGCCAGCTCCCCCTGCGGCCACCAAAAGAGCTCCCTCTGCGGCCGCCAAAAGAGCTCCCTCTGTCTGCCCTGCCCCAGGTGCTGACGGCCCACCGGGAAATTTCCCGGTATCCCGGTGGGCCATTCCGGCCTTGCTCTTTACCCATTTGAAAAGTTGGGAGGTATGCTGTTTTGTCTCAGTATGTAAGTACAAGAAAAAAAAGGTTCAGACACTCAGCTGGGTTTTGGGTTTATAAAATGTTGCCCCTTTTTGATGGTTGAATTTTGCGTTTTATTAAGTTTTGCCGTTTCTGATTGCTGATTTTTGGGTTTCATTACATTTTGCCCTTTTTGATACCGTGGAGTGCTAGGACCTTTTTCTCTTGTACCTACTGTTTGGGACCTGGTGCTGGTAGCTAGCTTAGTTGCACCCAGGATCCTGTATTTGGGTGAGTGCAGTTGTATATTTGGTTTTGCAGAATCAGTATGTTTTAAGGACTAACCAGTTTCAGAAGATTTTACATTTTCTCTCAGTAGCGTGCTTAGCTGGTATCCATTTAAATGAAAAAAGCGCAGTTGCTGTCTCATCAGCTCATGCTCAACAACTGGATGTATCAGCATACCAAGGTTGTTTCGTGGGATTGGAAGGCCAAGACTGATTGCCAAGGTTGGAGTCAGATCAGTTTGCTGTAAAGTCTCTGGCACTTTACCAGAGTCTGAAAGTGAAGAAGAAAAAATGTTGAATAAGCCAAGTATATTGAATAGGCAATGTAATAATATGTAATATTTTAGAGTGTTTTAAGCACCAAGAAATGTGAGTGCACTTTAGAGAAAATAAAATTACAACTCCAGAGAAAAATTAAACATAAGGTCAGGGAGAAAAGGGGGGGGGGGAGGGGGAGGAATTACTGTGGACACAAACACATTTTTGGGAAGAAAATAAAATTAGCAAATTAAAAGGCAACAACCCAATTAAGTTTTGTGAGGTCATAAAACATTTCATAATAACAACACCATGACAGCATAAACTACAGTTGCAAAAAACAAACAGTGACATGTAATCTCTACAGCCCAGTGTAGTGGTTATAGTCCCTGATATGCCCTGGTGTCCTCTCAGAGTAAGTCGAGACATTTGAGAATGTCTTGTATACTTACCAAGAGTTGCCAGTCATCACCTCCTCTGTAGTCAGAAGCTTCCGCATAGAGAAAGCCAAGCAGTACAGGGCAGTGCTCATAGGCTAAGTGCATTCAGTTAAAAGACTCATCCAATAATCCTGGCAGGGCTTAGAAGCTTGTGCACTGAGCTAACTATAAAGTAAGCAATGATGAGGACCTGGCAAACCCAAAGTAAGATTTCAAACCATTTGCCTATTGTGGAAAGGCACCATGGCTGTGTATGAGAAAGGTTGAAAATGCTGTGTGAAAAACTGAAGAAAAAAAAATGCATAGGAAATACAGGGTGAGATTTTAAGAAAAGGACTAAAGGAAAGAGGAGAGAGTGAGGAGGACTCTGTGTATGTGGAGAGTGGGGGAGGATCGATCGATCTATAGATAGATACTATTGTGAGAAAGGTATCTCAAAGCATCTCTAGGAGGAAGATACTTAACTTAAGTTGATTGCAGGGCCACAACAGGAAGAGCCTCTAGTGGCTGTATGAGAGAAGGCCACTAAAGGTATCCCTATGAAGCACTGTTTCCATTGCTAAGACTGCAGTGACATTTACAGTTATTGTATTCATCTGTATTGATTCTGGTGCTTAGAGTTTTCCCTTTATAAAGGGGACTAGCGGCTGCTGTAAGGATGAGGTAACAGGAGTGCTATACTTTAATAGAATATTGTTTATCGGAACTGTAGGATGATGCCATGAGTGATCTAACTACTGATGATGCCATAGGTGACATCAGCAATCATTTAATCAACTATGGCATGTCAAGGAACTAACCAATATAACACATGTGCATCAATGACTGCTTTTCATCTAGTGTGGTGTGTTTGATATTATCTACAGTACACAAGACACAGGGACACAGTATTCCTTTAACATGTAACAATATTTTACAAAATATCAAATGACCCTGAACTTGGTCTGGATTTTAGTTTGACCCAAACCTACATCTGGATGGGTGAAACCTACATCTGGATGGTAAGATGTTTTTAAAAACAGAAGTTGCAGTTGGGATTCCTTAATGACTGCTATGGACTCACAGTGCAAGACCGCTGTGCCAAAGCCTGCGTCACGTCCCAGATGCTCCTAGATTCCTAGAAACAGGGAGAACCAGTACCAACACTACTCCCCCGTGTTGCCTCCTTATGATCCGGTTCCTAGGAAGATTATGTTCCCCTTTACTCTGAGGAACCTATGGAAATAGGACTAGTCAAGCTCAAAGTGACTCATTAAGAAAGAGACCAGAGGAGGAACCATGGCCTTTGTTTTTACTGTGGAGAAAGGAGTCACTTCATCTCTTATTGCCCTGTTCGCCCACGTAGGCCTCCAGCTCTCCGATTGGCTACCACCTTTCTTCGCCCTATGAGCTCTGCATGCCAGCCTGTAAACCCTCAAAGACTCAGACATGCCGGTCCGTTCTTGGCCTCCCTGAGAAATTCTCTATCTCTTGCTCCAGAGATGTCTGCATCTCCTCCTGAACACACTCATGTTAAAACCGGTACCATCACCACTTCCTGCCTGCTCAAAGATCTACCTTTGGATTGTACCTGTGCCTCTAATGGTACTTAAGTTTGCATAAAAGATTTGGAAATGTTTGAAAACGCGTTGCAAGCCGCGCACTCTATTTCTGTTGATGTACCTAAGGAGAAAAGTTCAGAGGATGTGCCTTCTGGAATCAAAATATTTACAACCTGCACCTCAAAGACCATGACTACTCTCCAGTGGCACCAGAAGCTGGTACTATGGGGCTCCTTACTGTGAAGAAACCCCTCTCTGGGAACGATGATATTGAGGGATGTTATTCTAAGGATGGGGACTTCGACAGTGAGAAATACTAACTCTACGAAAAACCTGTTCACGTTCCTTAATGGGGATACTTGTCACGGTTCTCACCGTGCCATCCAGACAGCCAGGCATGGTCGCCCCAGAAGTGTCCAACCGGGGATTTGAACCTGGGGCCTTCTGCATCCTGCCTCTGAGCCACTTCTGAACTTTGGTTCTAACCTTGTTTTCCTGTAATTGCCTGCAGCACTAGGTTGCTGGACATCATCAGTGGCTCGTACCTGTCCATCTAAGTTCACCTGAGGCAGTTCACTCATTAACTGGGCATAAAACATTGCTCCTCCCGGAGAACATTGTCAGTTTGTTGTTTCTTGTATTCTGTTTCCTAAGATTGACTTGGCTTGTGACCCTTTCTGTTTGGATTATTCGTTATTGCCTGTTCGCTGCCTGCCCTGACTTTTGGAACCATGCCTGACTACTCTTCTGGATTTGTCCTGGTCTGTTTCCACGTACCTGGTTACTGTTCCTGCCTAAGTTCCCAGGCACAGTTTCACAGCCCAGGTAGCTCCTTATCTGGTTACCGTGGGCTGTGTTTATCTGCAAGGGTGTGCAAACATCTCTGCACTTCGGACTCCAAATAAGGTAAGCCATGACAATAGGCACCTATATCATTTTTTTATTTATAACAAGCATTTACAAAGTGCCAACACATTCTGCAGTGCTGTATAATTGGGAAAATGACAATACAACAGTAAAAAGTGATACAATAATATCGTGTGGAGAGATATCAATACCAGAATAACTCACTAGGTGCTATTCCTCACAAGGTACTCCCTCAAGTACCAAATAAACATAACTATTTCCAAAAAAGAGAATGCACACTAGAACCACCAGTATAGATTTATACAAATTTTAATGAACCAATAATAGGCATCAATTGCATACAACAAGACAATATAGTGAGACAATATAAAGGCATACAAATAAACCAGCAATAATGTGTTATTTAAACACCCTTGAAAAAGACAGCCAGTTGGTGCCGAAATGTTAGGGGGTATTGAGGACCTGTGTTTCTGCCAGGTTAGGCTTGTGAGAGATTTGGTAAATTATAGCTGGTTTATTTTTATCCCTTTATATTGTCTCACTATATTGTCTTGTTGTATGCAATTCATGCCTATTATTGGTTCATTAAAATTTGTATAAATCTATACCGGTGGTTCTAGTGTGCACTCTCTTTTTTGGAAATGCAACATAAATAGACCAATACAAACAGTAGAGGGTGAGTTTACAATCTAAAGGTTAAAATGGGAAGATGAGACAAGATGTAGCTTATTGCAATGAGACAGCCACTGGAGGCACTTCCTCAAATATCACAGAGTTTAAAATCATGAAACTATGCAAGATGTCCTCACACTATCCATGAGGAAATCTAGCATCTTGCAAAACCCCATTTGAAAGCATTGAGGTGCAGTTCCAAAGATCATTGTAACAGTTTTGTAAGCGTTTAGGAAGAGTTTGTTATCTACTATCCACTTTTCTACCTCTGCGAATTGGTTTTGGAGCACAGCCTCAAACTGCGGTAGCTTGGGTTTACTAGCGTAGATTACAGTGTCGTCTGCATACATGTGTACAGTTGGGGATTTGCAGACGTTAGGCAGATCATTTATAAATAAGGTGAATAGCAGGGGGCCGAGTACGGAGCCTTGGGGAACACCACAAGTGACTGGAAGAGGGAGGGAAGAGCTATCATAAATGGCCACATATTGCAATCGGTCTGAAATATACGATCGAAATCAGGTTAGCGGACGATCACCAATGCCTGAGTTGTTAAGTTTTTGCAAAAGAATGTCATGATCTAGTGCAGGGGTAGGCAACCTACAGCACTAGTGCCATGCACGGCATTCAAGGTGTCTTTGCACGGCACTCGAGGCTGCTAGAGCCAAACAGGCTCTGGCCTATCAGGAGTCCCAGTGAAACTTCAGATATCTGCTAATACGAAAAGATGGTGATTGCAGCACATAGAGGAAGTGATCTCGGATCTATAGTAGAGCAGTCTGCAGCTGCTGTTGCAGCTCCTGTCCTTGACCTGTACCAGGGAAGCCACCCACACTGCTAGATATACACAGAAATGCAGAATAACCCTCCCCTCATACAAATAATACGAACAGCCCAAAAACAAACATACACACAATCCGCACAAACGTAACCCGCTAACAATCCACATAAATGCTGTGTGCATGTATGTGGATTGTTAGCGGGTTACGTTTGTGCGGATTGTGTGTATGTATGTTTTTGGGTTGTTTGGGGTGTGGATGGATATGTCACATTGTGTGTTTGGTAGTGTGTGGGGGCTGTTTGGGGTATTGCATGTGAGAGGCTGCATGTGGGATTGTGTATCCCACATGCAGCCTCTCACATGCAATACCCCAAACAGCCCCCACACACTATCAAACACACAATGTGACATATCCATCCACACACAATTCCACAAGCAACCCCCATACACAGCCCACATTCATATGTATCATACATGATACCATAAACTACTAATGAACATATACAATATAATAGCTCATATACGCACAAATACAACAATACAAGGCAATCACAGTAAAAATAACACAAGCAGAATACTGCAGCATACACACCTCAATTTAAAAAAAATAGGACCGACACGCTACGGGACATCACACTCCTATATCGGCACAGTGCTGCTAAAGGGTTGCCTACCCCTGATCTAGTGTGTCAAAGGCCATGGCAAAATCAAGGACAATAGCTCCAGTTAAGTCTCCTTGTTCCATGCCAATTTGGATGTCATTGCAAACTTTTAAGAGGGCAGTTGTAGTGAAGTGATTTGGACGATCAGGGGTCAGATAATTTGATTGTTAATATTCACATAGTTGAGTGTGGACGCATTTTTCCAAGATTTTTGACAATACAGGGAGCAATAATATTGGACAATAGATACAAAGTATTGTCACCACTTTTATGGATAGGTACAACTTTTGCAGTCTTCCAAAGTGTGGGTATGTATATGACACCCGGGATTCATTGATAAGGGTAGTGACTGGTTTAGCAATTGCTGGTGCACTGAGCTTCATAAAGGAAGTGCTCCTGATCTCAGCTTGCTACCTGTATAAAAGACACATGTCCACAGAAGCAATCAATCAGGTTCCAAACGCTTTACCACGGCCACGACCAAAGAGCTGTCCAAAGATGTTGTAGCGGAGACCTAGTTTCCCATAGAGTTCTCCGCTGGTATTAGAACAGTGAAGCAGGAACAATAAGTTAACCCAGGATAAACAGCATCAATGATAATAAAATAATCCAGTAATATCCCATCACAATTCCCAATAACTGGACGACACACAGTATCAGGAGCTTTTAAGCATTTCTCCCATGCAAAGGAGACACCCACAGTAATTAGTGCAGTAACCAATCATTTACACGTTACCTCCCACACAGCTCCTTACCTCAGCTCAACAGATAATTACAGTGCATGGTTTTCCCCTGTTTTTGGATGTACCACAAATATCTCAGATAGACCCCTAAATTCCCTGATCTGGGTGAACAACATATTCAAAAGTCACCCAGATCAGACCAGGGGTTCGGGAGTTAGGTGGAAGTGTTCATTTGACCGACTGCACACGAGGCAGTAGCCGAAATCAGTTCCATACATTTTGGCCTGGCGGTCAGTCTTTTTTCGTGGGGTAAAAGATACGAAAATCCTTGCCATCCATAGCTGTACTGACGTTCATATGAATCCCCTTGTTCGTGGGATTCATTTAACCGAACGGTGGGCTGTTCGTGTGTTTGGTTTGGTAATTATGGAACTCTGGAGGTCTTACCGATGTTCGCGTAGTCAAGTGTCCGATTTGGGTTCCAGACACTCGACAACCAAACACTGCTGGGCATTCGTATGGCAAGATGGCCGCCGCCACGTGTTCGTATGCCGAACAGCGGCATACGGACATGTATGCCGCTGTGCTAATTAGACTGCGGTTAGCACCGATCGGGGAGGTAAAGTAGGCGCACACTTCTCTCTGGGGTGGTCTGATTGTTCGGTAGTTTGTTCATATGACGAACGGAGTGGTTTTACCGAACAATCAGCCGAATGCTTCATACAATACATATGTATATAGAAAACAAATAAAACGAAAATGACCTTATAACACGAATATTTAAAGACAGCCCAACACAATCCGCTACACTGCTCCCCCTTGCCCACAAGCCGGCATACACAGTATGATCCAACACGGATCGGCTTGGGGAAGACCAGGGTTGCTCACAAATCATTTTTCCCAAGTCTGTTTGTCTAGACAACCCATCGGCGTTTCCATTCTGTTTCTCCGGGCGGTACTGGATATTGAAGTCAAATGGCTGCAGCGCGAAACTCCAGCGCAGCAGCCTGGCATTGTCCCCAGCCACCCGGTTTAGCCATACCAACGGGTTGTCATCCGTGAGAAAAGAAAAGGGCTGTCCATACAAATAAGGTTGCAACTTTTTCAGTACTAGAAAATGACTTTCCTGTTACTGGTCACTAAAACCAGAACCAGGACTGTCAGCTGGACAAAATATTAGTAGATTATAGATAATTAAATCAAAATTGCCATCAATATGTCGGAATATAGAGAGGGTTCATACGTAGATTCAAGTGATTAAAATAGCCTAAATGGCTCTTCTCCTGTCTAAAGGACTCTTAGACGTAAAGAATCTATTTGAGACTCAGGACTTTAATATAATCAACCATAGTATGTCCATGTCAACAGTAAAAGCGGTTGTGGAATGAGCCTTTAAATTAACTCCTGTAATCTAGATGGAAAAGACAATCAGTCAAGGAGGAACTTTGAATATTGGCTGTATATAAAGTAACACTTGTAGCAAAGCCCGCTGTATCAGAAAAGCTACAATAAGAGTGTAGTTAAGCAATCAGCAATTTAGGATAACAGCATTTAGCTGGATACCAAGTAACATATAATAAAAGGAAAAAAGTCTACATGAAAATTCGTAGATTAATCACAAAATATGTCATAAATGATAAATCTTAAGTTAGTGGTTTCCTAAATCGCTATGGGGTACAAAGAGTATCTGTTGCCCCCTCAAATACATACAGAGCCAGTCCAGATTCCTCAATCAAATAGATAATTCCAATCTAGATAGCATATCAGGAGTGACAGGAGGAAAAGGTGAAAAATTAGGAAATAATAGTGCTAATGTGTAGAACCATGCTTAGAATGCTGGTTACCTACACATCGTGAAATAGTGCCCTAGAAGTGAAAATAAAAAGTGAGTGAAAGTGAAGGAGAAAAACCTCCTTCAACCCGACGCGCGTTTCGGTGCTGTGATGCACCTTCGTCAGGGGCTGAATTCGTTATGGACCCTAGACCTTGTTTAAATACCCCTGGTATTGTAACTGTTGAGAGGATTCCACCAATCAGGGTTCCTGTGTGGACCGTCAGTTGGCGCCAAAATGACGTCAGAATATGCTAATTAGCTGTTTAAATAAAGAAAAAAAGAAAAAAAAAAAAGGAGAAAGAAAACTCCAAACAGGGTTAAGTCCACCTCTACATTGTGTGGTTTATATTTAACCCTGTATGTACTCATTGGATGGAGTGACTTGCTTCATAGAATAGGGAAAGGACGAAGGTGAATATATCTGTGTAAATTTTATAGTCAGAGACGAATGATTCATCAAGAAATTTATATCATGTAAAGTCAGTGTATTGCTATCACAAGGCATTGTTTGAGAAGTAGACGGTTCATCATGGGTTATCTGGACGCCTGTGGGATCATGAGAATGGGTAGAGAGGCTTTGAGCGAAAAACCTCAAAAAAGTGAAAATAAGGGATTTTAACCCTCGCTCAGCCATGGGGACCTAATACCTATCCCAGGGTATCATAAGGATTATATAAATATGGGCGGTCAGGTTAACTGTACTTCCTATTAGGGTAATGATCATTTCATTATCAAGCCTCATTCTCGATTTACGGGCGGAATTAACCCCCGCTATACTGTTCTTAGCAGTCGTGTGAAAATAGTAATAGCTGAGCTTATACCCAAAATTCCCATGTGCGGGTATTATCAATGGCTTGATGATCGTAAATAAATTGCCAGATATTCATGTACCAGTGTGTCTACATAAATACTAGGTAATAAATGCCTCTGATATACATAATCAGATATTGAGGCTTTTTATAATACAGATAAATTCATCAGTTCTTATTCTTACTAAATGGAGATTAGTATTTCGGTAATCGAAATTTGTCCAGCCATTCCCATTGGCAGTATCAATTCAATTTGTCAATTTAGATGGCTGGTACGTTGTGCTAGTCCATATATCCAAATAGCGTGTATAGTATTATAAATAGGAGATGGGGGGAAAAGTAGCATACGATATATTAAATTTTAAGTAATTTATATAACTTTTAATGGATCATGTGTCATCATGGGATCAGAGTGATCGGTCATGTGTAAATCTTACTGGACATAATTTACTCAAATGAGTGAGTTATATAGTATAATTAAAGTGTATCCAGAAGATACCCACTAGACAGGCTATAATAATGAGGGCTGTATACCTTCTTTGAGCCACTAGGGGTCAGTCACAGACATACCAGGGGTAAATTTCCATATTGAATGTATCTAAGTAGTATTTACTCTTTTGATGGATTAATTTCCAATTATTAAATAGTAAATTAATGAAGTGTTGCTAGGGAAGAACCGGTATTTAATCAGGGATAAAGGGAGTGTATGAGAATCCTTCGTTAAGGCCCAAGGGGGATAAAGTTTTTAATTTAAATATCCAGAAGCTCTCTCGCTGTAAGAGTCTTTTGTCCAGATCTCCCTTCCTTGGTCCCAACTTTATTTTTTCTACTCCATTAAAGCGTAAGCCCTGTGCAGAGCCGGCATGTTTAATTTTCAAATGTCTTGATATAGATGTATCTATCTGTCTAGATGGATTCACAGAGTTTATGTGTTCAAGGATGCGGGTTTTAAACTGTCTGAAAGTCTTCCCCACGTATTTCAAATTGCAACTGCAAGTAATGAGGTATATTAGGCCCTCGGTTTTGCAGTTAAAGAAGGTTTTAGTTGTGTGTATCTCAGTATTATCCGAGTTAGAGAATGATTTCGATTGTTTCCGGATAAATTTACAGGCCTTACACTTGCCGCACTGAAAGGTGCCGGCAGCAGGCGATTTAAGCCAGGTGTTAGTAGGTTTTGGGAGAGATAAATGGCTTGGAACCAAAATATCTTTTAGGTTCTGACCTCTCCTTGCTGTAATCGATACGTGGGGTGTCAGCACATCTTTAAGATGTGTATCTTGGTACAGTAGTGGCCAGAATCTCTCTAGTATTTTTTTCATACCGTCCCAACCCGAATCAAAGGTTCCAATACATCTTATTATTTCCTGATTTTTGTTTTGGGGGGGGGGGGACTTTTCGGACAGAAGGTTGGTCCTTTCAGTAGCTAGTGCCCTGTGATAAGCTCTTTTTAGACACTTGTTTGGATATCCCTTGGCTTTAAAAAGGGATCTCAGGGTCTGTGCTTTTATTTTAAAATCTTCTTGGGAGGAACAATTCCTCCTTAGTCTGAGATATTGGCCTGTCGGTATCCCACTTTTTAAAGCAGGGGGGTGATGACTCTCCCAGCAACTTTTTCAGGACCCACACCACAGCCAGGCATTCCTTCTCGAGTAACAGCTTCCGACTGATGTAAGCAATCAGCCCCGACTTGGCTCAGTACTGCCCCCAATCCAAACATAGAAGCATCTGTGTGAACAAGAAAACGTTTAGTTGGATTGGGAGCTGCCAAGACAGGAACATTTATAAGGGCATTTTTCAGCTGTTGGAATGCCTGCTCACACTCCGGGGTCCAGGTTACTTGGCAGGGAAGGTTTTTTTGGTAAGATCGGTAAGGGGCTTGGTCAGGGCGCTGTAATTGGGCACACGCTTCCTATAGTACCCTGCCGCTCTAGAAACGCTAGTACTTGGGTTTTAGTCCTATGGGTTGGCCAATGGGCAACAGCCTCTACCTTCGCTGGCTCTGGTTTTTGTTTCCCACAGCCTACTCGATGTCCAAGGTACTGAACCCCGGCCATCCCTATACTGCACTTGGCAGGCTTCAGCGTTAGGCCGGCCTCTCTGATCCTGTCTAGAATAGCTCCTATATGGGCTGTGTGCCTCAAAGATCTCCCTCACCGGCCTAGAGGCACTGTTACAGGCGGCCGCAGGCTGGGGAGGAAGTGAGGAAGGAGAGAACCAGCGGAGCTCTAACCAGCAGCTCTGCCGGGTCCTCTCGTGATGTCTGAGCATTGCCGTGGTTACCGCAAGAGTGAACTCTAGCCTGCAGGTTAAAGTTCACTCTCACCACTGGACCACCAGGGAAGGATGGCAGCACGGCACCCTCAAGGCAGAATGGCTCCCCCCCTCTCAGGCTAAAGGTAAGAAGGGAGGGGGGATATAACTTTTTAAAATTTATTAATAAAAAATGTTTAAATAAATAAATTCACACTCACACACAGCACCCCCAGAAACCTCAGACACACACGCAGCACCCTCAGACAGACACTGCTCAGTCAGCACCCACACACAGCAGACTCCCACACATATACAGCACACACCCACACATTATATATATATATATATATATATATATATATATATAAACCTAGAATGTGACGGCAGATAAAAACACCCTCACACACTGCACCCCTCACACATACAGTACATATTATATTTATATATATATATATATATATATATATATATATATATATATATATATATATATATACACACACACACATACACACACACACACACACACTACAGCACCCCTCACACGGCACCACTACACACATTACGCTGCAGACACAGGCTAGATCACATACCCTATATGCACTCTTAATCCTAAACACACACACATACAATATCCTATACACACTCCGAGTCCTTTACGCACTAGATCTCCTACACACACTCATACACACACTGCTCCTAGCCACACATATTACACCACAAACACAAATAAAATTGACCTATTTACACAATACCACACCACACTCTACACACACGCAATCCCACAAGCAGGCTCCAAACACATGCACCATACGCTTTCCTGGCCCTTTTGTCCTATGGTATCCCACTTGTGGAGACACCAGAGACAATTTAAAAGCAAACACAGCGCAAGCATGTTATTAAATTTGCTTGCGCTGCGCAGAACAAATACAGGGCCTTTTTCTAATGCTAGAGCTCTTCAGCAGGGCTCTGCGCATTAAACTAACATGCTCACTTTGAGAAGGGGTGTGCTTGTCTCTAGCCCCGCCCCCTACTTAGGGGGCCACTCTGATTGAAAAATGCCGGGCCTAATTTTTTTCCCAGTCCGGCCCTGCCCCTTACAGAGGTCAATGGTAGTGAGGTATTGGCCCTTGGCCATCCGGTCCAGCAGTTAGTCTATCCTGGGCATTGGATAGGCATCCGACACAGTCTTTTCATTCACCTCTGGTAGTCCACGCAGAAGCGGGTCGTACCATCCCCGCTTGGGTACGAGAACTACTGGTAAGGCCCAGGGGCTGTCCGATGGCTCAATCACCCCCCGTTGGAGCATCTCGTCAATCTCCTTGTGCACGTTCTCCCGTACCGCCTCCGGAATGCAGAAGGGGGTCTGGCGCAGGGATAGTTGCCCTGGGGTCTCTACCCGGTGAGTGGCGAGAGGAGTGTAACCAGGCACATTGGAGAAGGTGTTGTACCTCGATACGCTCCTGTGGGCTCAGCCAGTCTCCCAGCGAAACCTCCCCTAGGTCTCCGGACAACCGACCATCTCCCAGAAGTTCTGGGAGGGGAAGGTTGTCACACTCTTCAGAGGTTGGTGCACAGATCGCGGTCACCTCCTCGGAGCGTTCTTGGTAGGGCTTCATCATGTTCACATGGAGCATACGTCGCCCTCCGGTCCCTGCACAGGTCACACCTCTGTTCCACCACTCTATAAGGGCCCTGCCAGGCAGCCTGTAACTTGTCATGTCGGACAGGTTTTAAAAGTAAAACTTTCTGCCCGACCTGGAAGCTACGGTCCCTGGCGCCCCAATCATACCAGGTGCGCTGGCGGGTCTGAGCCGCCTGAAGGTTTTCCCTTACCAACCTAGTCAACTCTTCTAGTCGGTCTCGGAACGCCAACACATATGGTATGATAGAGGTACCGTCTGACCTCCAGTCTCCCTCCCAGTGCTCTCTGAGAAGATCCAGCGGGCCCCTTACTCTCCTCCCAAATAATAATTCGAACGGGGAGAACCCGGTAGATTCGAGCGGCACCTCTCGGTATGTGAAGAGGAGGTGGGGTAGTAATCGCTCCCAGTCCCGATGGGTCTCAGCGAAGGTTCGGAGCATCTGTTTCAATGTACCATTGAACCGTTCACAGAGCCCATTGGTCTGGGGGTGGTAGGGGGCACTGATTATGGGCCTAATGACACAGAACTTCCAGAGGTGCTGGGTGACCTCCACGGTGAACTGAGTGCCCTGATCCGAGGTGATCTCCCTGGGTAACCCCATCCGGGAGAAAATCTGCATGAGAGCCTCAGCTACAGTTTCCGTGTGGATGTTGGTCAGCTCCCCCGCCTCTGGATACCTGGTAGCATAGTCCACCACCGTTTATATTTCTTGCCAGAGGGACTAGGCTTCTGAAGGGGTCCTACTAAGTCTATGGCTATCCTGCTGAATGGCTCTTCAATTATGGGGAGTGGATGCAATTTTGCTTTCCGCCAGTCCCCTCTCTTCACTACTGTCTGGCACATATCACAGGTACTGCAATACCTTCTTACTTCCTGACTGATTCCCAGCCAAAATAAATTCTGGGTCAGTCGGTACCGGGTGCGACTGACCCTCAAATGACCGGATAGCGGAATGTCATGCGCTATCCGGAGCAATTCGGCTCGGTACCGCTGCGGTACCACTAGTTGCCTAATGATGATTGGGTCTGACCCGTCTACACGTTTATCAGACTCCCTGTACAATACCGGTTTGTCCCATATAAATCTCTCACCCTCCACCCCGGGTTGGTCAGAGGTGAGGGGTGGAGTCAGTGATCACCTCTGCCGCAAATTCGCTATAGGGGGCCCAGGGGACACATTCTAGGGAAGGGTCTCTTACCTGAACCTCCGGATGTGAGTTGTGGTTCTGGGTGGGAGCCTGTTGCCTGATGACCACTGGGTGGGCTTCTCCTGTGGCAAGGACCTGGGGTTCAAAAGCAGATGTGAGCTTTCCCAGATCATTCCCCAACAAAACCTCTGCTGGTAACTGTGGCATTAACCCCACTTCCACATTTCCAGACCCCGCTCCCCAATGTAAATGAACCCTTGCTGTAGGTAGCCAGTACACAGCTACCCTTACGGCTACAGTCCTGCTGGTCTTTGCGTTGTCAGATACTAGGTGACTTTTTACAAGAGTTATGGTGGCTCCTGAGTTGCGGAGCCCTTGTACGGCTTTTCCCTCCAGGTATAGTTTGTCGATGATGCTGGCGGTTACCCACATTCGCCTGTAGGGGGTGGGCTTCGTGTAGCACTTCCCATTGTTCCACGGTGGTGTCTGGAACTGCAGAGCCATAGGGTGCTGGTGTGTCGGTTTGATAACAATGTGCGGCTGCTCAAGCTGGTGGTGGCTACCACCACCATCATGGCTACCTTGTATGGCTACCTTCAAAGAGCAGTTTGCCTGCTCTACTCTTGTGAGTACCCTTTTATTTTATTTTATCAATTTTAATCCATTCATTGAGCACTATTGATTGTTTCTCCTTCCCATTGTGTTTGAGTGTAATACCTACTCGTGGAAGAAGAACCTTGCTCCATATCCTGCAAGCGGGGATCATACCGCCACACGCCCTTTACACTAAGAGCTATTCACAGCTCCACTAAATGTGAATGCAATACCTTTCTTCATACCATTTTCTGTACCATTTTGGACGTATTACACTATTTGGTCCTTGTATTTGCTTTTTTCGTTTCGCTATCGAATCCTTTTGAAGAAACACGGCAAGGATACTCCCTTTTGGATAAGCACCTTTTAATACCAGCACTTTACGGACTATCTGATCTAAAGAAGATCTTATTTCAGCTAAGACTTTATAACTTATATTTTATTTTCACTTTTATTATATATTATACATTTTATAAATTATACTTATTTCTATAGCGCAGCCTTTTTATCTATTTTTTTTATCCTTATTATCTCTGAGGGTTCTTTGAGGGATTCCCTCTATAAGTTGCAGCTGCATTGTTATTGAGCGCTTACTCTTCCTCTCTTTAAATTTGTTGGTTTCTCTCCGTAACACAAACTCCAGGACTTTGGTCATAGTCCTGGAGATTATGTCCGCTGGTGGATTCTCCCCATAAAAGGACAGCCTAAATTGTAGCTGCCTTTGAAATTCAGATTGTTCCTGTTCGTCCGCCAAACCGCTCCGTTAGGGAACCGAACCGCCATCCATTCGGTATTCCACCATCACTTCAGATACAAGAATCACTTTTTTCTTGTTGCTGGCCGGAATACCCCTTGCTTCCAGGAGGTCTTTTAATGTGGACCGCTTTAGTACAGAATAGTCAATATCCATCCACAGTTCATTTGTATTGTTACCTTCCCTGGTGCTTGTTCCTTTGTGGATTCTGGATACGGCCGCTGCCAACCAATGTAGCGGAGACCTAGTTTCCCATAGAGTTCTCCGCTGGTATTAGAACAGTGAATCAGGAACAAGAAGTTAACCCAGGAAAAACAGCATCAATGATAATAAAATAATCCAGTAATATCCCATCATGATTCCCAATAACTGGACAACACACAGTATCAGGAGCAGAACTCAAGATTTATTCCACATACTCAGCTTTTAAGCAAGGGAGACACCCACAGTAATTAGTACAGTAACCAATCATTTACACGTTACCTCCCACACATCTCCTCCCCTCAGCTTAACAGATTTCAATTTTACAGTACATGGTTTTCCCCTGTTTTTGGATGTACCCTAAATATACCAGATAGACCCCTAAACAACAACATATTTAAAAATCACCCAGATCGGACCAGGGGTTCGGGAGTTAGGTGGAAGTGTTCATTTGACCGACCGCACACGAGGCAGTAGCCGAAATCAGTTCCATACATTTTGGCCTGGCGGTCGGTCTTTGTTTGTGGGGTAAAAGATACGAAAATCCTTGCCATCCATAGTTGTACTGACATTCGTATGAATCCCTTTGTTCATGGGATTCATTTAATCGAACGGCGGGCTGTTCGTGTGTTTTGTTTGGTAATTATGGAACTCTGGAGGTCTTAGCGGTGTTCGCGTAGTCAAGTGTCTGATTTGGGTTCCAGACACTCGACGACCAAACACCTCTGGGCATTTGTATGGCAAGATGGCCGCCGCCACCTGTTCGTTTGCCAAACAGCGGCCATCCAGGGAACACACAGAGCATTCGTCTAATTGCTAATTAGACTGCGGTTAGCACCAATCGGGGAGGTAAACTAGGGGCACACCTCTTTGGGGTGGTCTGATTGTTCAGTAGTTTGTTTGTATAACAAACGGAGTGATTTTACAGTACAATCAGACAAATGCGTCATACAATACATATGTATATAGAAAACAAATTAAATGAAAATGACCTTATAACACGAATATTTAAAGATAGCCCAACACAATCCGCTACAGATGTCAGACAAAATTGTAGACTTACACAAGGCTGGAAAACCACTGCTAAGCAGCTTGGTGAGAAGGTGACAACAGTTGGTGTGATTATTTGCAAATGGAAGAAACACAAAATAACTGTCAGTTTACCTCAGTATGGTGCTCCACTCACCTCGTGGAGTTTCAATGATCATGAGAACAGTGGGGATTCAGCCCAGAACTACACAGGAGGATCTTGTTAATGATCTCAAGGCAGCTGGGACCATAGTCACCAATAAAACAATTGGTAACACACTATGCCGTGAAGCACTGAAATCCTGCAGCGCCTGCAAGGTACTCCGCTCAAGAAAGCACATGTACAGGCCCATCTGAAGTTTGCCAATGAACATCTGAATGAATCAGAGGAGAAATGGGTGAAAGTGTCATGGTCAGATGACACCAAAATTGAGCTCTTTGGATCAACTCGCTGTGTTTGGAGAAGGAGGAATGCTGCCTATGACCCCAAGGACACCATTCCCACCGTCAAACATGAAGGTGGAAACATTATGCTTTGGGGTGTTTTTCTGCCAAGGGGACAGGACAACTGCACCACATCAAAAGATACAGTCAAATCTTGGGTGAGAACTTCCTTCCCTGAGCCAGGGCATTGAAAATGGGTCGTGGATGGGTATTCCACCATGACAATGATCCAAAACACACAGCCAAGGCAACAAAGGAGTGGCTAAAGAAGAAGCACATTACGGTCCAGGAGTGGCCTAGCCAGTCTCCAGACCTTAATCCCATAGAAAGTCTGTGGAGGGAGCTAAAGGTTCGAGTTGCCAAATGTCTGCCTCAAAACCTTAATGACTTGGAAAGGATCTGCAAAGAGGTGTGGGACAATATCCCTCCTGAGATGTGTGCAAACCTAGTGGCTAACTACAAATGCCTGATCTCTGTAATTACCAACAAGGGGTTTGCTTATTCTGTCTCTCACTGTAAAAATACACCTACCATTCAAAATCAGCAAGGGATCAAATACTTTTTTCTCCTTGCTGTATGTATAACACAGAGATGTAAAAGGATTAGGATTATTCTTGTTGTCAGTGTGAAGCGGGAAAATATTGTGCAAGTTAGGGTGAGGCTGAGAAAACTAATTTATAAATGTTGAATAAGGAAAAGTGAGAGGAAAGCATGGAAATGCTGTGTTTGAGGATTGTTGGAAGAATAGGGTGAAAATGATTTGTGTCCACAACAGATCTACCAAATTTCAATTTGCTCACCATTCTTCCTTTCAAAAGCAGAGCTAATGAAAACTAGTGGAGTTTCGATTTCCTCGTCAGATGAGGCACCATGACTTCCTGTTTCTGACATACCATGGTCACCGCAGACAACAATTAAATTAGGAAGGGATTCTTCTTCCTATATTTGGAAATAAAACAATTCACAGAAAACCAATATTCTGAATGTCAAAAAGAATATCAATTACATATTATTTAACAGCATAAAATGTAAGTGGTAATAAATGACCACATTTTCAGGATGAGAGGATGTGCATCCATTTTTATTTATTTGCAGCTAGTGAACTAGAATCTTTCTGCATGCAGTTTCATATGAAGCCATCTGCTAAATAGGCAGAGGAACACTACAGCGTTAGGAATGCATATTTGCATTCATAGCACTATAATAGAGAAAATTTATGACAAACTTACCGTAATTTTCTTTTCCTGGCTATTTCTCATGGCAGCATCACTTATGGGTAGCTCCTCCCTTAGCAGTCACAGGACAGGAATTCATTAGATTAATTAATCAGACTGATAGGTATAAGGAGTCCCTCCTCCCCCTACACCTCAGTCCAATTATAAAGCTGAAATAAAGAATGGGCGGGAACCCTGATGCTGCCATGAGAAATAGCCAGGAAAAGAAAATTACGGTAAGTTTGTCATAAATTTTCTCTATTCCTGGCTAATCATGGCAGCATCACTTATGGGTAATACCCAAGCTTCACAGAAAATAGGGTGGGAATAATAATCCAAGAAATTACACAAAACTGAAACACATGCAGCAAAGAAAAGTTTAATATCAACGGGATAAAGAGACCGTAGACAGGACACTCTGTCCAAAGGAAGTGGAAGGAGACTGCACATCAAGTTTGTAGTGCTTCATGAATGTCATCGGAGAAGACCAGGTGGCTGCTCTGCAAATATCATCGTATGGAACCTCTGCACAGCTAGCCCATGAAGTTGATAATGCTCTAGTAGAATGAGTTCTTATCTCCCGAGGTGGTGATATACCTTTAGAGATATACGCCTTCTTAATTATCAGAGAAATCCAACGTTTCAACGTAGATAAAGAAGCCGCCTCACCTCTCCTTGCTCCCAACGGCAAAACGAAGAGTTGGTCTGTTTTATTTAAAGACTCAGAACGTTTAAGATATGCAGACAAGCAGTTCATGACATCCAAACGTTGCCATCTAACCTCCTCCTGAGAAGAGGGGTTGGGGTAAAATGATGGAAGAACCACTTCTTGAGAGAGGTGAAACTGAGAAACTACCTTAGGAAGAAACTCTGGTTTTGGTTTCAGACAAACCCTATCTCGGTAGAATCGTAAACAAGAAGAAGATGTAGAAAATGCCTTAATTTCTGAAATCCTTCTTGCGGAAGTAAAAGTTTTATACGTCAGGAGAGTAGCATCCAAACTTTCAAGAGGAACAAACAGATCCTCAGTGAGATAATTGAGCACCATAGGAAGGTCCCAAGGAGGGGTAGTAGATCTGGAAGGAGGCCTCAACCTGAAGGCCGCTTTGAAGAACCTGGAAATCAAAGGATCCGAAGCCCATGAGATGTTGCACAAAGCTGAAAGTGCCGAAGACTGAACCTTCAAGGTGCTGAGGCTAAGGCCCTTGTCCAGGCCCTCTTGCAGAAACTCCAAACTTCAGTATTGCTAGGATGCCGAAAGTCCACATTATGAGACGATGCCCAAGTTTGGAACACATCCCAGATCCTATGCTAGCATGAAGAAGTAGAAGCCTTTCTGGAGAGCAGAAGGGTAATGATCACCGCCTCCGCGAGACCTAGTAATTGGAGTCTTTCTTTCTCAAGACCCATACCCCCATTTTGAGGCATTCCGGATGAGGATGGAATACAGGGCCTTGCGATAGCAGATCCTCCATCACTGGAAGAGGCCAAGGTTGTTCCTGGCTCATCATGGCCAATAGGGGAAACCACGGCCTCCGAGGCCAAATTGGAATTACGGCAATGACTTTCTTGCCTTCCAACCAAACCTTCCGCAGGAACCTGGGTATCATGGGTAGGGGAGGGAAAACATACCCCAGATCGAACGACCAAGGCAGAGAGAGAGCATCCTGGCCCAGTGCCTGACAGTCCGGATGGAGAGAGAAGTAATTCTCCACCTGGTGATTCTGAGATGATGCCATCAGGTCGATCTGGGGCATGCCCCACCGATGAGCAATTTCTGCAAAGATCGCCGGGTGAAGTTGCCATTCTCCCGGAAGAATTTCCTTTCTGCTGAAGAAGTCTGCTGTTACGTTCTCCGAACCTGGGAGATAAATCGCCTTCAGGCCTTGAAGATAGGTCATGGCTATAGCCATTAAGGGAGCCAGCTCTTCCAGGAGCAACCTGCTCCTTGTGCCACCTTGGTTGTTCACATATGAGGCCACCGCTCGGTTGTCTGTTTTGATTAGAACCCAAGAATTACGTAGCCTCGGCAGGAATCTCAAAATGGCCTTGTAAACCGCTCTCAGTTCCCTTAAGTTTGAGTGTAGGCGACTCTCTTCTCGGGTCCAGTTCCCTTGAGTCCATACAGGACTGAAGTGGGCACCCCATCCAAAAGAACTGGCATCTGTTGTAATAACCTTCCAAGGGGGGTCTTCCAACGGGAAGCCTGTTGTCAAATTCCTCTCGCTCTTCCACCAGTTTAAGCCTTTCCTTACGGGAAGGGGAAGAGATATCATCTGTTCCCAATCCGCTTCCACTCTGTTGAACTGGAGAAGGAAGCAGTTCTGGGCCGGACGGAACTTCCACTGGGCCCACTTCACCAAGCCTATTGTTGAAGTCAAGGAACCCAGGAGACTCATGACTTCTCTTGCAGGTGCAGTTTCGAGAACTTGCAGCTTCCTTACTTTGTCTCTGATCTTCGTGACCCTTTCTGGAGACAGGAACACATGTGCAGACACGGTATTCACTACCGTACCCAGGAAAACGATAGTTTGTGCAGGAACGAGGGAGCTCTTTCCCACGTTCAGGAGCCAACCATGGTCTTGAAGAATGGACATTGCCACCGACGTATGTTGAGCTACAATTCCTTGAGATGGACCCAAGATTGATAGTAGGCGTCCCTTAAGTCTATTGAGGTCATCCAGTCTCCTTTTTTGACACACTTCAAGATGGTCCTCAAGGATTCCATTTTGAACGTCCTACGTCGAGCAAGGAGTTCACGCCTATCAAATTCAAGATGAGACGCCACTTTCCCTGTGGTTTTGGGGCCAAGAAGACCGTGGAGTAAATTCCCTGGAACCATTCCTGTTTTGGAACTTCTTCACCACTTTTTGTTCCAGGAGTACAGAAATGCAGGACCTCATGGCCCTTCGTTTGATGCCTACCGGCACCTTTGATCTTCTGAAGAATGCAGTTTTCGGGTAAGATGAGAATTCTATTCTGTAACCTTCTTTTACGATGGAAGTGACCCATAGGTCTGAAATATTGCTGGCCCATATGGGGTAGAAGAACTTCGGCCTGGGGACCTTCAGAAGGTCTTCCCTGAGGTTCTAGCACCCCTTCCTCTGGAAGCCTTATTGGAAGATGAGTGCGAATAGGATTTCCATGAAGAATTCCTGGAAAACTCCCTTCCTGGTTTATAGCTCCTGCTGTCCCGAAAGGACCGATCCTTGAAGCGCTTGGTCTTCCAGGAGGAGGGAAAAACTCTTCCTGCCAGCTTGAGGTAAACGCCTTTTTCCCCATCAGCAGCTTTTTGAATAGCATCTTCCAGAATCTTCCCAAAAAGGAGATCCCCTCAGAACGGAAGTGCACACAGGGAAGCCTTAGAAGCATAGTCAGCACCCCACGAATGAAGCCACAAGGCCCTTCTAGAAGCCACAGACAGGGCCATGCTTTTGGCAATCATGCGAGTGATGTCCAGGGAGGCCTCTGAACAGAATTCCGTGGCTAGACTAAAGTCCTTGAAGCTTTCCAACAGATGTTCCCTACGGACACCCTGATCAATGTCGTCCTTCAGATTAGCGAGCCACACTTTCAAGGCTCTGGAGAGAGTCGTCAGTGCCACTGCCGGATGAAGGGTGGACCCTAGGGCCAAGTAGTCTTTAATCAGGTCTCCATCCATACGCTTCTCCATAGGCTCCCTGAGATATGCCATGGAGTCAATAGGCAGTGTAGTTTTCTTAGCCATATGGATCACTGCAGCGTCAATTTTAGGAACTGAGTTCCACAGGCAGCAATCCACTGTAGAGTACGGATAAACCCTCGCAAACTTATTTTTTAAGGTGGACTTCTTTTCAGGCTTATTCCATTCCTGAAGGATCATATCCCTGATTGGCGCATGCACCGGGAAAGTAGGTCTGTTAGGCTATAGGTCCTCAAAAAACCTGTCAGCCTCCTTCAATTCAGATCTTTCTTCAGTGAGACTAAGCGTGTCTCTGAGAAGGGTAATAAGTCTATCCATAGACCTGGAGTCAAGAGACGTGGAGGCATATTCAGCTTCCTCCTCACCTTCATCTGATACCTCCCAGACATCAGGGTCCTCATCAGAGCTGGAAGACTGAGGTTCCGCTCTGCGTCTCTTACTTGGACCACTAGATCCCGTGGTAGCCATAAAGCCCTCAGCAAATAGCCTGAGAAATCCAGAGCTTAAGGTCGTCTTGTGGAGAGCTCCTACTGGGGCATCAGCGACTTCCAACAAGCATTCCTTGCAAAGGTTCCTTCTATTCGGAGCAGGCGAAGAACAATTAATGCATTTATTTGACTTTTCCCGTGATTTTCTCGCTGGAGAATCCAAATGAATGCTGGGGCTGGAATGAAGCCATATATGACATATATTACAGGCTCAGTATGGCACTCTTTTAACAACACCCCCCCCAATAAAATTAAGAAATGGCTCACCTATGTTTTCTAGAGAGGGATCTTGCAGAGGCAGAGGGAGAATCCATACTATAAAGAAGAACCAAAGGAAAATCCAAGACCTAATTCCCCAAAGGGATAAATAGCAAACTGACAAAGCAATACTTCCAATAAGTAGTAAAAACAGCAATCCTACCTTAAAGAGCAGAACATCCACTATGCAGCCAGGCAGAGGATAGGAGTAGCTGGGCACAAACTGGACACCAATGCTTTCCCAGGGGTAAACCAACATAAGGCTAGCAGATATAGCGCCAAGGCAGCTGTATTAGATGCTTTAAAAAAGGTCCGGGCAGCGAACAGCTGATTGCCCGGTTCGCGCATGCGCAGAGCGCTGGAACGCACGCTATGCGTTCCAAACGCTCGCGACCGGCATGCAAATTACTTCCGGTTTCGCCGGAACCGGCTGCGAGCAACAAACAGTCGGCTGGAACGCATAATGCGTTCCAGCCCCCAATGCCCGGGCACACAGGGAGCCCCAGGGAGCAGGGAAGCCTGCACAGCCTCACATTAACCCATCAGAGGCTGGAACAGAGCCAGGGAGCAGGGAAGGCACCAAACAAGAGGCAAGAAACAGATCCTAAAGGACAAGACCCCTAAGCATGGATTCAAATACTGCCAACAAGGTATGGGGGGGGATATATAACCCCAATTAGTAGGGGCAGGCTGAAAACAGGGGGAATTTTTAAGGCTAACCAACCCCACAAATAAACAGAAACAGTGTCTCCCTCAAACACTTACTTCCCACGCTGCAGTTCAATACTTACACTGAACCTGACCCAGTTAGTCCTGCTCATGCAGGCTGTTTACTGGGTCCTTCAAATGAAGAGAGGCTGAACTTCATTTGGAACGAACCCACGACAAACGCAGGAAGGTGGCCATAAAACAAAATGTAAAAAGTCCTGTAGAACTTGCTAAGGACAGGAAAAAAGACTAAGGTGTAGGGGGAGGAGGGACTCCTTATACCCATCAGTCTGATTAATTAATCTAATTAATTCCTGTCCTGTGACTGCTAAGGGAGGAGCTACCCATAAGTGATGCTGCCATGATTAGCCAGGAATGGTCCTTTCCGTGAGTGCCTTGCCTGTGCATTTGTCAATACATCTCCTACGACAGCAACGTAGTGTGAACAGGTTTAAATATCCCAGGAAACCCAGGAATCAATGGATACTTGTGGCTCCTCTATGAGAGCTGGCACCATGCTTACAAGATAAACATTCTAAAACAGCTCCATAATACTCCTTGTATTTTATGACCTGTAAATACCACAAATAAGCTGAAATCCTAGACAGATACATAGCTGGGTAAAAGACGTGCAGGGAGGGGAGGATGGGAGAGGAAGATTGTGGTCAGTACTGATTTTGTTAATCTCATTATATTTGCAGACTTATGTGACGATTCTAGGAGTGTCAGCTCAGGAATGCCTGCTCTGGAGCGAGTTGTTTTTTCTAACAGCCGAGGGAACAGCTCTTCTAATATGCATGGGATGCAGAATATAGGAAAGGTTAGATAAGTTGTGGTGGTCATTTCCACCATTACCTGTGCTGACTCATTTCCATCAAGCCAAGCACAATGCTCACATTTAAAGTTTCAGATTTTGGAGTGGATGCCTGAGATAAAAGGAGGTAGAGAGAGGTAGGTTGCAGATTTTTTTCTTGGATTAGAGAATTGGATGCTTTGGCTCGAAAAGCTTAACATTTGCAGTATAATGTGCTTCCCTTTTTATAATTCATAGTGTTGTGTTATTTTAAGAGATTAATATTTAACAAATGCATTTTAACAAACTATATAATTTTTAATCCTCTGGATTGTTTATGCTCGGTGGCATGTCTCTGCATGGATGGACATATATTTACATATATCCTAGGCCAGGCACAGGCAACCTTCAGCACTCCAGATGTTTTGGACTATACCTTCCATGATGCTTTGCCAGCATTATGGGTGTAGGATGATTATGGGGGATGTAGTCCACAACATCTGGAGTGCCGAAGGTTGCCTATCCCTGTCCTAGGGATTTTATCACAGCATGTGAGTTTCATTTTCATAACATATTTTTACACTTTCTATTAAAGGAACACTATAGCTAAATAAAGCAGTTTATAGTGTATAGATCATTCCACTGCAATTTCACTGCTCAATTCACTGTCATTAAGGAGTTAAATCACTTTGTTTCTGTTTATACAGCCCTAGCCACACCTCCCCTGGCTATGATTGACAAAGCCTGCATGAAAAAAGAGAAGAAAAAAAACACAACTGGTTTCACTTTCAAACAGAAGTAATTTACCTTAAATAATTGTATCTCAATCTCTAAATTGAACTTTAATCACTTGCAGGGCCTAGCAAGCTATTAACATAGCAGGGGATAAGGAAATCTTAATTAAACAGAACTTGCAATAAAGAAAGCCTAAATGAGGCTCTATTTACAGGAAGTGTTTATGGAAGGCTGTGCAAGTCACATGCAGGGAGGTGTGACTAGGGCTCATAAACAAAGGGATTTAACTCCTAAAAGGCAGAGGATTGAGCAGTGAGGCTGCAGGGGCATGTTCTATACACCAAAACTGCTTCATTAAGCTAAAGTTGTTCAGGAGACTATAGTGTCCCTTTAAATAATTTCATATGTTTTTTTAATATGGATAACTATGTATATTGTGCTTTATTACAGTATTCATTTAACAATTTCTTTTTATATTGCACGATACTATTGGACGATACCAGGCCCGGACACGCCATCGGGCATATCGAACAAATGTCTGGCGGGCCGCGATGGCCGTGGGCCGAGGCCGGCAGGGGAGATCACAGGTTCTCCCCTGCCGGCCCCTGCAGGGCCAGCGCTATCTGAGATCAAAGATCTCCCTCACCGGCCCAGAGGCACTGTTACAGGCGGCCGCAGGCTGGAGAGGGAGTGAGTGAGGAGAGGACTGGCGGAGCTCTAACCAGCAGCTCCGCCGGGTTCTTTTGCGATGTCTGAGCGTTGCCGTGGTTACCGCGGCAACGCTCAGATCTCGCGAGAGTGAACTCTAGCCTGCAGGTTAAAGTTCACTCTCACCACTGAACCACCAGGGAAGGATGGCAGCACGGCACCCTCAAGGCAGAATGGCTCCCCCTAATTGCAGAACGGCTTCCCCCCCTCCCAGGCTAAAGGTAAGAAGGGAGGTGGGATATAACTTTTTAAAATGTATTAATAAAAAATATGTTTAAATAAATAAATTCACACACACACACAGCACCCATACATATACAACACACACATATATATATACATATACAACACACACACACACATATATATATATATATATATATATATATATATATATATATATATATATAAAAATAATAAAATAACCTTCAGTGAGTTAACAGACAAAAAGAATTAGAAACCTAGAATGTGACGGCAGATAAAAACACCCTCACACACACTGCACCCCTCACACATACAGTACGTCCAAATATATATATATATATATATAT